>JADLZN010008652.1:0-113050 GCA_018155175.1 Sinocyclocheilus anophthalmus | reverse complement strand
GGGTCGACAGGTTCTAAAGGTGCCTCTCCATTGCCGGGTTCAGTCAGGGCCAAGTGAAGGACCCCATTTGTGTGGAAACTTACCTTCAATAGCTGAAGTGTTGCGCCTACAATTGAAAAGGTACGAAAGGTTGCGATGCATTCAAAATGCTGGCCAGAGTTGAAAAAGTCAATAAAAAAAAATGACAGAAGCGCAGAGAGAGGCCGTTGTTGCAATGTACTCCAGAGTGCACAGTGATTAACCACTGTTTCATCCATCTGCTAAATTAGTGGTAGTTGATTGAGGCGCTGCTATCATAATCCTCTATTCAGATTTACATTCATGCATCTAATATTGACTTGCGGTTTTAAAAATGCAAGCTTTACGTTTGACCTTGAGCAACTCAAGTCGTGCACACAAAACATAAGATTGGATTTCTCTACAGCGCTCAAAGTAGCTGAAGTAGCACCATCTTGAGACAGTCAAAACCTGTCTTTGAGATGTCAAATGCATATGTGATTAAACTCAGAGGTGAGTAGTGGCAAAACAGTAACCACTTCTAGGACTGCAGTCTTTGGAACATCTCTCTTCATGTTTTTTGTTTGCCTTTGACATTTTTCCCTCCTAAAATAAAAGTTGTCTCACCGAAGAGTGCAAATCCCTGTTCCCTCTGCCAGAACTCTCATATTACTCCCCGTTTTAAAGCAAAACACTCTAGTCCTGGAGGCCTCATTACTGCTGGAAAAGACACCCATGGGACGGGCAAGGAAAGCCACAGAGGGGACCCCCTCCTCCGACAAACTGAACTTCCTGAAATGTTTTTAGTCCCTCTAAGGAGGTCAAGATAAGCCCCCAGCCTTCTGCTCTCCCTGAAGGAAGGACGTCTTTGAGGTACATCAACTTCATGGCTCAGGCCCCCTTCATTAAAAAGTCTGGCACCAGTTTGAGCAAGTGCCAGCTAATTGAAGCACATATGCATAGTAAAAAGACATGGCACTAAGCAAAAAGAAACTTCAGGAACAAGACTAGCAATTTTTAAAATCCATTTAGAGTTTTCCCAGTTTAACTAACAGCTAATTTGTTTTTTGGAGGATAACATGGAGCACTGGATAGTCAAAGCATCTTTTTAAAGAAAACTGGAGGGTAAATGGTATCACAATTATTGTCTTTCATATTAGACTATTTATAGCTAATGCTTATTTAGTGACCTTGAGTGGAGAACAGAAAACACAGCTGTGCCTTTAGTTTGACTAAAAATGTTATCTGAACTAACAAACTTTGGACCTATGGCTTTCTTAAGAGAAACAGGGTAAGGGAGCCAAAAGTACCCCACACAATAAAATTTTCCCACAAAAATCTGACAGACGGTTTTGTTTTAAAATTGCTCCAAGCTGTGATTCCCACGTGAAACAGCTCGAGTGAGCTTCCTCCCCCTGTCAGTCACTTGTGAGGTTGGAGGGTTTTGGTATGTTAAAGTCACGGCCTCCTGCTTCAGGGCAAGTGTTGCTGTTCTCTACTATCTCTACTGCCTCACTGATACAAGCTGCATTGCAAGCAAGAAAATGCTAATTCAGTAGTTAAAGAATAAATAAACACTTCATACAATTCTTGACAACCTGCATACGTGTAACGTTCTCATTTTGTTTAGCCATCACTACTGCTCTGCTAACACTGAATGTTCCACACAAATGGAAGAGTTCAGCGAGCTATAACTGAAGCAGCACCCTCAACTTTAGAGCAGAAGTTCATGTGGAATGACCTAACGATCTCTCACTCATGTCCTGAGAGTTACCCTGGACCCTGAGGTGTCAAATCTATTTACCCTGTGATACATGCATGTTAACACTCAAATCTACAGAAAACAATGTGCAGAAAAGTCCATGTAAATGTATTACGTGAATAAATCACCATTATGGAAAGTATCCTAAAGAATTCATAAAACTGAAAAATAAGCAATTTATTTGTTTGCTTGTTTTTTTACTTGTCTCTCGGCATCTAAGGCTTAATTCATGGCAAAAACAGGTAAAATCACTCTTAAAAATAGTTGAATGAACGAAAATAAATATAGTATGTAGAATGTATATTATAGTTTGGGTTTGAATGAGCTAGTTATCAGAACAAAAAAACACTTATTCCATTTTAATCTAGTTTAATGGTTAATTTCAGCGCTTACTAAGATCTAATATTTAATTACATTTATGTATTTTTTATTAAATAATGTATGTTAAATTAAATATAATTTAACAAAGACTCTAGTAGATGATAGCTAATGAATTAATTAATGGTAAATGACATTTATTGTAAATTCTTAACATAAAAATTTTAGATGTACTTGAGAAAAAAAATATACTACTTTTCGACACTTCCTAAACAGCCTTAGGCAAAGTTTATAAATAAAATAGATGAAACAGATAAATTATATTAGCAAGACACTCGAAATTACTGCACATGAGCAAAACAAATACAAATAAAATTAGTGATTTTTAAGACATAAAATGGTGTTTGAGACAGCGCAACAAGAACTCTCTTAGGTTTCTGTGATTAAAATGTTTACATATGTAGCGGCTTTCAGAATGCAGATCTATTTCATCCATGGTGGAATGTAACACAAAGTCAATATTAGCTCTGGGTGACCTTAATGCGAACAGAGGTCACAGCTTCTAACAGCTTGCACGCAGGCAGATGGCATCTCTGAAAGATTTAGTAACACATGTCTAGTGAGATTCCCTTTGGGGAGCACCTTAGCCCATTTATAGCCTGTTCTTTTAGCACATTCTTCTCAGCCGTGTACTGAATACAGCTCACATTGCAGCAGTAAAACTTATTAAGCCATTGACAGCATCAGCGTAAATCCATAAAAATGTGTCATAAATCATAATTGTCCACTGGGAGCTTATCATTGTGTCATTTTTAATCTGTGAGTGGTGTCAAATCTACTTTAGTCTTAGTGAATTTGTGTTTGTTTGGCTGAGAGAAGTATGAAAGATGAAATGGTGCGTTTTTACAAGCTCACTGTGACCCCTAAGCTGTCTTTTTAGATTTTTTACCATTTAGCCACTTTAGAAACAAACGTTTACGTTACGTTTACTGTAACGTTACATCCATCACACCGTCCTACAGTAGACTTCCTGTTCAGTGCTTCTGTTTTTAAAACCCTGAGGTTATTTTTGAAGTTTCTAGATGAGTAGAGGTGTTACTCTAAAACCAACTTTCAATTTGCATCCATTCTTGATGAGATAAGCCCGGCAACAGTCTCAGAGGTGTGAACAGAGGCGCTGTGAAAGTAAATCAACATTTAGCTCTCGTCACATCGATTGCTGGCTGTGAATTTGCTTTGTTTATGACATTGAAGCCCATTGATTGCAAACAACCGACTCCGCGCATGCAGCTCAAAACCCTCCAGTACAGCGTAGGCAAGAACTGTTGAGCCAAAGGGGAGCACTTATTGATGGGCCGGCAAATGCTAAAGTCATTTTAATTGATCAGGCTTGGAGCAGAGCAGAGCAGCACATCCTTCGATAGAGATCTGTTGGTCTGGGGGATGGAACTTGAGAGCCATTAGGGTCTAAGCGAGTGTGAACAGATTACTGTGGCTGGTGAAGCTTTAAAAGAACACTTATCGCTGTGATTAGCTCCTCACTGGGAAAACTGTGAGATCACTGACACTTGCCAAACTCGTGGAAGGGTGAAACGCCATACTGCCAGTATCTCTAAGCACAACGGATCAATGCACCATTGTCTGTTTCCTGTAAACATGTGTTGTGCCCTCTTCGCCCAGAGGGTCATGAGCCACTGTAATTTGGCATAGGCCTATTTCCTGTACTGGGATACTGTCTCTATAGCAAGGCTTCCGGATTGCGAGGAACAGTCCGGAAAATGCTGTAATTTGATCCAATCTGCTATGTTCCTATATATTAGGTTTTCCTTCAGGGACCCGGATTAGATTATGTCGAGGTAGGACATTATGTTTGGCCGCAGGCCTGAACAGTGACGTCCGTCAAAGCGTTTCATCTTTTTGAAGCCGGACCACACACGAAGAAAACCTCACAGAGGTTTGAACCCCCGAACCGGCGACTTACTTGCCCTTGGATCCAAAATGTATCCGATCGCATGCCACCGATATAACAAATCCAGCCGCAAGTGCGTACAGCAGTCTGTAAATGAGCCTGGACAAGATATAACAGGTGAAGCTGAGTGATTTCACGCGACGGAACGCTGGAGTGATTCGTGGCAAAACAGTACCCTGATTATAAGGAGAAGTTGGAATAATGGATGAAGGAGGGTAAGCACATGAGGCACAATGCCGTAGTATGTTCAATTCCCAAACTGTTGGAAGAGGTGGCGTGCCGAGTAGCTCCATACTCTGCCTCTGTCTCTCCATCAGTGACCACTATGCTCACAACTTAGACAAACTGCTGCACTTGCTCAATCAGCTGTCCTCGAACCATCAGTGGAACACTGGTCTGTGCACCTCCTACTCTCGTGGATCAGTCTTTGTCTAGGCCCTACTGATTCTCTGTCCAATCGTAACTTTTGTGGATGCTCTCTTGTCTCACTCAGCACACCAGAGAAAGCATAGTTCAATTATAATCGGGAATGCTGTTCTCTGGTAAGGCGACTGGTGAGGGTATTAACAGAAAACTGATGTACATTAGGGATGGGACAAAATATCGATATGGCAATATATTGCTGTCCTTCTCCGTGCGATACGAGAATCGATATGCTGGTGCCAAATATCGATATTTTAATTAATTAAATTTAGGTGCTCTAAATAGATTTTCCTGCTTCCAGCATCGCTAATTCAGGGCTCCTCGAGAAAATAGTCAAATAATAGATGCTCTAACCACGTTTAATCCAAAGTCTGGACCAACCTTGGCTTTTATACCATTGATGGGACAAACAAAATCGACAAAGAGTATGCAATATGCAAGAACTGCATTATTTGCATGGGGCTTTAAAGCATTGCGGTTTAAACATTTCTTTGCCACGTGATGCTGTTGATTGTATTGCGCTTTTCTTATCGCGGTTCACGTATACACCTGAAGCGCGAACGCCACGGCACGATTAACGTGACCTAAGTTCATTCATGTTGTAGCTGAGTGCACGAATACCTGTCAAAAAACAAGGTTTAACGTGTGAAAAGGAACAACAGTGGTGGCAGCTCTTAAAGTAACAGCAGACTAATTGTAGTAAACATTGCTGCGTCGGGGACAACTTAAGGGATAGTTACACCCAGAAAGTCAAATTCTGTCATTGATTTATCAACTTATGTGGGCCAAACCTGTATTAATCTTTCTTGTGCTGAATGCAAAAGAGATATTTGGGTAACCAAACAGTGTGGTCCCCATTAACTGTAATAGAAGGAAAAAAAAGGAAAAAGGAATTTGGGACCAGCAACTGTTTTGGTTACCGCATTCTTCAAAATAAACTTTATGTTCAACGAAGAACCAACAACTATTAAGGGTGTTGTTAAAACAAACTTAGAGATCGACAACATGAAGGTAATGATGACAGAATTTAAATTTTTGCAGAATTTTCAGCAGTTTGGACCCACCCTTGAATGAGGATGAGGAGAGCACTCAACTTTCCTTGTTCACGAGTGCAGTTTTGATTGATACTTAGATATTGGGATGGATCATTATAGGAATGTATAGCAATATATCGATTATCACAGAATGCCCCCCCCCCCCCCCCCGCTGCCGGAACAAAAAACAGGGGGCTATGGGTAAGGTATCATGATATTATCGGGTATCAGTTGAGCATGCAATCGCTACATCACCACCCTGAATCATGACAGGTACCCTGTGATTCCACCTTAATGTACATCAGAAAACTTAAAAATTTTGAATAGAAGTCCAGGAGGAAGAAATGATTTGCCCCCCCCCCCCAACAAACGGAGTATAACGGCTTAGCTTATTGAAGATAGGCATCACTGTCTCTACTGCAGGCTATTGGCAAATAAACCAAAAGTGCTCAGCAACAGATTTCCAATTATACACGCAAAAAAGCTTTGCTCAGAGCATGTTTCCGCAAAAACACAGCTTCAGGCCATCAAGAGGAACGTTCCAAATGATAGACAGTAATTTGTGCTAAACCGTATACGGTATGTCCAATAAGTGACCTATAAGTAACAAGCACAGTGCCATAAACCTACTCAAGTTACATTTACGTAAAACGCAGATAACAAGGAAAACTTAGCTTAGTTATGGAACGACACATAGTAATTTTTAAAAAAGGATGGAGAGAAAATATCTCAAGATGTGATGACGTTGCTTGATCTTCTGGATGTCAACACCATATAGGGAGGGGTCTGATATTCGACGAAATTAACTAAGGCACTTCCAATCAAGCCGTAATACTGGTCGCGGCGGGGGATTGAGAGTTCAACATCACGGAAAATTGAGTCTGAAGTGAATTCTCTTGTGGGGAAACAATACTTACGGTGTGAACGCGGATGTCCTGTGTGAGTGTTCGGTGATGAACTTGAAGGCGTTAAGCGAAGTCGTTCTTTGTGTGACACTATTAAAAGTTTGGAGCTGTCGAGCCAAAGATGTCATGGCCAACTAAGACGGAAGATGCCTGGTGCACGGACCTCGAGGAAGGCTGGATTAACAATTGTCCCCTATGCGACTCAGCTTAGTTGACTGTGACAGCGCCCTAACTTACCGCAGTGTGTGCAAATAAACTGGTAAGCTGACTCCTTACCAATTTGTCTGTGAGACAGAGTCTAGGTGTTCTGTGCAACAGAGGTGAAAGCTACTTAAAGGATAGTTAACCTTCAGTTGCTGGTCCCCACTGACTTGCATATAGTGTTTTTTTTTTGTTTTCGACCGTACCATGGACGACCACTGCAAGGGGACCAGCATGAAGTGGAAACTACCCCCATAACTGAGCTGCTTAAGGTTTGTCTGTGTTACAGACTAAGCGCGATTCCTGTGCGACAGAACAGACCGCTGACAGTGTGTTTCTGTGTGACAGCCTAAGGAAGTTGTGGTATGGATGAACTATATATGCTTATTTAATTGTAGGTGGGATGAGTTACAAAAAGATGAGCTGTCAGCTGATGTCGGCTGTCACACCATGGTCTGCCTGACTACGCTTGAGTCCATTCACACTTCCAATAACATTTATGTTCATGTTAGTCTCTGACAAATTATTAATAATGTTAAGCCCGGCTCACCTGGGCAATCCTCTGGCCACAATTTGGTTTATAATTACATTGTCTGAGACAAGAGCTTTTGGGACAATCCTAAAAAAAGAAGAGTCCTATAATCCTAGGCATAAAGTCTGTTGTCTTTGATCGCGGGGGTTTGACATGATTCAGACAGCCAATTAATGGGCGTAGGATTCAAATTTTTCTACGATTAAATTCTGCGAGTGAAGTTACTGGTCAGAAGATATTCAGGACACTTTTCTGCGAGTGTGACTTATACGGATGACCATGACAAACCAGAACGACATAGAGTGACTAAACTAAAATGAAATGCAATTGGCGCAGACAACTCAAAAACCTCGGGGAAAATGTTTGAAATATGAGTCAGAGTGGAAGTGTACAAAAAGAAAAGAAAAACTATATTATTATTTATATATTTATTTGTAGCGTCTCGACCAATCTGACACACTAATTTTTATTTGATTTAACAAATCAATTATTCATTAGATTAACAAATCGTCACAGTCCCCTCATTCAATAAACTGGATGCCAGGATTTCGGCTGAACACCATCCCCCACCTTGATCACCATGAAAACTAATCATGATATCACTGGTTTAGGGCTAAAAGGAGTGTTACGCAGGGAGTAGAAAAATGCCTCTCATTTTATTTCACTCATGAGAAAGACACACAATGCCCAGAGGAATGGACTGTTCTCTAATTAATTCATAAGAAAACCTTTCTTTGAAAGAACACGCATATCCTTTGGCATTGTGGTATACCAAGTACGGTCTTGTATATGTACTGTTGTAGTGTATGCTGTTTTTTGTCATATTTCAGTTTTTATTCATGTTATCAGAGACCACTAGTTAATATAACCTCACCTATTTCTTGTCTAGTATCTATGAATTCGCCTTTTTATGATCGAAACAAGTGTGTATATTATTTGCTGATACCTATGCAACATATTGATTTTCTAATAATCTGTACTAATTCGTGCATCAACACTCCAGCGAATTAGATGTCAGAGATGAGTTATGCAAATACAGGGGGCAGGCTTAAAGACAAAGGGCCATAAAAACGCAGAACTCCCACTTGAGATTCCGGACTTCCCCATTGGGCAAGCCCATCTTGAGAGGCGTGAATCTCTGCAGGCTTTAAAGGCCACACTCCATGTGACCCGCCCCTGTCGGTGGTTCGGTCTTAAGCTAAGAAGATGTGAGACAAACGCTCCCGGAAACGCTAAGCTCGCACCAGGCTTCGGCCTTGTCCTTTCCATTCATCAAGTAACACGGACTCAAACTGGTTCTTCTCATCGACCCGAATTCAGCAAAGATCTACGGGAAGCTTTAAAATTTGCATCAGGAATCTCTTTCAGACAGCCGAGACCGCTAAGTATCAAACTTAGTCTTATTAATTGATACCTTTGGCATCATTTGTACCTTTTTACAAAGGGGTGTTTGAACTCAGAATCTGACGTATACCTCAGGCTTAGATCGGCTGAATATGCAAAATGGTTCCATAAAATCCATTCTTTATGCCTCTTTCTATGATGAGTTAAACTTTAACCCTTCTATAACAACGAGGTTGGTGTGTGGTGGTGTGTGTGTGTGTGTTTTATGTGTATGTTAGACCAGTTTAAGGGTTTATGTAGTATGTTAGACTAGTTTAAATGTCTGTGTAGTTAATAAAACCTTACTTGTATAACACTTGACGTGTTCATTGTTTACTCATAACCGGAGTCAATAATCATGCAGATTTACGTTACAAACTTATAGAATTGTACAGTAAGAAGGTTATTTCCTTTAACCAGGAAATTAACGTTCTTAGAATTGACAAGACGGTTGACCCTGAGTGGTCAGCTAAATATCTACAGTGGATCTAAAATATGAATAGTTAATTATAACTAGTTATGGTTAATTATTCATATTTCCCATGAGCTGATTTGCTACAATTTATTAAGGGGCAGGATGTTTAAACTCGAATAACAAAATGACCTCAAGTTCACTCTGTAGAACTGTAAGTCCATAAAGTCCTCTTTTACCCAGCCATGACTTGCTCCACACATGTCGTCTTCGTTTTTTTTTGGTTTTTATTATCAAGGCATGTAATAAACAAAGCTAACGCTACATATTGCTTTTGTTTGCTAGCTGCCATTATAGCAAGAGCACGCGGGTCACGGATTGAAGACGTAAAACTCCAGACAAGTCTTCTTGTGTTCGTCCGATTTTGTCGCGTCTTGACTGTTGTACAGTCTGACATTATGACAACTGAGATCCTACAGTGTGACAAGGGGATCATGTTCGTATAGAGTAACAAGCAGCAATCGCAAAGGACTATTAAAAAAATCGCACAGTGTGAGCCTGGCTTTAGACACTTTCCAAAGAAAATATAAACATGTAGCAAGCCTAATTTCTGAATCAAAGATTGTGTTAATGATTTTTTCCCCCTGTCATTTACTGAATTGAAAAACTAAAAAGGAGCAGATCGAATATTGTCTGTATGGACTGAAGTCAATATCCTTATGGTGATGACCTTGGGTAATACCCGTAACCATAGCAACAGATATTTATTGTAATATAAAGTCTTTAATTAATTTTTATTCATAACCATTTCAGAAAGCTCCTACTGCTTTAAAGTCAGCATGAAATTAAAATTCACCCATCTTTATTGCTATGCTAAATGCATGTCATTAATTTTACTGTAAATGATTCATCAAAATATTTCATTTTTAATAATTATTTTTGACCTCAATTTTTAATCAAACTGCCATAACTTGATCTTCTGGTGAAAGGACAGCCTTCTCCAACTATTTCATCAGCATAAACTGGTCCTTTCTTACAATCTGACAGCAAACTCAGATTTTCCTCCATCCAATCCACAGCCGACATAAACTGTTTTTCTTTTTGATAATCTGTTTTACTCAGATGAAAGTCATAATATGGAGAAAAAAAAGAAAAAAAAATCTTGCTACCTACATTACATCACAACTTTAACCCCCAGGTATGCAGTCATTTGTGGTTTCTGCCTTTTTACTTCACCTACAAATAGTTTACCCAAAATGAAAATTCTGTCCATTATTTATTCATTCCCATGTCTTTCAGAACCTGTATGACTTAATTGTGGCCACATTCGTCAAAGTAAGATTTTCACCGCATACCGACTTTCACATTTTAATCTGTTATTGTATGCCTTATGACAACTTATGGAAGACTGATTTGGTGCAGAAGAGCCCTACTTTGATTATATTGAAGACTGCAGATCAGACATATTATCAGACATCTGGTAATCAAGTTATGCAAGTGATAGTGCGCAAATAACAACAGGATTTTCATTTAAAGGTCAACTACTGCTATATGATATGCAAAAAGGACTTGCAAATGTATTCTAAGTTTGTCAGAAAAGTCTATTTTAAGGCAGAAAGACAAAATATCAGGAAACTTTTCAACTGAACAAAAATAACTATTTGATTGAGTCTGATAATTCTGATGTTATTTATGGAAAACAGAATCATTAGGAAATCTGTCACGCTGTACCTATCTTTATTTTTTTCCCCATGCATTTCATTCCTTGTAATGCTTCATGAATGACAGAATGTTACAAGATGTCCAAGCTGGAAAATACTTTTCAAGTTGACTGTAAATGGGAAGTGGGAATATGACAGTGACTGAAATGCCAAGCAGTTACCTTCAGTAACAAGGGCCCCAATCATAATGTGAGTGACTCACTTTCAAGTAGCTGTTGAAAGAGCAAATGATATGAGGAGAGAACAAAAATAATGTTTCATCTAATTTCCTGTCCTCTACCTCCATAACTGAAGCTTTCTGCTCTCTCACTTTTTATATTAATAAGCTCACCTTGATATCCTGACATTGGATCACAATAGTATATGGAATTAAAAAAAAAAACAGTTTGCATGTGACAAAGAGAAAACTCTCATGTCTACACTCTCTGAGCTGATTCTGAGCTGTCTAAGAGTTGTCAGAATACAACTGATTCATGTGCAAATGTACTCCATTCCCTAGTTCAGTCAGAGTATATAAAACTCACTTTTCCCTCGGCAAGAATGACAGCATGCAGCCAGCGAAGGCAACAAAGCTGTCAAGTACAGCTGTCTGCACAGTGAATGATCATATTTATTTACTGACAATAAGTTAACAGACTAAACACTGGGGTATCCAGTCAGTTTGGAGAGAGGATGCTAATGAAGTTATGTGAGATACTCAGCAGAAATAATCATTTATTGCCTGTGAGCACTTACTCAATTAAAACTGTTACATAATGGAAATGTTTCTAATTGTGGTGGTGGTGTGTGTTGTGCGTGTGTGGGTGTGTGCGTACTGTGTGTGTGTGTGTGTGTATGGGTTTATGGTGGTAACCAGGTCGCTTCCGGCGTAGTAGAAAAGATAATGCAACATTATTTGTAAAACGGTCAGTCACTTTTAAATCATAGAGTAACAGTGAGTGCATAGGGTTGGGGATGTTCTGATTTTTATTTTATGATTTTGTAATTTATTTTATTCTATTTTTGTAAAAGATTCTGTATGGGAATACAGGGCTTTGTGACAATGATATTTACAATTTTTGTTGGTTCGAAAAAAAAAAATCAACTTTTTGCAATATTACCCAGAGTCTTGTAAAGGGTCAAATTAGCACCATACCTCGATACACCTAATATTTATTTTTTGTTTGTTTTTTTGTCACAAGTTGTCAAAAACAAGTATAATAATAATAATTCTATTATCATTTTTATTATTTCTGTTGTTATTATTATAAAAAGACAAGCTGTGTATTACTGAAAAAATTGTTTTGTGGTGATCTCAATTTCATATTTAGAGTTAAAAAAGACAACCATAAAGAATATACACATTTTTTTGTGATAATTTTATTTATTTCTATTTCATTTTATAATTTTTTTCCCCCAAAAAAAGTGGTTATCACATATTATTCCTCTTACAAAGTGTAAACATAACTGAATGAAAGTTTTTCCATTAACCCATGAGTAAGCATCCCAAATTTTAGACTGGTTTTGATTTCACTCCCTCAAGAGAAAGTGGTGTAAAATCTGCCTAAAAGTCAAATCCATTTTTTTTTTTTGGATCATGCATTCTAAACTGTAAAAAAATTTCCGTAAAATTTCCGGTAAAAAAACAGCAGCTGTGGTTGCCGGAAAATTACCGTAAAAAATACGGTAGCAACGATTTAGGTTTTACGGTTTTAACATAAATTTACAGTTAAATACTGTTATTTCATTAACTGATATAATGTTAATATACCAACATATTGAAGTACTGATATCTGTTTTGAACCATTGTAATGCACTGATATCCATCTAAAACTGGTGGTGATGAGAAAGTCACTTGATGAACCAAAGCCCATCACAAGCATCTTTTAAATAATAACATATATAGAAGGTGCACAGCGTCATTCACACAAACACTAAACACCATCATGGTAACACGTGAAACTGAAATAATGCAATAAACGTTAATTTAACAACATTTGGTGTAACATACAACCCTAATATACAAAAATGATAAGAAAAAACTAAGAAGAAACATAGTTATTTCAACAAAAAAACATCAAATTTGAAATGTAATGCAGGGAATTCTGGGAATGTCAATTTACGGTTATTCACTGTAAATTATACGGCCTTTTTCACTTTTTCACAAAATTAATGTCCAATACAGTTTGTCACCATATATAGTAGGAAATTTACCGTTCCATTCACAGGTTGTTTATTGTACATTTTACAGTCGTTTTAAACACCGTTAAATTCTGTCCATTTTTTAAGTGTAGGTTCAGTGATCTGCTGTCTGTACCTTACATCAATCTACGCATAAATTCCTTTATAAAAGACAGCACAACTATAAACCACAGACGTCGAACCAGGCCATAACCTGTGTAAGTCACTTGCCATCAAAAGAAGCAGAGGCAACAGCTTGGATGATCTTCTAACAGAGTGCACAACCCCTAGAGTGACAACTATCCTCCCAGATAGAAAACTAGTGCCCTGTGGTTAATGTAATAATCTCTCCGGATCAGGCCCTCTTAAATGGTGGGAGTAATAACACTTGTAACCGTATTTGAGCACTGAAGAGCAGGAACAGTGTGATGCTTGGCATTTGAAAGAAAAAAAAACATCCTCTCCTCTCCTATCTTCTTCAAATCATACTGAATTAGTGTACTTCCCCCACTGGCATCCATTAGAGAAGGTGACCACAGTGTTTGTTCCAGGCTATTAGACCTTACCGGGAGGAGTCCGTTTGGAGATGAGGATACACACAGAGAGGTGGCCGCTCCCCTGCTCTGATCGAGGCAGAGAGGACAAGAGACCACCAGCTGACATGGGTAACAGCTTTCACAGAACAGCTTACACTGTGTATAGACTCAGATATAATGAGAATGGTGAGGGGTCAGATAATCTTAGAGGAAGCAGATTAAATAGTGATTATTTGCTGAAAAGTCCTCGGTTACAATCAAACCAGAGCACAAGGAAGATTCATGTTGGGCAGAGGATAAGAGTCATCATACTGCAGTTCATTTTATGTGGAATTAGGACATTTTAATTCTTGTTTGTTCATTATGTGTACGGCACATTTGCTTTAAAGAGTTAATTATCTAATAAAGTTATTTGTATTAAGAAAAAGTTAAAATCTTGCAACTGGATCCAATGGTGTTACATTAAATATGCATTGCTAATTGAATTAAATCTAATATTTTACAGTTAACCTTACAAACCGTGGTTTAGTGTCTCAACAAAATACCAGCCATATGACCTCATGTCAGCAACTCAAATAAAATAAGAGTAATAAAGAAAATAGCCTAAGCATGGTGAACAGTGTAGGATATCAGACCGCATCAGACAATCTAAGATTTGGTCAAAACCTAGTTGAGGCACGAGGAGTCACAAAAATTCCACAGAGGCCCAAGACAACAGGATGTTCGTAAATCAGATCCTAGCACTAGCCAGTCTGAAGAAAGCCTAACCAACTCTTTCACAGAACTGCTTTCAACATTAACACAAAAGGAACGCACTGATCATAACAACTCAGGAAGGATATTGTCAATTTTGGGGCAAGTTATCAAGAATAATGGTCACAAGAGATGCACAGCGTGACCCCACATGGACAACATGTTACAGTGATCACAAGCTTCGATTTGACTGTTCCCTCCACCTCACGAGACCAGATCCAGACTGAAATTCCTTATGATAGACCTCTTACCTCTGCTGGCTCTTCACAGACCGATCCTATACGGTCCCAGAATGCCAAAAACTTCATTTTTCCATGTGAATATCTGCATCGAAATGACACTAAAAGGACCTATCCAATATAATTTTTCTATGTCACCCACATGTTACTATCAGGTCCTTAATCTTTATGGGAATGTATTTTGCATAACTAAGGGAATATTTAAGATTTGCTATTCATGTTTTAGTATGTGTGTGTTTAATCTTCATGCTTTGAAACGTTTATTCTAATCATTTCTCTTTCGTTGTCAAATGTATCATACTCTATATAAGAAATCAGTCCAACTGTATACCTAACCAGAGGCGGGAAAACCGGATCATGTGAATAATGAGATTAACAGTTGATTATGAATGGTGAGGAGGAATACAACACCCTGAGCAACGACGACATCTAATTGGTCAAAGTACCATTTGGGGTGTGTTAAACAGCCTTGTTTAAATACTAGAAACACCATCAAATCACTGCTCTTGGTGCTTTTGGTTCTCTTCTTCAACCCCCTTCTTTGCTCTTTCTCTCCTCTTTTTAGGCATAGCTTTGAGCTATGCTTTTAATCATGCTTCTTTAGTTTGAGCGTGCTCTGGCTTACACGCCAGCTCCTCCAAAACCATGAGGAGAAACGCCACCTAGTCTCGTCAAACTTTACTTCTATTCTTTAGTTTGTTTTATTTTCCGTTGAGAGTTTCATGTTTTGAGTTAAGTTTGCCTAACGCCGCATCTCCGAAAGAGTGCCGTCTAAAACTCAACTGCAGACCACAGCTCCGCGTCGCCAGCCAACGCCCAACCACTGGCTTCCCAAGACTGAGCTTCCAGCCAATCAGAAAAGCGGGGAACCCCTTTCGGCAACCAGACAAGGAGGGGAACCCCACACTGGAAAGCAAGTACCCCAGATTCTACTGAACTGGTGCCTTTAATATAAATTTTAACCTCATTGAAGAACTCAATGCAAGGGTTAATTAAGTGATTGATGGTTGTTTAGGTCTATGCAATTGCACATATTGCTGTAAACTTGGGATTTCACATTTTCATTCTCTTTAATTATTTCCTCACTCTCTCTCTTTCTGAAAACTTGTGTGAATGCGTGTGTTCATGTGTTAGATTAGTTTATATGTCTTAGATTTATCCAATAAAGCCTTATTTATATTGAAAAGAGAAGTATCTTGGGTTTTGTGCTCACAAGTTAATGTCTTAAACTGCCGATCTTGTTACATGTGCTAATTAATAGTGTTTTCACTATATTTTGGATATAAATATCCATTGCAGAATTGATGTCATACGGCTCGTTCACTGACTCGCTGGCCGTCTCAGTGATCAGCCGTAAACAGTGATTCTGTCCTAATTCCCTTGCATATTAATGGTGGAGTTCCCTTTAAAATCTTAAATGATTCCCTTTGAGCTAAATTATTGACCTGTTTCCCTTACAACATCTTTGGGTTCACTTTCTCCGATGCCAGGTGATTCTGAGCTTCCTTGTGATATGATTTAGCTATAGACCTCATATTGTGATCTTTGAAATGAAGGGCTTTTTCCCCCAATTGTATCTGATCCACTCATTCTGGCCCCCAAAGATCAGAGGCTGTGTTTCAGTGATTGTGCACACATCAAAGGCCTTTTGGACAAGATAATCCACCTAACTAGGTAATAATGCTATTTTCACCTCGCAAAACATGTTTTCAATGAAATTATCACCACTGGATTTCAACCAAAGGGCTTTGGAGCTTCCGTTTCTGATAGCAGTTAGTGTGCAGGAAGAGTGCAAAGCTCTCTTTCAAGCAATTTAAGACAAAAAAATATCTCAGTACCTTGTTGAGCCATCCAAGTGTATTAGAAGAGGAAGGAAAGCAGCAAAGCTGCCACTCCATAAAGCAATTATCCCCTTTCTTTAATACTTTAGATTTAGAAAAAAAAATTTTTTTTTTTTTTTTTTGGGGCAAAAATTTTGATTCATTGTCAACGGGGTAGTGTTTCACAAAGATTACCAGAAAAAAAGCAAATGGATGTTTGTGCCAATTTACTCCTATTTCCTGGAACAAAAAAGATGTATCACTTTGAGTCTTACAGTAAATAACCACCTCTAGGAGATTTTCCTTCAGCCAGCTGAAAAATATAAATGATGAATAACTCTTTTCAGTTAAGAGCTATAGTGGCAAGGCCACAAAATAAGACAGTTTTGTTTTGTGTGCAGGTGAAGATATGCAATATGACCCCAGCAAGACCTTCTATTCTCTCATTTCACTCTCATATTTGCCATCACTTCCTCCACAATGCAGTGCAAATAATACCCAAAATTAGATGACACGTGTTCATACCCCTTCCTAGTGTATAAGAAACTAGTCAAACACTGTGGGTGATGAGATGGCATTTCATTTCCTTATTCAAATCAGTGAAATTGACTGCCTGGACACCGACAGCATGATTGGAAACCAAGCCGTTTAAATTCACAGTCCATGTTGTCATATTTATAGAAACGTGTTAATTGAAATGAGGAATGGCATTTTGGCATTTACCATTTCTTACAATATTGTAAATATAAAAGTTTATTTGAATGAATGCTCTATTGTGCAAATGTTTCTAGCACGCTGAACCGCAGGTTATGTAAGAAGTAGGAGACCGTGTCTTGAAAAGTTCATAAACCGTTCTCTATATTTCATGTCAAGATCTAAACAACACTCCCACTCCAATCAAGCTCTTATTTTTAGACGTGATCCTGTCCATCATTTCTTGTTACAGTCATCATTAGCACCTCTCTATTCCAGCATGATGACTGCCAACTGTTCTCTTCCGCAAGCCTCCAAACAGCAGCTCTGACCCACGACTACACACGTCAGCCACAAACACACACACAATGTGTGTGGCCCAGACAACATGCATAACACCTTAGATGTGTTTAGTACATGCTAAACAAAAATGGCTTTGATCAACATAAGAAAAGGTTCACATAAAGGGTGAAGAAACCAATATGCACACCATTAGGGGGAAGAAACTGATATCTACAGAGCTTGTGAGGGAAAAAAACCCCATCATTGCCACCCCTTTGAGCATGTAACAAATAAACTCTGAACATATCTAATATTTCACATGCATCACATTCATTAATAGCATACATAGCCAATCCTGTGGGTGCTCGGGGGCTCAAAAACCCACAAAAATACCACTAGATATTCTCTATTTAACCAATCAAACTCTCTGATTGGTGGATCTCACATCAGGTCCCAGTGGATAATAATACAGACAAATGTTTCTTCGGAATGGCTAGTTAATTAAAAAAACAGTGATTTATCATTTGGTTTGCACTACGCAGCTACTGTACCTGTTAGATGAAGTTGCTTGTTACTGGTAAAGCTACACTTTTATAAAATTACTGTTATGCTACTTATGTAGCTTTTAGATAGTAACTCCTGAACAAGGAGCATATATCAATGTTAGACACTCCAGAGTAAAGCAAAACCTTACAACGGTTATGAAACAGCCTCTCATGCAAACAACTCTCAATTAGAGACCTCAACCACACTACAAAGTACGACTCTGAAAAGTTCACGATAGTGACACTCAGGAGGCGGCGGCCCAGCTTTCAATCATTGCACTTGAGTGCCTATTTTCCTGCTTCCATATAGATTGGTAAACAAATCATTCTAAAATTATGCCGGGATGGCTCATTTTCTTATTGACTCCTGTGTGCAGCTATTTTAATCATTACCTAATTGTCTAGCTGCTCTATCGACAGCCTAGCGGCCCTGCCGTAGTGATTTGTGCTGACACTGCCAGGGGCCCATTGGATCTGGGTTAACCTTTTGATGTCCATCGACGCTCTGTGCACTGATGATGATTGATCGAGGTGGCCCTTGCCGTTAGATAATACCTAATCAGCGTTCGGAGTAATTTGTGTAAATGAGGCCTCATTATTGATGATGGCAACTTCAGAAGCCTTCATGCACACTAATGCCGGGCCACCAATGGATCTGCGAGAAAACTTTGTTCCAGAACGTCAAAAGAGTGTAGAGGCGAAATGTTCAAGAAGTCCATGTGCAGATTGTGATTAACCAGACTGATTTCTCTTAATCACTTAATTACCACACGCATGTGACTGGCCATCATCTGAATATTCTCTTAATATGACTTAAATTCACTCCGTTATGTGACTCCCTTAACTTTTTGAAGTTATCGGCTGGTGAACTGTGGCATAAATGACTTTATCTTTCCTAAGACTACTTATTTAAGAAATTATTTTGTCAGCAGTCAGATTGAAATAAGTGTGATGGAGTATTAAAATGATAATAGGTGGTGCAAGTTCTTTTGCAGTATAACCATTCGCTAAAACCTGGATTATAAAAAGCTACTATTTAATATATCCTTTTCGAAAGTAATTTAATCTTCAGGCAACAATGATGAGAGAGAGCCTTTAAAATAAATGGTGAGCGATAGAGATAATTAATTATTATAATTATTTCTTAAAGGGATAATTCTGTCATCATTTACTCACCCTCATGTCGTTCCAAAACTGTACAACTTTTTTTTTTCTTCAGCGAAATACACAAAAAGATATTATAAAGAACGTTGGTAATCAAACAGTTTTGGTGACCTTTGACTTCCATTGTACGGAAAAAACACTGGGTTTGAGCAAAAGCAGACAGAATTAAAATTTTTAGGTGAATTATCTCTTAAGAGTGATTAAAGTTTGATGCATAGTCATTTGGATGCATGAACTTACTAAGGGCAAGAACACACTGACGACAATAACAGAGGAGAACAAACTTGCCTCAGTGAGTTGACAAAGGTGGACGTCTGCCATATATATGATCTCTGCGTGTTGGGCAGCATCTGAGGTTCGACTGTAATCTCATAAAGGATGTTCGCATGTGTTCGTGTGCTGGAGGGCTCTTGTATCTGCTCCAGTCTGGCTCCTGAAGATGGAGCTCTGCTCCAGCATTGTGGGTGCAGGGCTCGGCCACCACCCCGACACTCTCAGAACCTGATGATGATTGATCATGTTGTTTTCTTCATTACTTTAAACCCAATCAGTGCTTGCTGTAATTTGAGTAATGATAGCTCATTATTGTCAATTGCACATTTAAGGGCTTCATTTACCCTTCTCTGGTGCACCTTTGGGACATCTGCATACGGCGGACACCTTCGGGATAAGGGATCAATAGTTCTCCATCTTGCTCTTTTTAACTAGAATTTCTCCTGTTTAAGATCCCTCTTTGATATCTGCAGATGGGATTGTGTAAAGGCAAAAAGAAGAAAAATAACTGCATATTTTCATTTTGAGTTCTGTACAATTTTTAAGAAGTTAAAGTATAGTTTGTGGAAAGGCTAAAATGTCCATTTGAAAGTTTGTGGTTCAGGAAAAACCACAAACTCTCAATCATAATAAATATACACTACATTTCAAACATGTGGGGTAAGTGCTTTTTTTTCTTTTTAAGAAATGTATATTTTTATTTCGCAAGGATGCATATTGACCAAAAGTGGCAGTAGACATTTATAATGTAACAATGTATTTAAATGAAATATTAAATACATGCTCTTCTTTAGAAATGTCTATTTATCAAAATATCCTGATAAAAATGTATCATAGTTTCCATAAAAATATTAAGCAGAACAACTGAACACATGAAAATATAAATAATAAATATATAACATTTCATAGCATTTTGGAAATCTGAAATGGTCAAATGGTCAACCTCTTAACAATTACACTGATCAAAAATGCAGATGTTATGTTAATGACAAAAATAATTAGATTATAGAGTCTATAGTACTGTTTATCAGCCGTTATGCAAACTCCATAATGTATGTCATATATCACAGCACATGACCTGCACTTTACATCAGTGGCAGACAAAATTTGGGGACAGCACATAAATGCACAACCCTTAACATTTACATCAGTTTCCATTTTAGACAGTCAATATATTGCACAACCACTCCTTCAATTCAAAGACTAACACAGTAAACTCATTTAGCAAAAGCTTGGATTGCCTCTCCTGCAAGATGAGGCTCAGATGCAGAAAAGAGGGTGTCAGCGAGGTGGGAAAAGAGGGTTCACGCATTACACACCAGGATCAGAATGAACAGAAGATTTAGTAACAGAGGAACCCTTCATCCTCCAGGAATCTTTGTGAGATTGGTGTGATTCATCATGCTAGCGCATTATTGCTGCCCTGATTTCACTTTGAGTTCCTAGGGTTTTGGCACACAAGCACACTTTCAGGCATAATAATCACAAAGAATAAGAGAAAAAAGGTGAAAACTCAATAGGGAAGTATAATTATCTCCCTATCTATTTATATATAACTGCTGTTTAAGCTATGTAAAGAATTTCATATTAAATATGCCTGTGGTGGAATAATAATCTGTGGCAAAACAAACCATCCTGTTGAAAGAAGAAAAAAAATCATAGTTCTTAAAAGAAATAGTTCAACATGAAAAATCATTTACTCATGTCGTTCCAAACCAATATGTGAAACAAAATGTCAACATGAATGAATATGCTGGTCACTTTATTCACTATAATGAAAGTGAATAAGGACCGGGGGTGTTTTGCTACAGAATTACAAAAAATGAAGTCTTATAAAAATGGTCCATACAACTTGTGCACTACTTGATTTATGAATCGGACTGATCTGGTTTTTCCATACAGAAATGAAAATTCCTATTTCGCTTCAGAAGACATTGATTCATCAACTGGGATCGTATGGAGTACCATCGTGTTCGTTTTGCATGGTTTTCGAATAGTCAACTTTGAGGTACCTATTCCCTTGCATTATATGGACTCACAGAGATGGATTCTTTTTATATATAAAGATTATATAATATATAAAAAAATTATAAATCGGTAACACTTAAGTATAGGGACCAATTCTATGAAAACTAGTGATTATTAGATGCTATATGCTGTGTTATATGTACTTATAAAGCACATATTCTGCTGGACCATATTCTACATCCCTAATCCTAGCCAATACCTAAATTTATCAACTACCTTACTAACTATTAATAAAGCAGCAAATTAGGAGTTTTTTGAGGCAAAAGTCATAGTTAATGGTTTGTTAATAGCAAGAACTAGACCTTAAAATAAAGTGAGAGAAACTTAAAAGAAAGAACAAACTGGTCATGCAACTGGGATCCAGAGGATGAGTAAATTATTTTGAGAAAACAAATATATATATTTTGTTGGTGGGTGAATATTCTGGGGAATCTGTTTCTTCACAAAAGAAAAAAGCTCTCAGACAGACTTGGAATATAGAGCAGAAGTTGTATGGGATATGGGTATTTATACTTTTATGGTGCATTTGCATCCTTTTGAAGCTTCACTTTACTGAAAAGAACTGGCCATAATAAATATATATATATAGATATCTATATCATATATCAACATTATTATTATATATATACTATATATATATATACACTATACTAATACTATACACACCTATATCTATATATATATATATATAATATATATAATATATATATATACAATATATATATATATATATATATATATTTGTGTGTGTATATATATATATATATCTATATATATATATATATATATTATATATATATCCAAACAGTGGGTACGGAAAGTATTCAGACCCCCCTTAAATTTTTCACTCTTTGTTAATATTGCAGCCATTTGCTAAAATCATTTAAGATTTTTTTTTCTCATTCATGTACACACAGAACCACATATTGACAGAAAAACACAGAATCGTTGACAATTTTGCAGATTTATAAAAAAGAAAAACTGAAATATCACATTGTCCTAAGTATTCAGACCCTTTGCTCCGTATTTAGTAGAGAAGCACCCTTTTGATCTAATACCGCCATGAGTCTTTTTGGGAAAGATACAACAATTTTTCACACCTGGATTTGGGGATCCACTGCCATTCCTCCTTGCAGATCCTCTACAGTTCTGTCAGGTTGGATGGTAAACATTGGGGGACAGCCATTTTTAGGTCTCTCCAGAGATGCTCAATTGGGTTTTTTAAAAGGGGGTGGTCAGGGCTCTGGCTGGGTCATTCACGAACAGTCACAGAGTTGTTGTGAAGCAACTCCTTCATTATTTTAGCTGTGTGCATAGGGTCATTGTCTTTTTGGAAGGTAAACCTTCAGCCCAGTCTGAGGTCCTGAGCACTCTGGAGAAGGTTTCGTCCAGGATATCCCTGTACTTGGCCAAATTCATCTTTCCCTCGATTGCAACCAATCCTCCTGTCCCTGCAGCTGAAAAACACCACCACAGCACGATGCTGCCACCACCATGCTTCACTGATGGGACTGTATTGGACAGGTGATGAGAAGTGCCTGGTTTTCCACACATACAGCTTAGAATTAAGGCCAAAAAGTTATATCTTGGTCTCATCAGACCAGAGAATCTTATTTCTTACCATCTTGGAGTCCTTCAGGTGTTTTTTAGAAAACTCCATGCGGGCTTCATGTGTCTTGCACTGAGGAGAGGCTTTCGTCGGCCCACTCTGCCATAAAGCCCTGACTGGTGGAGGGTTGCAGTGATGGTTGACTTTCTACAACTATCTCCCGACTGCATCTCTGGAGCTCGGCCACAGTGATCTTTGGGTTCTTCTTTATCTCTCACCAAGGCTCTTCTCCCCCGTTAGCTCAGTTTGCCAGACGGCCAGCTCTAGGAAGGGTTATGGTCATCCCAAACATCTTCCATTTAAAGGATTATGGAGGCCACTGTGCTCTTCGGAACCTTAAGTGCAGCAGAAATTTTTTTGTACCTTGGCCAGATTTGTGCCTTGCCACAATTCTGTCTCTGACCTCTTCAGGCAGTTCCTTGACCTCATGATTCTCATTTGCTCTGACAATGCACTGTGAGCTGTAAGGTCTTATATAAACAGATGTGTGGCTTTCCTAATCAAGTCCAATCAGTATAATCAAACACAGCTGGACTCAAATGAAGGTGTAGAATCTCAAGGATGATCAGAAGAAATGGACAGCACCTGAGTTAAATATATGAGAGTCACAGCAAAGGGTCTGAATACTTACTTAGGACCATGTGATATTTCAGTTTTTCTTTTTAATAAATCAGCAAAAATGTCAACAATTATGTGTTTTTATGTCAATATGGGGTGCTGTGTGTACATTAATGAGGAAATTTTTTTAATTTAAATGATTTTAGCAAACGGCTGCAATATAACAAAGAGTGAAAAATTTAAATAAAAATATTTAATATTTAAATACAGTGGGTACAGAAATTAAAAAATTTCCGTACCCACTGTATATAAATAGATAAACATAGGGGTTTGGAATCGCATAAAGGTTAGTAAATAACATCAGTATTGTCATTTTTGGGCTAACTCTTTTAATGGTTAGTACAGTTGATGTTGCATCACGATATAAACACCCCTCACCAAATTCTTTATGTCAACAAAGAAGGGGCTTCAAAGTGCTTAAACGGGTACAGATGTCTTAAACAAACAATGGTCTCTTTGAAAGTACTCAAAAACAACTGTGATCCTGTGGGGCGCTGATGTCCTAAATTGCAGAAGAAGAATAGAGCTTTCTATCCGTACCTATCATACTGTTCTAGGCACACAGTCATTGCTGCCCTTTTCATCTTCCTGCCTTCAGATAATTCCTCTAGAAAATGTTGCCTCCTTTCTTCTGCTGAAAATTTCAGTTCATTAAAAAAGAGGTGAATCTAAGTCCTTATATTGTGGCCATGGCCATGTACAGTATCATTAAAGGGTAAAATACGGAGGGGCTACAGATAGGGCATGTGCAAGGACATACACAAACACACTCAAATACACACTCACACATACACAGAGGGGCATTTGATGTTATCCTTTGTCAATGTTTGAAGCCAGATCTTTGTTATCAGAGTGCTGTTCTGGGCTCCATTTCTTGGCTTTTTGAGAGCAGGTCAGGGCTTTCATGTGAGAGGCACACTCACAGCATCTCTGCCAGCCGAGAAGGGCCACAGCTTCAATACTGCTTATCTTCCCCAAACGCCCATGTTCACAGAAAATATAACTATATAGCCACGTGGTGACCATAGCGAGTGCACAACACTGTATACCTGACGAGAATATTCTGACACATTCTGAAGATTATAATTGGCAGATTAAATGTGTCAGTTTAATAAAACAGATTGAACTATGCAGCTATAAATTTCTTTCTTTTGAATTAAATTATGTCAGATAGTATCACATTCTTCACATTATATATGCCACATTCCATTTACTTGACCAAAATATAGTAAAATAGAAAGACTGTAAAATATTATTACAACTCAAAATGTACAATTACAAAACAATTTTTTTTTCTATTTTAAAATGTAACATTGTTGTCATTCCACTTAATATTTCTCTTAAAAACATATTATCTTGCTTAAACGCTGCAACAAGAAATACTGAATAATGTACTTCAAATTATTTTCCCTTAATACTTGCTTAATACTGACATATTTAATATTAAACTTTCTAATGCTTCAGAAGACTTGGAATATAGTGCAGCCAAGCCATATGGGCTACTTTTATAGTGATGCTTTTGTGTAAAAATATAGATATTTTATGTTTGTAATATATCCTTTTGTGGTCTAAAAAAGAAAGCTAGTCATATGGGTTTGGCGCAGAGCATGTGAGCGGAGCGGAGTGGGAGCGGAGCGGTAATATTTCCTTAAGAGCGCAGAGCGCCTTTCTGAAGATTCCGCTCCACTCGCTCGCTCAACCCAGAATGCCGTTTGGTGATTTGCTTGTTCGAGATCGAGAATAGTAGAGCAGTTATGGAGTTCAGATATTGTTTCAACGAAGTTGCAAGCCTTATACATAAATGTAAAGTAAAAAATCTAAGTTAAGAATGAGCAGGAAGAAGAAACTGAGAGGGAGTGCAAGGAGAGTTAGTAAAGATTCATATTGGAATATGAAGCGGCACATTGCCAGAAAGCACAAGGATGTGCTACGCAAACATGGTGCCGCAAAAGGTGAGCTAGTTACATACCATAATAAAGGAATAAACAGGTAGGCTAAGGTTATATTCGGTTGTACGGAGCCCCGATCATGACATGCAGACAATCACGGCCAACGAATTTAGAATAGGCTAGTTCTCTTTTATGCTAGGACTACATTATGGCCACGAATTAAGAATTTATTTTTTCGTTTAGTCTCATTTATGGCCACAAATTAAGTATTTGTTCTCTTGTTTAGGCTTAGCTGCCACAAATTCATTCGTTCGTTAATTCGTTCGTTCCCTATAGTTTAGTAGGCCTAAATCATGGAACGAATTATTATATTTCGTAATTACTTATTAAAATCATTATTACTTAAAATTAATAAATAATAATAAATTAATTTAAAAAAAGAATAAAACCTGCTGACATCGTAGAAACGAATTGTTAATTCGAATTATATTCGGAGCTCCGTAGTTATTAAATAATCTCAGTTAAACTGTAGACCTAAGCTAACACACAGCTGTATATAGGCCTAAATACAGAACTACAGAGTATAGAAGATATTAGCCTACACCACTTGGATTTTGGGAAACCAGTGCTGGATCCCTCCCTCAAAATCTCCAGCATCCCCAGTGCTTCTTCCAACGCTGAGCGAGTGTTTTCGGGCACACCGAATGCTAAAGCCTGACACTTTGTCCAAGCTAATTTTTCTTAAAGTAAATTCTAAAATCCAGAAAACATCAAGAGACGTTTTAATAGACCACAGTTCCCCGCAGTTATGGTTTATTTTAACTTGACACTAGAAAGTGTGTTTCTTTCATTGACGTCAGTTCATAAACCAAGCGTTCTTTAAGTGCATTTATCTTGGTGGCTTTCACAGGCGTTATAATCCAGGGTTTTGGTACAAGGATCTAGGACATTTATCTAGTGTGTGTGTGTGTGTGTGCATTTGTGAGCCTGTTTTGAATGTTCTATTGCAGAACAACTGCAGCTATTTTCACGGAAACAAAAATCAAATACACTTTTTCAGTTTTAGCATTTTAGGTAGGTTTGCTAAGGTTAGATTCATATATTCAATAAATTTTAATTAATACATTACAATTAATAAAATTAAGAAGAATGTAAGAATTTCGCTCTGAAACATGATAATTGCTATTTATCAGCATGCTTAATTTTAGACAATAATCCAAGAATTTCGTTACAAACAGTAAACAATTAGGCCTACTAGAGAAATTTTATGTCGGAGCGGGATCTGAGCGGGAATTGGTTCACGGTGAGCGTGAGCGGAATATTAACGGAGCGCTTGCTTGTGCGGTTAGAGCGACTGAGCGGAGCGCACGTCCATAGAGCGGAAAACGGAGCGGAGCTCGCATGCTCTGGTTTGGCGAGTAAATATTGACAGAATTTTCATTTTGGGAACGAGCCTATACCCTTTAATCTAACATTTCAAATCTAACAAAACTTCATCCAAACAGAATGTGAACCGTGATAATGGGGTAAAAGTTATCAAAAAGCATAAAAGATGAGTGCATGACCAGCATGAGCTCACACATGCTTTAGTCAGTAATTTTTGGGTGTTATGCTCTTATTAAAATCCCACTGCTCAACTTTCCCATTTTACATGCCTCAGAAATCAGCAGTCATGTCACCCCCTCCGTACTGATGCGGCTATTTCCGGTTTCAGATTAGCCTTGCAAAGCTAGAAGAGCCATGGCTGGGGACGGCCTGCAGTGACACAGCACTATAAAAGCACAGGGCTGGAAAAAAGGGGAACGGAAATAACTCGGACATAAAAGTCTGCAATAAAATATCCTTTTTATTTCCCTTTTTACGCACAAGAAAACTTAAGCAAGGCTAATCTACAGTAAGAAGTTACAAGCCTGAAAATCTTTCCCCTGTGTTTGTACCATAAAATAATTGGTGTTTAGGCCTATTTCACACTAGGAATTTGAACCATATGTGCCTTCAACGAGTCCCCCGAGAAAGGCAAGAGAGGGAGAAAAGGGGGAGGAAGAAAAAAAGAGAAAGTTTATGGGTTGGATTTTCTATTTGACTGTAATCACTTCTCTGGAGGCCCATTGGAGTCCCCAGGCCAAAGAAAACAGTTATGATTGGAAAGTGATACAGCATGTTCACATGCTGATAGGATGGCTAGAATGTCCTTTTCCTAAGCTGTACTCTTCTTTTACATCTCCAGTAACTTTGTGCTCAAACTTCTCTGCCATGAGGGAGTAGATGCAGAGAGAAAATGGAAAAGAAAAGGGTGGGGGGTAAAAAAGTCTGGTCTCTTATAGTACTGAGCTACCCCAGGGTGTTTTCTCTTGTTAATGACCACCTATCACCCCCAATGATTTACAAGATAAGTGAAGGGCAAATTACCCTGAAATGATTCGGGTTCCTCCAGAATGTCAGGTGGTATTAGTGTGAGGAATGTGCATCTATAATCTTTCAAACATTTTCTGACTATACTACAGAACCACATATATCAGTTCCCCTGGAGTTGACCAAGTAAGGATGCAACCACGTTTTCCAGCCAAATACTAGCCCAAGTATCACAAGCAAATAACCTACATGTGTGAGTCAGGGCAGGGAGAGCGAGACAGAGAAGTCCAAACACAATACGCATTTTTGCTTTTAAAAAACAATTCTGACTTGAAATGTGAAACCAGATTTTCAGAAGTTCACCTTTCTTCCAGCCACATAAGGAACAGACACTTGCATTCAACACTGAAATGATTCCATGTGCTTCTCTCATTGGCCCAACACAGCCATCTGCCAACCATACCAGTCCTAGCTGTGCAACTTCCAGGACCCCACTGAATATTTACTTTTTTTAACCTTGGTTATTTCACAGTGTTACAGGTTTATGTTAGCTACTTCACATTTACACTACTATTCAAAACACATTTTTTTAAACAAATGAATACCTTTATTCAGCAAAGATAAAATTAAATTGATAAAAAAAGCGACAGTAAAAACTTTCAAATGATTGCTGTTCTTTTGAACTTCTATTCATTAAAGTTAGCCGGGCAAAAAAGTACTATATCCCGGTTTCCACAAAAAAAATATTTAAGCACAAGATTTTTCAAATGAGATTTTTCAAGAAGAAATGTTTTTTGTTTTTGTTTTTTGAGAACCAAAATTCAGGAATAGTTGAATGATTTAGAAAAGGAATCCCGTGACACTACAGTAATGGCTGCTGAAAATTCATCTTTGCCATCACAGGAATAAATTGAATTTATTTCTGTGATGAAAATGTAGTAAAATAGAAAACAGTTGTTTTATTTTTTTAGTACAATTTCCCAATATTACTGTTTTACTTATTTTTGAGCCTTGGTGTGCATAAGAGGCTTCTTTCAAAATCACCAAACTTTTGAAACAACAGGGTATGCATTTGGCAGATGCTTTTATTCCAAGTGACTTACATTCAAGGTGCATTTTTTGCAAGTGGCATAGAGTGGGAGGGTTGTGCACAATGCTAAATAACTTGAGATGTCTAGTTATATTCCAATAATTTTTTGAATTTGAATTGAGGTTGCAAACAGGATACATAATTGCAATTTGAATTTGAATATAAGGAAGCAGAATTAAAAGTTAAGTTAAAATTAAAATACATCCATTAAACGAAATCCAAAAATAAGTTTTATTGTCTATCTAGAAAAGCAAAGAAGTCATTAAATGTCATGCATGCCCTGGGAATCAAACCCATGACTTACAACATGGTGTTGCAAGTGGCATGCTCCATTGTTTGAACATGAGGAACACTCAACATCGCATGCTTTGAAAACTTGAGCGTATATTTCTTCACTGCTGATTTGATTTCATTTTCTCTAAATTATTTCTAATCACAGACCGCAAAGAGCAAACTGCGCTTAAAAGATCTCAAACACATGAATTATTTACTCTCGCAGCAGTTCGGTTCAGCGCGGTTCCAGACTACGAAAGCAGGTCACCACAAGGTAATTGGAGTTAACAGATGCTTCAATTCCCACAGATTCCCTCACGCTGAAACCATTAATACACAATTGCAACCAGAAGGACAGCATTCTCTAAGTACAGATTCATTACGGTGAGAAAGAGGGATGAAATTATATTCGCACGCTCCTCCCCTCCCCCCAAACGCTCCAAAAGAGGTCTACGCTATAAATACATGGATGCACAAGCAATGCAGTGTAACAAAGTGTAATAGCGATAATCAAACAGGCCTTCTGAACATCACGCCGCCTGCAGTACAGTTCCCCACAAAGTCCTGTACTGTTGGATCCTAGTTTTTCTAGGTGTAGGAAAGCACGCTTGACAGACTTGAACTGACAGAACCTACCTAACAGCTTGTATAAAGGCCAACTGTGTGTTAGCAGTCTGCCTTTAAGTGAGAACCGTCTAACGTGCTCGATGCCTCATATCTCTTGCTGCCTGCTCTGTGCCATCCCTGTGAGTAAACATACAGTAATGGTGATATTAGCCTGCATGCCCGCTGATGTACAGTACTTCGGGCACAGACGGATAGCAACAATTACAGGCCCACATGCTACGTTTAAGCTCAACTTAAAACATTAAGATGGGAGAGCGGAGAGAAAAAGGACCAGTATGGGCTTTTTCGTACATGTAAGGCATAAATTATGTCCAATGGTGCAAGCGGAATGCCACTGTTGAACAGCCAGTCAATGGAGAGGGCAGGGAGAGGCAATGGAGCGCGGTAATGTGTAATCTTACTACTCAATGGGCTGTGCCCAGCAACGGGGCTCCGAAAGCTGGAAGTGTCAGAGAGATAAATAGCAGAGTGTCCTCCTCAAAAAACATGATTAATACCCTAGCTAGTGACGCTGCAGAAGATGAAGTGGGAGCAGCTGGCTCAAGCAGCGCAGGCACGCAGGGAGAGGTGGGGGAGAGAGACGGGAGCGAGCACAGTGGAGCAGAGAGGGCAAAGAGGAGGACACACCGGCAGCCAGGAGGAAGGAGGCGAGGCAAGGGCACGCCATGCCGCGGAGTGAGGAAAGACCCCCTCGTAGCCCCGGCAGAGACACCAGAACCGTCCTATCCTAGCACAAATAAGATCAATTACACACCTAGAGCTGCAGATATGCAGGAATATTTCAGCCACAAACACCAATTCTATCATCATTTACTCACCCTCAGTCATTCCAAACCTGTATGACGGACTTTCTTCTGTGGACAACTGAGGAAGATATTTAGAAGAATGTTCCAGCTGTTTCTGTCCACATAATTAAAGTCAATGCAGACCAAAAAAACACTCAATAACATTCATTGTATGTGGTCAAACGGGTTTGGATCGACATGCAGGGGAAAATATGGGTGAACTAGCTATTTAATTCAAGAGCATTTATAAAGACATTTAAACTTATATACAGCTGCAGTCGTAGGGGTCATTCACACAAAAACGCAAGAATGGGGGCAGTGGAATGAAAAAATAAGCAAGAGACACCTTTGTTTTAGTTGAACTTTTAACTTCTACGTTTTTAGAATGATGTGTCATGCTAGACGTAACTAAAGAAGCAAGATGCAATTGCAAAAGTAAAACAGGTCAATCAATGAAAAAGCAGCAAAGTGAATGCAAAAAAAGGCAAAGTCTAGAGACACATTTTTTAAAAGTTGAACTTCTTTTAACTTGACAGCCACATTTTTAGAGTTTTTAGGTGAATTTTTAGGTGAGTCATGCGCAAATACTGCAAAAAACGTGAGCACAACAGTAAAACCCATCCGTCTAGCATATGTTTACATAGAAACGCAGCCCAGTGCAAAGTATAAAGGATGTTTATTTTTTTTAAGTTGAACTTTTCATTTGAGTGCCGTGTTTTTATAAAGTTATGTCATGCATGAGACGCTGCAAAAGACGTGATCGCAACAGTAAAACATGTCTGTCTGGTGCATTTTTACATAGAAAAACAATCAAAAAGCAGTGCAGTGAAATACAATAAAAAATGCTAGAAACATTGTTTTAACTTTTAACTTAAATGCCATGTTTTTAGAAAGGTGTGTCATGTGCAAGACGTTGCAGACAACAAGCGCAAGGGGAAAAGCATGTCTAGCACATGTTTACATAGAAAAACAATGAAAAAGCAACACAGTGGATTGCAAAAAAATGCAAGGTGCAAGCTGTTTTTTTTTTTCAATAATTTTAACATCTTTTAACTTAAGTGCCACATTCTTAGAAAGATGTGTCATGCAAGATGCAAAAAAACGACAATTGCAAGAATAAAATGTCCGCTAGTGCATGTACTTTGAAAAATATGGGAAAAGCAGCAAAGTGGAATTCAAAAACACTGTGTGAACAGCTAAATATTGCAGGAGAGTTAATTACAGAGCACAAGAAGATGCTTTTACATGAAGACCATTATGTTACCTCAACATATGAAAGACAAAAACGCACAGAGTGATTTAATGTGCCATACCCCTGAGCCTGATGTGGACTCTCACAGATAAACAAGTTGAGTTCCCAGGTCTGTCCTGTTGTAAGTAAACATGTCGAGGGGAGGGCCACTTTTTCATGGTTCAGGGACCCCCACCCTCCCTGCAGACAATTAACTTTTGCGAAGTAATGAGATGATTGATAAGCTGGAAGTTTGCGCTTTAAGAAGATATTAATCATTCCCTCTGGTAATTTTAATCATGCGTTCCATCAACCCCAGATGCTGAGGATCACCTTCCTGGCAAACAAAGGGCGGCCGCAGCGCTCGTGCAGTCATTTTGTTCTAGTTTAACTTTATTTTGCTCTGGTTTGTTCCTCCCATCTGTTCGCGCCAGCCTCGGCAGCCCACGTTGCACGTTGATAAGCCGAGGAAGCAGCATGTGGGAGTGCGCTAGTGAGTGTGTGTGTGTAAACTTTAGGAAAAACAGGCGTCTTTGAAATGGTAAACCGAATCCTCTAGGTTCGTGACTATCTGTTGTGCCGACACCAGCCCACTATAAGCACAAACATGCATACACACAAACAGAGATGTTACCACATGGTGTGGGCAATATGTCTCAGAAAAGCACAATTTGGCATTTGAACCAATCTTTAGTATAGGGAGCACGTAGTTACACGGCAGGGTAGAGTTGGACGGGGAAAGCCTGCATTCTTGATATACTTTTTAAAGCCTGGGAGAGAAAAACAGTCTCTGATTTGTTCATGTTCGCTGCCTTCATTAAGTGTCAATGTTAGATCAACTGACCTGAGGGAACACTGCATCTGGGATTAAATTCCAAAACCAGAGTAGCTGTAAATTGCTTTAATAGCATGATATGGACAGAAATAGTCATAAGGATATTTATTTTAGCCTTGAATCATACAGTCTTAAGACACTGAACACTTAAGTCCCATAGTCCAACAGCGTACAAATAACTTTTACGCTAAAACCTCCATTCAGATCAAATAAAAATATCATTAAAGCACTCAAAATGATGCAAATGATGCAGTAATACAGTATAATGTCTAAGGGGAAAAAATAACACTGAGCAAATTGCTGTAATGTAGCGTCGTCATATGGAGCCGTCAATCAAGATTCTAGAAGACTAGTTTAATTGAACAGCCAGACACAGAGAGCGATCACTCAAAATCAAATTAACATGAACAACATCAGCTGCAGATAAATCATATCAAAGACTACTTCAAATTTCCTACAGCTAATTATTCTTACAAAAAAAATACTTGATTTTAGGCCCTAATCACATACACCCCCTAAGTGCTTTGTACACTTACCCCCTAAAGTTGTGTTTTGACAAGTGTCAGGCAGACCTGCCTAATAAGGTGTAAAAATTAATAGCAACAAAATGACAGACATTTCCTCATCATGTTTAAAGTTTTTTTTTAAAGTTACTGAAAAGGTCCCTGGGAACAAGAACAGATCTAAATTACTAGTCTGCACGCAGGGGCCTTCATTTGATAGGGCCATCCCTGGAGGGGATGATAGGAGACATACCTAAAAGCAGTGGGACTACACTGCCTTTTACCACCATTAATTGGAACCAGTATATAAAAAAAGCAATTTAATTTTACACAAGGCTTGGCCTCATCTGTTATCAGTGCTGCACTTGCGCAGAGTACAGAGAGGTAATAGAGGTTTTCAGGGGCTATTCCCTGCATATTATCTAATAATGATGAATGAACAGCCCTGGAAGTGACAGCTGTTTGGATGCTTTGTTTGCAGTAAAGCATCTATTTGCAACTTTCCTCAAATGGAAAATGTCCATTTGACTTTGAGAACAAGGTGCCAAACTGCTTCTAGCTTCACTTGGACAGGTCGTTAAAAGGGTCAATGACATGTACCATGTCAAGAGAATCTATGATAAACAAAAGGAAAAGTGGTTGGTAAGATTTTTTTTTAATGTTTCTGAAAGAAATCTTCACCATGCTCACCAAGGCTGAACATCATTTATTTGAAATAGCACTTTTGATCAGTTTAATGCATCCTTGGTGAATAAAAGTTTTAATTCCTTAGAAAAAATAAATGAAATAAAAAAATGTCTAGTGGTCTAGAAAAAGGTGGGGTGTGTGTGTTTGTGTATATATATATATATATCTATATATATTTTTTTTTTTTTTTATTTATTTATTTTTTTTTTAAGTCCCATAGGTAAAACACAAATACCATGACTCATCCATTCATAAATATCAGTACATTTAACAAGGTAAATTACAAGATAATTATTGACCTCGCAACAGGGTCTGCAGAGATTATTTTTTTTCTTTTGAATGTTGGTTGGACCAAATTTTTCAAATATTAACAAGCAGTTTTGTTTTAGCTTATTTTACTAAGAAAAAATACATAAAATAGATAAAATATTATGCCATTATACAACTAAAAACAAACACAAAGCGTTGTGTCATTGACCTAAAAATCTGTTTTGATCAATATGCTATGATATTATTAAATACACAGAATAAGTAACATAAAAAATAACAAATAATTTTTACATGACATACTAACAACAAGGGCCTGAAAATAGCATAAACATAACTTGTGAGTCAATCTACACAAATTCCTCATTTATGTTTGTTTAAACAGTCAAGGTGCACGCTGTCATGTGGACCATAAGAGCCGTGACTGTAAAACCCCTATAAACCCTCCTGAGCAATCCCAGACAAAAGACGGTGAAAAAAATATTTCACTCTGTCGCTCATGAATCTCTGTCAGGATTCGACTTCATGGGCGATCAAAGCCTAGCGCATAAGGGATCAGGCTGTTAAGATAATCAAGGAAGATGACGTGTAGGAGGTCAAGAGGAACGTATTGAAGTGCAGAGGTCACATTATCTCATGGCCGCCTACGACTGAGCCAGATGTTCGGATGGGGGGTGGGCAGCAGAAAGCTATTTCAACATTATAGTTATGGCATCATCTTAAACTACCAGTGATCCCCTAAGTTATGCATGTAGTCTATACTTACACATTGGAAAATGAATGCACTTCTACAGCCCACTGTCATATTCACAGGCTTGTTTTTCTTTGGCACTGACAGCAAAGTCGAAGAAGTGCAATTTCAGCGGCATTGACAGGGCTTTAAAAATATGCCTCTGTTGAAGTGTGGTTTAAGAGAAAACAATAAGCCCCCTCAACGGCCCTCATTATCAGTGACTGCCTCTGCTATGGCCAACATGCTCTGACACACTACTAAAAGACAATTAATCCTAATAATCACAGCACCACAGCATCATTCCTCATTCTGGCAGGCCTCTTTCCCTCGTAGGGTTGACTGGGGAGGTGTTGAACCTTGGATCGGTGGTACACAGATAAACCCATCGCAGATGCTGGGAAAACAAGCTGGCTGGATGAAAAATTTTAAACGAATCTGTGTCATCCTGAACACCTTTGTTCTGCTGAATCATTCATAACAGTGAATGGACTCAACGGTGAATCAGTATTCTCAGCTGTGCAGATCTATATAATGATGACACGTGTTTGAAAAAGTGCAATCAATCTGGTTCATTTAATGTAAAAATGGCTATTCATTATTTTGACTTTGAGGTGATAGGCCGAAGTAATTGAGTGCTGGTGATGTGCCCGAATGGGTAAAAGCAGGTAAAGCTACCCTGTGCATATTTAAAAGCTTGCAGTTTCTCATTTCGTGTCATGATGGTGTACAAAATGATCAAACATTAAAATAAAATATACTGATGCTCACTGTGGTCAACAGATTTTCAAAATATTGTAAAATATTAATAAAATAGTAATTATTTTGTGTTGTGCACGCATACACACATACAGTGTATGTGTGTGTGTGTGTGTATGTGTGTGTGCATATGTAAAAATGACATGAGGGACATGAGAGTGAATGATGATAACAGAATCAAATTTTTTGAATATTCCTTTAATTTTTTGTCTTAACTGGTTTATTTTAAATGGTCCCGTGGTGTGAGAAATTAATTTCTAAAAATACAAATATTCCATCCAGTTTTTTAAATAATATGCATACATATTAATTTAATTCAGTCTATCTACACCTCTGTCTATCTATCTGTCTACCGATCTATCTATCTATCTATCTAACCATCTATAAATCAAATGATTAGTAAAATACTTTTTAATAATGGCTGTAGGTACCACACTATAGGACAGCTTCCCAAAAGTAACTCATGTTAACTCCCAATTGCTTGCAGAAATTTCTACAGCTAAATCAAGTTTATTACTTGTGGGACTAGTGGCCATCATTAATTTGTATCACTCAGAGTTTCTAACAAAAGCTTATATATATATATATATACAGTTGTGCGGAAAGTATTCAGACCCCCTTATATTTTTCACTTTTTGTTATATTGCAGCCATTTTCTAAAATTATTTAAGTTAATTTTTTTCCTCATTATGTACACGCAGCACCCCATATTGACAGAAAAACCAGATGTTGACATTTTGCAGATTTATTAAAAAAGAAAACTGAAATATCACATGGTCCTAAGTATTCCGACCCTTTGCTGTGACACTCATATATTTTAACTCAGGTGCTGTCCATTTCTTCTGATCATCCTTGAAATGGTTCTACACCTTCATTTGAGTCCAGCTGTGTTTGTTTATACTGATTGGACTTGATTAGAAAAGCCACACACCTGGCTATATAAGACCTTACAGCTCACAGTGCATGTCAGAGCAATGAGAATCATGAGGTCAAAGGAACTGCCTGAAGAGCTCAGAGACAGAATTGTGGCAAGGCAACAGATCTGGCCAAGGTTACAAAAAAATTTCTGCTGCACTTAAGGTTCTCTAAGAGCACAGTGGCCTCCATAATCCTTAAATTGAAGACGTTTGGGACGACCAGAACCCTTCTTAGAGCTGTCCGTCCGGCCAAACTGAGCTATTGGGTGAGAAGAGCCTTGGTGAGAGAGGTAACGAAGAACCCAAAGATCACTGTGGCTGACCCCAGAGATGCAGTCGGGAGATGGGAGAAAAATGTAGAAAGTCAACCATCACTGCAGCACCTCCACCAGTCGGGGCTTTATGGCAGAGTGGCCCGACCGGAAGCCGCCCCCCACTGCCATACACATGAAGCCCCGCGGGAGGGACTTCCAAAGGGAAAAATTGTTGGTGGTGAGAAATAAGATTATCTGGTTTGATGAGACCAAGATAGAACTTTTTTTGGCCTTAATTCTAAGTGGTATGTGTTGAGAAAACCAGGCACTGCTCATCACCGTCACTGTCCAATACAGTCCCAACAGTGAAGCATGGTGGTGGCAGCATCATGTTGTGGGGGTGTTTTTCAGCTGCAGGGACAGGAGGATTGGTTGCAATCGAGGGAAAGATGAATTTGTACAGGGATATCCTGGACAAAAACCTTTTCCAGAGTGCTTAGGACCTCAGACTGGTCCGAAGGTTTACCTTCCAACAAGACAATGACCCTAATCACACAGCTAAAATAACAAAGGAGTGGCCTCACAACAACTCTGTGACTGTTCTTGAAAAGCCCAGCCAGAGCCCTGACTTAAACCCATTGAGCATCTCTGGAGAGACCTAAAGATGGCTGTCCACCAACGTTTACCATCAATCCTGACAGAACTGGAGAGGATCTGCACGGAGGAATGGCAGACGATCCCCAAATCCAGGTATGAAAAACTTGTTGAATCTTTCCCAAAAAGACTCATGGCTTTATTAGATCAAAAGGGTGCTTCTACTAAATACTGAGCAAAGTGTCTGAATTCTTAGGACCATGTGATAGTTCAGTTTTTCTTTTTTAATAAATCTGCAAAAATGTCAACAGTTCTGTGTTTTTTCTGTCAATATGGGGTGATGTGTGTAAATTAATGAGGAAAAAAAAAAAAACTTAAATGATTTTAGCAAATGTCTGCAATATAACAAAGAGTTAAAAATTTAAAGGGGTCTGAATACTTGTTCCTGTACCCCCCCCCAAAAAACCCCCTGTATGTATAATATATTATATATATATATATATAATATATATAATATATATATATTTAAAAAATTTTAAATATATCTATATATATATTATATATATTCATTTGTATAGGTAAACAACATGGTTTGGTCAGGTTTTAAGAACTGTGCTACAGCATCTCAGATAATTAAAATCTACATTTTAAAACAAGTTTGTTTTAATGCATCACTGCAGGGATTATTGCATCAGAGTTTTTGTCTATGGAATGGCACAATAGCTTGTGGCTGAGTACAGCTCTCACTGTTTAAGGAACATTGTGTGTCAGTAGGGGACTGGCATTGTGAGTTGTTACAATCAAGCAGATGCTGGAGGCTTCGAAAACGGAAAAAAATCATCATCATAGTGCAGCAATTATGTGTGAGCAGTACTGAAACATAGTCTCAGTCACTGTCTCTCTCAGCAACCCACACAACAAGCTCATTAAAGCCTGCTTACATAGTCTTATTTAGGCTTGAAAAATGAATGTACTCGCACCTGGAATCACACAGCCATTTATTCTGCCTCAGCGGCCCACATGCCCAGTCTAGGCACTCTCGGCTTTAAAATAGAGGGCGACATATAGTCACCTCTGTTTAGTTTTTAAGCAACACGCATCTCGCTCTGCCTCTCCTTCTCTCTCACTCTTTTTTCCTGAAGAATTACAGCAGGAGCTAGCATATTAATCACACTCACAGTCGCTAATGCTAACAATCAGTCAATGTGCTTGGCCAGGCTCTCCATCTCCTGTGACAGCAAGTTTTGTCCTGAGGCCTACTGATTCGTCCTGCCATAGTTGCCTGTAGGACAAAATACACAACAGCAGTTTTTTTTTCCCTTGTTCTCAACGTCAATAGTCTATGGATTTTAGCGTAGACTGACATTATATTCGAACATCGGTCGCCTAAGCTTAAAGACTAAACAGTCAATGGGGCTGATAATAACATGCAGGGAAAAAGGTGTTATCATTTGTTCCTTTAAATGTGCATTTTGGATAATCTTTGCTCATGTCTTGTGCCTTTTTACAAAATTTGTTTTGCTCCAAGGAAGCCTCTTCAATCCGTCTTTATAGTTTAGGCACAGCTCAACACATCAAATATTCAACTATTGTCTTTGAACAATATATTTCCAGTCCCAAACAGCTGTCTGGTAACAGAGGAAGAAAAGCACATGCTGAGATATTCCCGGACTGCCATCCAAGTGTCTCGTACGAGGCAGGACTGGCATGTTTGCATTCACACAGGAAGAACGCGGCTCTTTTCTGACAGCTTCAAGCTGACAACTGTAACAGTGACACAAATCATATGAAATCAGTGCCTGGCTCTTTCCTCTCACAGAGAGAGAGAGAGAGAGAGAGAGAGAGACTAAGAGAGGGAGGGAGCTGTGGATGTGGTACAGTCATGGACGATAGCCTGTGGTGAGCACTGTAATGGATGGAAAAATGTATGTGTGCATATTTGCACTGTGATTTTTTTCTCTTCTCCCTCGCTGTCCCGTTCGCTTAAATCTGGTGCAATTATTGTGGCTTCACATAGCGTAAAATGACAGCTGGTGCTGTCAGTGCTCCGTGGGCTTTAAGTTGTGGTGCCATTTTGACATTGGTGGGTTTACCCCACACCCACAACCTTCCAACCACCACTGAGCCTTCCCTTCCCTCTCCATCACTCAGGTGCAGAAAAACTACAGAATTTCCCTGGCATGCCAGCCTCAATCCGCCGGCTTTTTTTCCCTCCCCTTCTCTCTTCTGCGTGTATATCACAGTTGCATATAAACCAGAGGACAGCTCAGGCAGGACAATAGGAAAGTGAGAGAACTTCCTGAAGGGAAACGAGAGGATGCTCAGGATAATCGATCAATGTACAACTTTTTTTTTTTAAACATATCTGGCTGTGCAGAACAGCTCCAGTAGGGAAAAAAGGAAAGACATCCAGGGTTATGATAACCCAGCAAGGAAACTGTCACACAGCACTGTCAATCTAAATTCATAGAACTTTTGAGCCAAGCACTAGATTCACCGGTAACAGATGCATGCTGAAATAAATGATCATATAGCATAGAAAACTGCTATAGGATTTGAGCCAGATTGCTCTCTCTGGGGAATAAACTTCATAGAGCAGCTTGACGTTGATTTTGATTACTTTATTTCTGAGGTGTTCCAGATGTTCTGATTTGTGATTGTGTAATCTTGCTAGGGGACAACTAGAGATAGGATCCAAAGGAGACCTGAATGTTTGCATTTGGAACCAATTATGAAGCCACTAAGCCTAAATATCAGCTTTCAGTATTCACATAACATCATTACACACTTAACACCTTTATATCATTATTTAGAGGGGCCTGGAATACCAACGGATTACAAATGACTAATGTTTTCTGTAGATGGCAAATAAAAGTGTCATGATATAATTTCCTGCCCAGAAAAGGTGGAATGTTGCTGCATTTTCTCTCTACAATCTTTTTTTTTTTTTTAAAGCATTCCTGTTCCATATATAGGATTCATGATTGTACTTGAAAATCATTATTTTTCCATAACTGTTCCATGATGCTTTTCAAATAATATAAGTGCATAATAATTATAAAACAGTAAACAATTTTAAGCTGTTTTAGATGGAGTTCCACATCTTAGGACATATACAATTTCCATTAGTGCTGGGCGGTATGACCAAAAATTTATATCACAGTATTTTTCAAAATTATATTGGTTTCACGGTACATGACGGTATTTTTTTTTCATGCATGACTGAGTGTTAACCATATTTTCTACTGATTGAGAGAGGAAATACTGCAGTATATTGACTTAGAATGCCCTATTTTACTGTCATGATGAGTGAATATTGTCAAAAAATACCACACTAAATAGTGACTAAACACGATCCCTTTTAATGTTAACCAGGAGTCACTCTCATTTATAATCGCGGCATCGTCTGATAAAATCAACATGCATCTACACTAAAGATGTGGTTATGTTATTATAACTATGCGGTTGTTTTGGCTAAATTACTGTTTTGTCTCATGCATCGCACTGCCTGCGTTTGAGTAACAAACTAAAAAAAAACAACAAACAAAAAAGTGCATGTGATATTAACAGACGAACTACGCTCATATTTATAATTCCAAACAATCAGTAAGTGACAGGTGCTAGGAAATGCTGTTTTGTACTCATTTATTGACGAGTCGGCTGCGGTGCGGCCAACTGAATGCGCTGTTTCTCTGCCACTCACTGCACTGCTTCTGAAAGTCAGACCTCGCGTTCGCGGGACAGCACTGGCGAAATCTTCCAACTGAACCATAGCTAAGGTTTATCCCAAAAAGTCGCTAGGTTTGTCAGTATGAATATTCTATGGAAAAAAGCCGCTAAAAGGGTCTGAAAGTTGCTAAATCTAGTGCTAAAGTCGCACTCGTGTGTGTGAGACGCGGGAGCTGATGGCAGGGGGCGGTGGATATTTGTGGCGGTCAATGTGGATATTGTGGATGAGTTCTTATGTGTCATCACGTTCTATTAGTTCTACAGCTTCAGTTTCGGAACTTTCACGCTTAGTAACACATACAGCTGTAAACTCACCACAGTGCAACAGTAAAAGGGACCCCTTTCAAACAGTGTCGCGTTCCGAACGTTGTTTAAGCGACATACACCGGTATTTTAAAAATTCATATCATAACAAAAATAAACACCGGTATTCGGTATGAACCGGTATACCGCCTAGCACTAATTTCCAGCATCCCATATTTCAAGTCAGCTAAACAAATCTGTTGCAGAATTAAAAGAAAAAAGGTATGAAGCCCTGCACATGACATGCAGAAGAAAAAAAATGATATCACAGCTTATTAAATTATAGCCACATTCTTCCCATTCATTGCCTAATTTTAGTTAAGTTGTGTACTAATTTGTTCCCTTGTTTTAATTTAGTTAAATCGTGGATACAATTTTTCCATTTTATAATTTTAATTTTAGTAAAAATTTTGTAAATTTGTTACGTGTTTTTGTCAATTTTATTAGTTTATATATCTGTATAGTTTTAGTGCTAGTTTATTTAAGCTTATTTATTTACTTTCAACAACTTAACCACATTGTTAAATGCTGAAATAAAATTTAACTGAAATAAAAATAAAATAAAATGTAAAAATCTTAAATCTACATTCAAGTAAAACTGGTTTTGAAATGGTAATGACATTTTTTAATGGTTTTAGTTTTAATTAATAACAATAATAATAATAAGCCTGCATCCTAGATAAATTGTACTCAGCAGACCTAAACAACATACAGTTAAATCACATTTATCACACTCTAAAAAATGCTGGGTTAAATACAACCCAGTGCTGGGTAAAATAGGGACAAACCCCACAATTGGGTTGTTTTGACCCAGCGTGTTGTGTTAAATGTTTAACCCAACTATCTGGGTAGTAACCCAACTGCTGGGTCAAAACAACCCAATTGCTGGGTTTGTCCCTATTTTACCCAGCACTGGGTTGTATTTAACACATCATTTTTTTAGAGTGCAGAGATGCATCAAAACTTCTACACAAGAAATGTCCATCTTCACATTTTGCAGAGTATCACATAGCTTAAGTTCAACTAATGTTTTTTTGAACAGGGTAAGAAGGCATGTTAGTGGTTACTGCAATTGCGGTTGGCACAATGACAAACATCACACAGGCCACAGAAAATGGCTTGAGGGCCGCATGCGGTCTGAGTGCCGCTTGTTGAACTATGCTGCTCTAAAAGATTATGTTTGAGAGCTGTGAATAACATCCTAGTTCCTAGACTAGACTGAAGCAAACTTATACACTGTGTACATCCCCCCCTCTGTGAACATGAGCACAGTGTGCAGTTCATACTAGAGTGACACTATTGATCATGCAGTCAGAGTGCAAAAAACTGAGAATGTAGCTTCAGCATGCACATGTTTTAAAGACACTTGGGTGATTTCGTAGCCCAAGGGAACCCAAGAAACACTAGCACTGAAATGCTCTTTGACCATGAAATGGCCTGAGCTGGTAATAGTGGTTAATGGGTACATGGAGCAGCAGTGCAGCGGAACAGCAGAGCTCAGCAATGGGCAGGAGGTAGACTGACTCAGGGGATTCTGGCTCTTAGCAGGGTTCCTGTACAATTCAGGGGACTGTGAGGTAGGCCTAGTGATGATAGCATTCTCCTTGACGTAGTAAATGGCAGCCTACTGCCATGTAGGTGCATCAGTGGGTTAAGACAGAGGTTTTGACTTGGTCAGAGTAATTATAGCTGCATGAAAGGTATGAGAATGGAGCACCCACTGTTATCCCTCAAGTAGATAAAAATCATTATAATTAGGCCTGTCGCAATAATCAATATATCGACTTATCGCGCAATATATGTATATGACCTCAATCATTTTTGGTGACGCAATATATCACCCATTATATTTACTTAAAAATTAATGTCACCATGGTTTTTTTACATTCCACTTGTGCCAGGGTCTTTTGCAGCTTCTCGTACATAACACCAGATTATGCCTAGTCGGTGCTAGTTCAAATTAAAAAAAATGTTCTACAAAAAGAAGTTTAGTCTGTACATATGGTCTTGTTTAGGGATCTGTGCCTTTGTGCATGCGGACATCTGACTGCGGAGTAGTGAATGTGTTCCCCTTCGGGAACTCGAGCTGCGTCGGAAATGCTAGGGGAACACCTTCAGCGATACCAAGCTCATGAATCTATGGTATCGAGTCCGAATCACGTGCAGGACGTCAGAAAGCGGGTGACGGTCTGACCAGTAAGCTTTAAAAAGGCATTGAGGTTGCACGCGGTGCTAGCTTTCCTTTCTTTCACTCAATCAATCTCTTTGTGTGTGTCGGTCACGATTTATGTTCTGTGAGTCTTATTTATTGTTGTCTGTCCAAAAAAGTTGCACAAGCATTCAAAGTTTAAGCTCTAGCAGAAAAAAAGAGAAAAAAAGATGTCTAAACTAAAAACAAAAAAGGGCGAAAGCAGATCGCGTTACAGACTGTGTGTTCCTCCCTGCCCACGCTACATCACGAGCGGGGATACACACAGTTTGTGCGTGGTCTGCTTGGGAGCGGAGCACGCAGCGTCGGCTCTCGAAAGGGCCACTGCGTTTGCTTCACTCCCGGAAGGCTCTCTTTGAGGAGGGAGCCTTTGCCAGCGTTCCTACGGTTCGGTCCCGGCCCGCTTCCTTCCGCTATTTCCGCCGAGGCGGAGCGGCGGCTGCACTCGTAGGGTTTGCAGGTGGATCTGGTGGAGGGAATGGAGACAGGCGAGTCCCTATCTTCTTCCTCACCTGCCAGATCCACTGCCCGCTCGCTGGGATCAGAAGCCCGTTCTGCTGCTACTCCACTCTCTCCCACTCTTACTCCTCCTCTGCCCCCGGAGAGCAGGCTCGTTTCGTCTCCCTATCTTCCTCTGAGGATGTTGGTTGAGGGTCGAGGGTGTCGCCCCCTCAATGTCCCCACAATATGAGGAGCTAATTGTGGTAGTTTACTCGGGGTTTTTTTTTGGGCCAAGCGACCATTGAGTGGCCCTGCCAAGCTGAACATTGGTGCCCACTAGAGACAGACTGAACCGCAGAAAGCAAAACATCGAATGAAAACGCTTTCTGCAGGCCAGGTCACTACCGCCCACGCCGGAGCTCTCCGTTTTTTTTTTTTTTTTTTTTTTTGATTTTTTTCTTTTTTTTTATTTTTTTTTTTCCCGATCTCCACACCGAGTTGGTTGAGATCGTGGAAGACCAATTCTCTTCTCCCTGCGGTCTCGTCCCGCTTATTTCGTCCCCGCCTCTGATTTTTACTATGGAATAGTTGTCCAGTGTGAGTGAATGCTGTTACATAGCGATGCCTCCGGGTAGATTAGAGACAGAACCGCTTGCGAGCTAATCTGTCACCCCCCACGCGCGGCGTCGTCTCTGGGGAATTCTCCGGTCCTGTGCCCTCCAAGCCAATTCCGCTGCGAACCACACTTTCGGCGCTGGTGTGCAAGGGGTACTTGGCAGTGGTCTAGGCTGGTTCGTGTCTGCCACTTGTCCATGTTACAGGCATCCAAGTCGCCCGTGCTAAAAGCGTAATGAGGGAGCAAGTTAAAAGCAGATATATCTTAGAACTAAGGAGAATCCCGCTGATGTTTAGCCTTCGCGGCCACCAAGAGACCGCCCGTGCATTGGCGGCTCCAATGGCAGCTCTGGTTGGCAGCGGAGAGCATTTATGGTTGACCCCTGGTCCGATATGAAAGAGAAAGGACGGGTCTGTGCTTATGGATGCCCCCGCTTGCACCTTCTTTTACTGGTCGGTCGACTCCGTCAGTCCGATCAACAACATTACCATGAGGGCTCATAACAGGCGGCGGCATTCCCCCCTTTGCCGTTCTAATTCTCTGGGGCTTCTCTTTCCTATCTGTGCGGGAGCAGGCCCCAGCCCCAGCCGGGTAACAGCTCCTCATATAGGGAGGTGGTCCAAAAACAGAGCGTTGCCTCTCGCTTTCTCCGAGGACGGCGGCGCTCTAAGTCGGGGGCTTCTAAGGCGAGGCCTGATCTGAGGGTCGTGCTTCTGTCGAGGAAGCCCTCGACGAAGCAGTCCTGACACACCTAAGTCCAGGACTGCTGAGGGCGGCCCCTACTGGGGAAGAGCGGGGTACACCGCATCACATGGTGTCCGTCTCTCCTCAGCGCACTCAGGAAACCGTTCTGCCAACCCGGCCAGTGTGCCAGAGCGCAGCGGTCTCCAGCGAAGGTTTTTCTCTGTATTTTATTTTCCCTTCGTGTCGGGGGCTCTCATCACTGCTCGGGTGATCTCCTTCCTGCCGGTTCCGCTTCTTTCAAGCAGGGCACCCAGCTCCGCTCTAAAATACCCAGGGCCAAATTCTCGCGAGACTGGTTCCCTAGTTAGACTATTTAGCAGCCGTGTAAACTACTGCCAAATGTATCTCATTGGGTCCTGCAAACTGTAGAAAAGCTATCGCATTCAGCATTCAGATTCGCCTTTCAAAGGGTTTTTTCTTTCTTTCTCACAGTATGGGTCCAGAGCAGACTCTGGTAATGGAACAATAAGTTAACACTCTCTTGAGGAAGGAGTCCATCGAGGTGGTCCCTCCTTCTCACAGGAAGTCGGTTCTACAGAGCCGTTACTTCAATTGTTTCATCGTTCCAAAGAAGGATGGGGGGTTGCGTCCCATTTAGATCTTTGGCTATTGAACCGCTCAGTCATGCGTCTGAAGTTCAAAATGCTCACTGTCAAACAGGTCGTGTCTCAGATCAGGTCCGAGGACTGGTTCGTCACGATAGATCTAAAAGATGCTTATTTTCATGTCTACATCCTTCCCAGTCACAGGAAGTTCCAGAGGTTTGCTTTCAGGGGCAAAGCTTACCAACATCGGGTCCTACCCTTCGGCTTAGCACTCTCACCCCGTACTTTCACGAAGAGTGTGGATGCTGCTCTGGCTCCTCTGTGACTCCAGGGCATCCGTATACTCAACTACATTGATGATTGGTTGATTTTAGCTCGTTCAGAGCAGATTGCTGTTCGGCATCGAGATGTTGTTCTCGCTTATATGGGAAAGTTGGGGTTAAGACTAAACACCAAGAAAAGTCCATTACAGAGAACCACTTATCTGGTCGTGGTGTGGGATTCGACCACGATGCAAGCACTTATTTGTCCCCTGCTCGGATCGAGTCGATCCTCACTACAGTTGTGGGAGCCAGAGAATCAGCCCGGTCACTCACTGTCAAGCAGTTTCAAAAATTGCTGGGTCTGATGGCAGCTGCTTCCAACGTGATACCTTTTGGCCTGCTTTACATGAGACCCCTACAGTGGTGGCTTAAGACCAATGGGTTCTCCCTGAGGGGAAACCCGCTTTGCATGATCAGGGTCATGCGGTGATGCCTACGTGCCTTGGAAATGTGGAGGAAACCTTGGTTCTTGGCTCGGGGCCCGGTGCTGGGAGCTTCTTGTCGCCGTGTAACGCTAGCGACGGACGCATCCCCCACCGTTTGGGGAGTGGTCATGAGTGGCCACCCTTCCTGTGGTCTGTGGAGTGGTCGCCATCTCACATGGCACATCAATTGCCTGGAGATGCTGGCCGTGGTTTTGAGCCCTCAACACTTCTTTCCAGACCTAAGAGAATCACCATGTTTGGTGCGCCACACCGACAAACAGTGGTGGTTTTTATACAACCACCGGGGAGGTCTACGTCGCTCCCCTTTCTAACGCTGCCGCATAAGATTCAGATCCTTGTTGGTGTGGTTCTATGCAACTCCGCTCTCGCTGAGAAGTTCATATTCCTGGGCATCCTCAATAGGGAGCAGACATCCTGTCGAAGGCAGGGGCCGGGCCTTGAATGGAACTGCTTCATCACACCCAAGCTGTGAAGTCATATATGAAATTTTTTGGCCAGTGCCAGGTGTGACTTTGTTTGCTGACTCATAACTACATCACATTTCCCCTGGGTCTCCTCTGACTCATCCAGCTCCTCTTGTCTGGATGCTATTGGTCCAGAATTTGGCCGAATGCTTTTCGTCTGTACGCCTTTCCTTTCCCCCCACGATTGCTCTGGCGCCGGGAGTTCTATAAGATAGTGCGTCGGTACGGGGTCCACTATGCTAGTTAGCCCCATTCTGGCCGGTGCCGGTATGTTCTCAGGACCTGATTTCTCTCCTCGACGGAACCCAGTGGAGATTCCCGTCAGGAGGGACTCCTCTCACAGGGGATGGTATGAGTCTTTCACCCCGCCCAAGTTGTGGAAGCTGTGGTGGGTGTTGCCCCCTGGGGGTGTCACAACTCATAGCCTCTGGTCCTCAAACGAGGTTGTTGAACATCCGCCAATCTAGATATCCCTCAACAAGGACTGTGAACCCACCTACCTGAGTGAGGCTGCTTCACTTCATGTGCTGAGACCCCCCCGCCGGCTTGACCCATTAACTGCCAATTTGTACAGGTGCTGGGAGTTCGTGCGTGCTGTTTTCTTCTCTTTCTCCTCGGGGTTAACCCACTCCACCCTGAAGGTATACGTGGCGGCCTTAGCATCGGCCTCACCACCACCCCTCTGATGGTCACTCAGTGTGCTAAGGACCCCTGGTTACACGTTTCCCTACCGCGTGTTATGAGGCTGAGCCTGAGGTAGACGGATCTCGTGTCCCTCCTTGGACCTTTTCTGGGGTGTAGAACTCTCTGTAGTCTCCTGTTGCGCCTATCGAGGATATATCAGAATCGTCTTCTTACGTTAAAGACTGTGGTTCTCCTTAGCTAGCTATAATCTTTTCGTACAAATAAAGAGAGTTTTTGGGAGCTGCAGCGCCTATTCTGTGGGCATCCTTCCTATCCTACTTTTTCTTTATTGGGCGCCCGTCTGGCCAAAGCTTTTTTGGTACCCGTGGGTAGGGTCTTGGCCCCTGACCCTCTAAGGTCTGGATAAAAGCCAGCCTGTCGTACTCCATACGCCAGCTTTTTATCCTCCTCGCTTTAGGAGCCCGACGAAGCAAGGCAATAAATTGTATGTACCATGCGAGCACGGTATCTACGTCCACAGCGCTGTGCCCTGTGAGAAAGGCGAACGCACTTGGCTTGTGTGCTATGGGTCCCCCTACGAGAGATCATCACGCTTCCAATGGCAGACCCTCAGCAGTAAGCTCGTGTATTGAATGCCATTACTGTTTCCTATGAGTCCATCCTTCGTGATCTCCCCTCGACCATTGGGGGTCAAGCTCACGTCGACAATAAGTGCTTGGGCGGCGGGCCGTCCAAGGCCCTCTCTTCTGCAGGAGGTCCTATTCAGGACATCTGCAAACGCTGCAGGATGGTCTATATTACTTACTAAATACGCCCCCCTCACATTTGTCAGGTTCTATGACCTAGATTTGCGTGCCACTCCAGACCCCTCTGTTCTCTTAGCATAGCTGTGCTCTTCCACACTAGGCAGGGATTTGCATGTCTGGCGGCGTGGACATCTTGTTCCCCTAGCGATTTCCGACGCAGCTCTCTAGGAGCGTTCCCAAGGTAACGTGACCTGCTTTGCAAAGGGCCTACTTCCGTCATCCCTACTATAGCTTCTTCACTCCTAAGAAGCTATCGCCGCACCGGCTGTCATCTCAACATTCTTTGAATGGCTTCCGTGTCATACTCACTCCCCCCCTCTGGCGCCTGCCCATCTATTTTCGACTGTTTAACACATTGATTCAGAGCTTGTATCGCTGAAGGCGTTCCCTAGCATTTCTGACGCAAAGCGTCTCATTATTCCCTCAGGAACCATGGCACATACTAACCTGTGACGTTTTTCTCAGCAATGTGTGCGAACTGAATTTAACAGAGAAAAGAGGCAGGGAAAATCTGTAGATTGAAAAATCTCTATAAACGTTCTTTGTTCTTTTGGGTGCCCTATTTTTTTTCTACTTGTTACGTTGCACTTTTTGTAAGAAAAGTTTATTTACTATATATTCAGGTTTTTTAAGGTATCTAATATTTTGATACTTAAATTCCATGATCTAAATAATATTCTTAAAAATGTAAAGTTTGTTGTCGTTTGGAAGCGTGTAGGCTTTCTTGCATTATTCTGCTGTTACATTATGATTATATATTCAGTGGCATAAAATTGTCTTAAAATGACAATAATATTGAATATATATATATCAATTGGGAGCTTATTTATCGCAATTATTTCTGGGGGCAATATAGCCGCACACAAAAAGTTGTTTTCATGCAGGCCTAATTATAAGGGCATGCTGTGTTTGTGTTTGTGTGTGTGTGTGGTGTTTGGGTGTGTGTGTGTGTGTTTGTTTGTTGTGGTGTGTGTGTGTGTGTGTTTGTGTTGTGTGTGTGGCAGAGGCGTATGAATGAATGGGCCTCTTTTAGAAAGCCAATGGATTTATGTAAAATATAATGCAAAGCGACACTGGTGCAACACTTTAACATCATTATACATGTATAATATATAATCCTTTTAAGCATTTATACCAAAAAATTGCACACATAATGTATATACACCGCATATAGAGTGTCAATGTAAAAATACTGTAGAAATGTAGAAATAATAAATTTCTATACATTCCTATAGCAATTACAAAAAAGTGTGTCCTAATAGATTAATTCTAGCCTGGAGTTTCTCCTCAGCTCAAGATCACAAATGGACAAAATGTGTGGTACATTATAGGGACTTAGATCTGCGCGATCTTTCACACAAGCTACCTACCTAGATAAAAAAATGAGGGGGTGGGGGGTGGGGTGTAATTTAAAATGGTCAAATCACAGTGGGCCGCTCAATCATATGTATCGATTACCTGACCTTTGAGGTCACCGATAGGGTAAACATGCTTTTGATCAGGTGACTTAAATTGGCAACTGCTGGGCCAGAGAGATGACCAAAAAAAATCGCTCCCTGTGTGGTTTCATTAGTAAAAGCCTTTCATGAACCATAAATCATCCTCATTTAAAAAGATTGTGCACGCCCCATTTCTTAAATGTAAACAGGTAAATAATAGATATTATACTACAGAATATCTACATATATAACTAAGATGCCTTATTTATTACAATTTATTATAGTGAGAGTGTTTAAAAAATAGTGCCTTTATTTAGAATAGAGTACAGCAGTTGTTGGTGTAGTAAATTAGACATAATAAAAAAAAAAAAAAAAAAAAATCAACAAAACATTATAATCAGCTCTGTTAAAGATTTTTTTTTCTCGACTACCTTTATTTTATAAAGTGATACAGAACTGTGAAAATTTATACTTTTTTCTATTTGAATGCATTTAGTATTCAAAAGGGTCAGCAAACTGATCTTTACAGAATCTTTTCTAACCAACCACTGCTAATTAAACTTTTTTCCCCCCAATGGGTCCTCATTTTATCTACAGCTGAATTTACACTAATTAGAGTTTAAAAATAAATCCACACATTTGAAATGCCTCTGAATGGCACATTGCCCTCATCTTTTGAAGGTCTCATCATCCTGTCCTCCAGCTAAATTCTGCAAAGGGCAAAAATGAAACCATTTGTCCCTCCACATGACAAGGGCCGTGTCAGAGGCCAAGGGTGGCCAAAAGAGGCCGTTTTTGATAACCATCTCACCATATTGCAAGTGACAATGCAAAGGTATCACAACTCCTCCATTTACTGATGTCTCCATCTAAAGGTCACTACAGTGATGGGGAATGAAACATGACTAGACAATGGGGTGACTTTTCACCTCTGATCTAAGGCTGGGTTTCTCAGGATAATGGCTGTGTTTTGGCTATGCTAAGAATTTCATGTTAAGCTGCACTTTTAATATCAGTCTACATTATGCAAAAAAAAAAGCTTTATTTATTTGATAAAAAAAAAAAAAATAGTAATGGTGAAATATTATTTCAATTTAAAAGAACCTGTTGGCCCCAGTTTAAAAATACACATTTCTGAAAAATGTACGGTGAGGTATTCCTGTATAAGAAGCTAAATTTTCGTTAAATTTTCATTCAGCAGCCATTGCTCCAGTAATAAGCGTCACATGACATTTGTTGATCCCAAACTTTAAATTTGTAAATAATTAACTATATATTCATTAAAAATCATGCTTAATTTCTTACATTTTTACAAATCTTACATAGTGGTGTCACTTTAATGTACATGCCCCTGTGTTTAAAACTAAAGGGGAAATACCACTTAAATGCACACCACGTTTCCCCAAGCACTTCATAAAAGTACATTCCCACGACTTAAAATACAAGAGCTGACGCTAAATCTTCCTTTCATTCAGTGCGGGAAATGAAGCAAAATCCTGCTGGAGTCAAACACTCTCCATTGTGTGTACTGTTATGTATACGGCTACTGCGGTAGCTGAAGGTATCCTCTTTCCCGCACCGCCTGATTCTCCTGAAGAACTGTTGTCAAATGTCTCAGACACACCCTATTAACTCTGTTTGTCCCAAAACAGCAGATAGGATAGAAGTGGATGGACCAGGATGTTCACATTTTCTGTTCTAGAGAGCCTGAAGGGAAAATTTACACACAACATACACTACCTTACCCCACAACACACGGCTGGCGGATTACACAGCTTTAAGTCCTCTGATCTGAGCCTTTGATTTGACCATGTGCAGTTCGATGTATAATGCGCCTTCATGGTCAATAGCAGTTACTCCTTGCCCTTATCCACTCCCGACCTCCTTGCCCTTTCCTGACCTCAGGTCTCCAGTCCTGAAGACAACTCAGTGTCGGTTTTAAACAATCACAACGGAGCCAGCTATATCTTTTAGATACTTTACCATTACTTTTACCACCATCCCCGTGCTGGAGCAAAACAGAAACACAAAAAACGGGCTACGGGGGCAGGGAGATCACCACAGCGCTGGATGTAATCTAAATCGAATAGTTTATACAAGCGACATATCATGATCTCACTAAGAGGTAATGCCAACAAACTCTCTAAAGCCGAAAGAATCTGATGACTACAAGCATAATACAATCAGCTTTGGGTTACCAAAGCCATTACGATGAATAATAACAAATTAGCAACAATAACACCAACTTGCAAGTCCTCGCAAGCGATCGACTGAGCACCAAGCTGCGATGCAGCTCTCACCGTACCTCCCGCCAGTCTGAAGTTTGCACATATTCAGATGGATTATGTTTTCTGGCACTTAATTTCTTTCTTTGAAGTGCTTAAATAGGAGGTCAGCCTGGATCTCCATATCAAAGGCGTATGAATTAAGCCATTTTCCCTCTACTCTTATTTTAAGGGAATACAGAGAAAAGTAGCCTGCAGTGATATGCTATTGTCAGCTTCTACAGAGGCTCTCTTTAAAGCAAGGGTAACATTGCAAGGGAGAAAATCAGCAGCATTCTAGTCAAGCGGAGAATGAGATCACTGAGCTTTTTCAGCGGGGTCAATGGGAAGGCGAGGCAGTGTCACATTTAAAATTCAGCCCTTTACCTCACACACTGGGCCCGACATAAAACCTGCATGCCTTTATGTAAAGAGAGACCGTCTTTAAGCCAATATGTTAGCTTTAATGAATGCACTGATCTCGGGTGAGAGCGAGGGTATGTTTGTGTATGTGTGTGTGTTTTTAGGAGCATGTGCACATGGGCTTGTGTTTTTTGCACCAGTCAAGCAGGGACAGGGTCAAAATCACAGAGGGAGTAATCCTATGTGTCAACATGAAGACTGTTAGCTCCCACCATCACAACCTGCAGCTAAATTTACAGTGAAGAGAAGCCTGGCATAGCGGTTGCCTTTGATGGGCTTAATCTATGCACAACTGAAGTATGAGACTGCACACTAATGCCTGCACTCAGCAGTGAAACTCGTGTGAGCCAACAATGTCCAACACTGTCTTACTGCATCTATACATGGTGTGCCTGTCCCTGCAGGTGAATACGACTGAACATGGGGTATGACTGAATGCTAATAATCTTCGACATTCTATTTATTCAAGTGAAGACAGTTGTGTGGCACAGAGGGTAAAGCTCTAGGCTCAAACCCCAGCTAGGGTGCCCTCAAACTTGAGCATGGAACTAGTAAAGTTAAGGTCATCATGGGTTTAATTCCCAGGTAACACAAACACTGAAAAAAGTATACCTTAAATGCACTGCCAGTCATTTAAAGTAAACGGCTAGTAAATAAAATAAGCAACAGAAAGGAATGGGAAAGGATAAGGTGGGGAAATTGGCTCATGTTTGGAGATGGGAATCATTAAAAAATATTATAAATGATTATTTCAGAAATCTATGAACACTCTTAATTTTAGTAAATAAAAAGGGGGGGGCTATATTTTTAAACATTTTTAAAAATCACTACTTAATCGGAATGGTACAAAACTTGGTGACCTTTGTGGCCCTTATATGTGACCACGAAAAAAAAAATCATGTACTCAAAAAACTTTCCTTTGTCTTGTGGTTTGACTGCAATCATGAGGCAAAAACGGACACTTCAAAAAAAAAAAGAAGATAAATAACCTTTAACTGACTTTATTTAAATTACTTAAATGAATATGTTTTTTATTGACAAAAAAAAAAACAAATTAATTCGGGGATTTGATTACATTGATTGCGCTGTATTTTTTATAAACCAAGTCTAAAAAACAACGTCATTTGGTGTGGTTTATTTATTATTATTTTATTTTTTTATAGAAATGGTGAATAAGAACGATTCTCGTTACCCAATCCTAGTTGTGCTTATGTTCAATGTTTCTATTAACTGCAGATAAGTCTTTAACTATGTCAGTCTTGTTGAATATTCGGCATTTCTACATGGTCCTTTGTTTCCTTGCCTCTTTGTCTGCCCTTCATCACAGGCCTGACCTGATCCCAAAGTTCAGAAGTAAAAGCACTAGGACAGCCCTGGTATGGCATGTCACAGTCTGTAGGTCTGGCTGCGGGCCCGCAGCCCCACTGGCTGTGTCCTCTGCCTTCCCCATTTGCTCTGGGAGACCGCAGGGACACGGGGCCTGACATGGCAATACTGCAGCTCAGGCTGGTGCCCTCTTTCATTCCCACTATCACACAGCCCAGTCCCGTAGAGACGTGGCCACACAGAGACACAACCCTACCGGCTTTGACTGGGCCAAGATCCGATCAAGCCTGAAGGGAAGGGTCATCCTCCTCCCTGAATTCAACTTGCTATGATCTTTGAGCCGAGTCTAAAAAGGGCCTCTGACTTGATTTGAGCAGACAGTGCCTTTGAAAGCTTCTTTGCATTGGGCCACTGTAGCCTGGAAAAGGAAAGAGAGGGGTCAGGCTGAACACAGGCAGGAAAAAGCAAGGATGGGGGAATGCAGCCGAAAACCACGCTTGGAGTGCAGATGGCAAGATGTTTTATGTGTGGCCTCAATGGATCATGTCACTCTGGCTACTACACAAAAAGAACATGTAAGCATGAGGTGCTTGCAAGAGTGTCCAAGAAATTTGGTTTAACATGATATGAAGTGTAAAATATGAGCAAATACATAGGTTTTTAAGATATACATTTCCAATACTATACTTTCCAAAAACAAATAAATCATAATATATATCTATATAATATAATATAATAATAATAATATCTATATAGATATATTATTATTATTAGTATTTTAGGGTATGGAGATGACGAAACGGATTAAAATCTTTTTTTATGAAAGTATTGGAATGTATATCTTAAAACCTATGTATTTGCTCATATTTTACACTTATCAAGGGCATGTGCTGCTTCAGTTAGGTTATTATTGAGAAATAATGAGGTTATTAGTGAGAAACAATGCAAGACGTGCATCCAGATGAGAGAGAGAGAGAGACCATGAAGCTAGACGTTTCTTATATTAACTAACATACTCTATGATTAGCTCAGTGAATAATTAAAAAATATATATAGACCCGGCTAGAATAAGTGGAGTGATACAAAATTGTAAAAGGGCGTTCCTGTAGCGATACCAGTACAATATCTCACGGTTATCAACCAATCAGATTTGAGAACCAGAACGAACTGTTGTATAAATATTATATACACTGAACAAAATTATAAACGCAACACTTTTGTTTTTGCCCCCATTTTTCATGAGCTGAACTCGAAGATCTAAGACTTTTTCTATGTATACAAAAGGCCTATTTATCTCAAATATTGTTCATAAATCTGTCTAAATCTGTGTTAGTGAGCACTTCTCCTTTGCCGAGATAATCCATCCACCTCACAGGTGTGGCATATCAAGATGCTGATTAGACAGCATGATTATTGCACAGGTGTGCCTTAGGCTGGCACAATAAAAGGCCACTCTAAAATGTTCAGTTTTATCACACAGCACAATGCCACAGATGTTGCAATTTTGAGGGAGCGTGCAATTGGCATGCTGACTGCAGAAATGTCCACCAGAGCTGTTGCCCGTGAATTGATTGTTAATTTCTCTACCATAAGCCGTCTCCAAAGGCGTTTCAGAGAATTTGGCAGTACATCCAAATGGCCTCATAACCGCAGACCACGTGTAACCACAACAGCCCAGGACCTCCACATCCAGCATCTTCACCTCCAAGATCGTCTGAGACCAGCCACCCGGACAGCTGCTGCAACAATCGGTTTGCATAACTAAATAATTTCTGCACAAACTGTCAGAAACCGTCTCAGGGAAGCTCATCTGCATGCTCGTCGTCCTCATCAGGGTCTTGACCTGACTGCAGTTCGTCATCGTATCCGACTTGAGTGGGCAAATGCTCACATTCGATGGGGTCTAGCACTTTGGGGAGGTGTTCTCTTCACGGATGAATCCCGGTTTACACTGTACAGGGCAGATAGCAGACAGCATGTATGGCGTCGTGTGGGTGAGCGGTTTGCTGATGTCAACGTTGTGGATCGAGTGGCCCATGGTGGCGTTGGGGTTATGGTATGGGCAGGCGTATTTTATGGACAACGAACACAGGTGCATTTATTGATGGCATTTTGAATACACACAGAGATACCGTGACGAGATCCTAAGGCCCATTGTTGTGCCATTCATCCACGACCATTCCCTCATGTTGCAGCATGATAATGCACGGTCCCATGTTGCAAGGATCTGTACACAATTCCTGGAAGCTGAAAATATCCTAGTTCTTGCATGGCCAGCATACTCACCGGACATGTCACCCATTGAGCATGTTGGGGATGCTCTGGATCGGTGTATACGACAGTGTGTTCCTGCCAATATCCAGCAACTTCGCACAGCCATTGAAGAGGAGTGGACCAAAATTCCACAGGCCACAATCAACACCTGATCAACTCTATGGGAAGGAGATGTGTTGCACTGCGTGAGGCAAAAGGTGGTCACACCAGATACTGACTGGTTTTTCGGACCCCCCAATACAGTAAAACTGCACATTTTAGAGTGGCCTTTTAGTGTGGCCAGCCTAAGGCACACCTGTGCAATAATCATGGTGTCTTATCAGCATCTTGATATGTCACACCTGTGAGGTGGATGGATTATCTCGGCAAAGGAGAAGTGCTCACTAACACCGATTTAGACAGATTTGTGAACAATATTTGAGAGAAATAGGCCTTTTGTGTACATACTTTATTACTGCCAATATGCACGCTAATGAGAAATATGCGCTAATAAGCACTATTTAATAGTGAGAACCTGGTCCCTAAACTAAAGATTTTACATATATACACATACATATATATATATTATTAATATTATTATATATATATATATATATATACAGTGGGTACGGAAAGTATTCGGACCCCCTTAAATTTTTCACTCTTTGATATATAGCAGCCATTTGCTAAAATCATTCAAGTACATTTTTTTTCCTCATTAATGTACACACAGCACCCCATATTGACAGAAAAACACAGAATTGTTGACATTTTTGCAGATTTATTAAAAAAGACAAACTGAAATATCACATGGTCCTAAGTATTCCGACCCTTTGCTCCGTATTTAGTAGAAGCACCCTTTTGATCTAATACAGCCATGCGTCTTTTTGGGAAAGATGCAACAGTTTTTCACACAACCTGGATTTGGGATCCTCTGCCATTCCTCCTTGCAGATCCTCTCCATTTCTGTCAGGTTGGATGGTAAACGTTGGTGACAGCCATTTTTAGGTCTCTCCAGAGATGCTCATTGGGTTTTAAGTCAGGGCTCTGCTGGGCCATTCAAGAACAGTCACAGAGTTGTTGTGAAGTCACTCCTTCGTTATTTTAGCTGTGTGCTTAGGGTTATTGTCTTGTTGGAAGGTAAACCTTCGGCCCTGTCTGAGGTCCTGGGCACTCTGGAGAAGGTTTTCGTCCAGGATATACCTGTACTTGGCCGCATTCATCTTTCCCCTCGATTTTTTGCAACCAGTCGGCCTGTCCCTGCAGCTGAAAAACACCCCACAGCATGATGCTGCCACCACCATGGTTCACTTTTGGGACTGTATTGGACAGGTGATGATTAGTGCCTGGTTTTCTCCACACATACGCTTAGAATTAAGGCCAAAAAGTTCTATCTTGTTCTCATCAGATCAGATAATCTTATTTCTCACCATCTTGTAGTCCTTCAGGTGTTTTTTAGCAAACTCCATGTGGGCTTTCATGTGTCTTGCACTGAGAGGCTTTCGTCGGGCCACTCTGCCATAAAGCCCGTCTGGTGGAGGGCTGCAGTGATGGTTGACTTTCTACACCTTTCTAAACTTTCTCCCTCCCATCTCCCGACTGCATCTCTGGAGCTCATCCACAGTGATCTTTGGGTTCTTCTTTACCTCTCTCATCAAGGCTCTTCGCCCCCGATAGCTCAGTTTGGCCGGACGGCCAGCTCTAGGTAGGGTTCTGGTCGTCCCAAATGTCTTTCATTTAAGGATTATGGAGGCTCTGTGCTCTTAGGAACCTTAAGTGCATTAGAAATTTTTTTGTAACCATGGCCAGATCTGTGCCTTGCCACAATTCTTGGTCTCTGAGCTCTTCAGGCAGTTCCCTTGACCTCATGATTCTCATTTGCTCTGACATGCACTGTTAGCTGTAAGGTCTTATATAGACAGGTGTGTGCTTTCCTAATCAAGTCCAATCAGTATAATCAAACACAGCTGTCTCAAATGAAGGTGTAGAACCATCTCAAGTATGATCTGAAGAAATGGACAGCACCTGAGTTAATATATGAGTGTCACAGCAAAGGGTCTGAATACTTAGACCATGTGGTATTTTCGTTTTTCTTTTTTAATAAATCTGCAAAAAATGTCAACAATTCTGTGTTTTTTTTTCTGTCAATATGGGGTGCTTTGTTTACATTAATGAGGAAAAAAAATTTACGTAAATGATTTTAGCAAATGGCTAGCAATATAACAAAGAGTGAAAAATTTAAGTGGTCTGAATACTTTCCGTACACACGGTATATATAGATATATATAATCTCTATAGATATATATATATATATATATATATATATATATAGATATGTGTGTGTGTGGTAACACAACATTTTTTTCCCACTGCAATTGTGACCTGATCAAAGCACACACTGCCTCGAAGGACTGGGAACCAGCACAACCCTGAAAAGCAGCCATGGTCATAGGTCAGTAGAGGGGAAGTAAAGATCCAAGTCCCATCCCATAGTGTGACACGCTGCCGTCACCCGCTCGCCCCAGAGGCTTAGTATCCGCGTTAACACTTCAAACACTCGATATCTTCACTAGACACAAAGGACACTTCTGCCTGCCATCATCACCATTTCTTCCAGGGAAAAGAGATATGGATCCGTCCCAAAGGTAGCAGGCAGTTGAAGTCGCCTTGATTAAGTCCAAGGTTTTGTTGTCTGACTTTTCCCCTGCTAAAAGCAGGACTTTTCCATGCAAATGGCATCTCCTTACGTCTTTAATGTAAGTCAATTCGAACTAGCCTTTACAATAGGTCAGTGGTTATTGTAAGGCACTCACAGGCATTTTCATTAAATTTAAATGAGTAGCTCTGGAATATGACAGCAATTTTTTTTCCCTACATGTATTCTTCTCTTCTATTCTTATCAAGGTTTATGATTCAACAAACAAAGGTAAATTTTTTTATACAAACCACAATATTTGGTGAAGTGCTTTGTTGGATACCACTAAAAGAGACAAGGCTTTGGAGAATTAACAAACACTGTAATTTGTTTTGTTGTACATCCATCAATTTCAACCCAGAAAACCTTGCAATAACTTCTGAATTATTACAGATAATACAGAGATGTTTGCGCACAGCAGTCTTCCACGGCTCAACATCACAAAACGATGATGTGACCTGCATTTAAGTTCACAGACGGTGCAGAAAAATAGAGGCTACACAACTTTACATTCAAAACTCAAAACAGGATGTCGGAGCTGTGACCAAGTGGTTAGCTTGCAACATACTGAGCTGTGATGCTCTAGTGGGCAATACAAGATCAAATCAGACTAGTGGTATTTCCTGATCACTCTTCTGATCATTCCCTGCTATATATCATGCTTGTCTACAAATAAAAAGCAATAAATGGCCAGTGATTATAACAAAAAAAAGAAAAAAAGGCAGCGGTACAGTCACTGCACTAACTACAAATATGAATTAGGAACACATCTGGCGAACCCTCCATTCGTCTGCAGCTGAACAACTGCTACGGTTTATTCATTTATAAAACAGGCACTGCAAGATTGTTAAACCTTGTCTGAGATGTGCACCTGAGTCGCGGGAGGTGAGAAAACACCTTATTTTATGGTTCACTTGATTCCGCCTGCACTAGCTGTCTGCATTTTCTCTAATCTTTTAACAGCCCAAAACCACAAGGCCGCCCACATTCTTACTGCAGCTTAGAAGCTCTTCCATTCTAGCCCACTTCAGCTACCAAAATCAGGTAAAGAATAGGGGGGGAAAAATCATCAAAGGAATTGATAATAAATATATAATTGTGTGGTCAAAGAGTGTGTTTTCTCTCTGTGTGAGACCTCCCGAATGCTGCACAGAGTAGAACGCGCTGCAGGCAATCTTTTCAGTCTCCCGCTGTGCAATATTCAAGCCAGTCTAAAATAATACAGGACTCATTTCAGGACTTAGGACCTCTCGAATATGCTGACAATAACCAACGGCTGGAGCATCAAATGAAAAACAGCTTTTCACAGGGAGGGCTTGAGTGGCACCCAAAACCCGGGGAGCAAAGATCCTGGATCCTTGCTTGGAGATGTCACATAACGCCACAGCTGTGTTATTACCAGGCTTTCGCGATGCAGAGATTCACAAACGGAGCAGTCTAGCTTGCGAGTAGTCTGTGTTCATTAGGCGTAGTGAGTTTACAACGGCCTAATCATGAAGCACAATTTTGGCAGCGGTTGTGTTAAGTGACAAAAAGCATTTAAAACAAATCTATCATAACATCATCAACATTCTTGCCAAATTGATCAATCGCACACTTAAATGAATTCCATTTTGCCTTTGATATGAATTAATGCTGAACAAACCAGATGTTGTATGTCCAACATTAGCCAGTTGGCAAAAATGCTGCCTGATGATGTTGGAATATTTTTGGTTATAGCGTTAAATGTTGGCAGGTGGCTAATAACATTATGCATGTAATAATATTGCAATTTCAATATGCAAAATGCAATTATTATTGACAAACATAATTTCCAGGTGAAAACGAGATCATTCAAACCATGCAATCACAAAATAAGAGTGAGAAAACTAGAAAGGAGGAGTGCTACATCTTATGTTACACTGGACAACTTTAGTGTGAGATTTTTAGAACTTAACAATCCTTTTCTCTCATCTTGGATAATCAAGCTTGGCCACATACTCTCCTTTTGGGTGAGGAAAGAAAGCAATTCGCCTGTTCTTCTTTCACACATCCTGAAGACTGCCAATCTCCGGCCCTCCTCTGTTGCACTTAGAGCTTCAAACACATCGCTGAGCCTTTTTAAACAGACTGTTATCCCTTTAAAGGCAAATCTTTTCAGATCCATGTTAGACAAAGGACACTGATCTAATACAAAACAAGCCCAGAGAAACCAGACCACAGGCGCTCTGATGCCCAAAAATGCCTGAAATGTTACTTATTGGCAACTATAAAGAGGAGACATCACTAAATTATAAAATGTAATATTAAATAGCAATCAACCAATCAATCAATAAAATCTTAAAGGTTTAAAAAATATTTGGTTTAATAAGTAGGCCTGTCACGATAACAACTTTTTGCTGTGCGATATATTGCCCCAGAAATAATTGCGATAAGCGATATTATAGTCATTTTAAAGACCATTTTATGCCACTGAATATATAATCATAATGTAACAGCATAATAATGCAAGAAGGCCTACACACTTCCAAATGACAACAAACTTTGAATTTTTAAGAATATTTAGATCATGGAAATTAAGTATCAAAATATTACATACCTTAAAAAAATTAAATAAATAGTAAATAAACATTTTCTAACAAAAAGTGCAAAGTAACAAGTACAAAAAATGCACAAATAACTTTTCTACAGATTTTTCCCGGACCTTCTTTCTCTGTAAATTAAGGGTGCACACTATTGCTGAAAAAAAAAACACTACTTAGCAGTCAGATGTCCGTATCCACAAAGGCACAGATCCCTAAACAAGGCCATATCTGCAGATTCAACTTTGTTTGTAGAAGCATTTTTTAAATTTGAACTAGCACCTCATGACTACACCACGTTATGTATGAGAAGCTGCAAAAGACACAGGCGCAAGTGGAATGTAAAAAACACGGTGACATTAATTTTTAAGTAATATAATGGGCGATATATTGCGTCACCAAAAATTATTGAGGTCATGTACATATATTGTGTGATAAGTTGATATATTGATTATTGCGACAGGCCTACTAATAAGTCTAAACAATCAAGCAATAATAACCGAAACTATATGCATATTGGCCCAACATATGCTAAAATTCCCAAATCAATAGCTAAAATTTCCTACAAGGCTTTTATTTTAGTAAGAAGGTACACACACACAGCAATGCTATTCAACATAAAATATGGCTTGAAACCATTAAATCTGTGCGGTCCCATCCTGTATGGCGAGGTGTCAGAGAGAGGTGATATCAGGCGGACGTGTTGCGACAGGCTGCTTCAAAGAGCAGGAGGCCACTCTCTCTTTTCTCTCCATTACTCCTAAAGCACCCGGCCACACACAATTACAACCCCAGCAAGCATTCAAGCAAACCCCCACTCTAACACAGGGCCAGTAATCAGTTAGATCTCAGCATGCGTGTTCAATGATCTGTTATTAATTAATCAATCAAAGCTAATCAAGGTAAACCTCACTCTTCAAACAGGTCAGAACACACAGTCTGTTCTACTCCAGAAATCTTTTCCTCTTGCCCTTCTTGAAAAAAATCCGATTTACAGTACATAAGAAAATATCCACGTTTTGGGGGTTTTCCAAATATGTATGTAAATTTGTTTTGCCATACTTATAGCAGTTTTGCATTGAGTGGCCAAACTGGCAATTCACAAGAGACATTTTAAGTATCCTACACCAGTAGCCTCGATTTACGGCTGATTTTACTGCCAAAATGAGCAGTAAAAATACAAATGCAGCACTTCATAAGGTATCGCATTTTCCACCTTAACCGTGTAAAATAAATCCTACACAATTGAGCAGAAACAATAAAATGCAGGCCTTTCCATCTCATTAGTGTACACATTTGTGAACCTGTTGTAGCATGTATCATAAAACATGATCCAAGATTAATAATAACAACATAAGAAGAAAATAACTTTAAATAACATCCAAATAAATGTGATGGCTTACAGAGGGAATTCTGTGAATACCCCTTTAACCATAAATAATATAGCAAAAAACTTTTTTTAACAACATTACTATAAAAGTGTGCATATTTTAATTATTATTAAAAATTATATAATATATATATTATATATAAAGCCGCAATTAATGATTTCCTAAATACATCTAACCCCTCAGTAAAATAAGTTCACATTTAGTATTATTACTGTACACTTAAAAAAAAAATTTAAATAAACAATTAAATCAATAATTAGATCAATGCTATTTTTAAATTGTAGCCAAGATATAATAGTGTTTGTTTATTTATTTATTTTATGTTGTAAGGCAATCTTTAGTTTAACATAAAACAGGTTTTAGCATTTTTACATTAACGTTACTCTCCCATGACAACTACTTGAATTTATACATAAAGTAAGCTGCCTACTTAAACAACATTTTTACCAGTATGTGAGGCCCAAAAATGGGTAGGCTGCATGAACAGGCAGCTCACACGGTTAGTAAACATCCAAAGTTCCATAGAATCAAAACGAGTATTATTCTGATAACATTTTAGGACAGGTGTTACAAGTGTTTATACCATAGACTGTATAAAGGTTTATACTCACCTCATTTTTCAACAATCTTACTTGCATCCAGCAGTGTTGGTGAGTACACGTCAGTAAACACCGCGTGGCCCGCGTATGGCGTAAACAACAGACGTAATGACAGTTATGAGGGTCATTATAGTTACTAGACATAATGACAATTACAAATGCGGACATTCAAACAAGAAAAGAAGCGGGCAAAGGACAGGACGTTTCTGTTTGTCCGCCAAGGTCCCCATAAACTATATAACTGAATAGAGAGGAATCCAATAAATCCACTGAGCGGCGCTATAGCCCGTGAAAATGATGTGTGTTAGCTCCAAGGTGACGGACAGGGGAGCGAGGCTCGTCACTGCTGCCATGGATAGAGAACTGCATCTGTCACCCCCCGAAATATATAATTTATTATTAATATATAATGCCATAGGATTGTGAGCTTTAGGCTGCTGGTGAACACCACACATGTCTGTTGGCATCCTTTGGGTTAGTACATTAGCATGTTTTTTAGTCTTCAACAAAGCTTGCCTCCGTAATGTTCATATAATGTACAGAATCATTGTGGCTTAGATAAGTGATTCTCTAATGGTTTTGCTTCAGGACCCAAAACTATTGCACCACATTGAATTTCAGTAGTTTCATGCAATAATACACACAAAATACATTCTATTTGCTGTAGTCTGGACCATATTTCCTTTATTCATGGTTTTTGAGGATGAGGGCATCTGCCTGTATAGATTCTACCAAGTGACAGATGAATTTGCATTCAAGTACTGTAGAGTTTGATTTGACTTCAAAAACAAAAGGCATTGGAAGGTTTTTCTCCTTCCTTTTTCAAAAGTTGATCAGCTTAATATTGTGCTATATCTGCAATCTCTGTTTTCCGTGAAACTTTTCGACCTGTGACCCATTTTTGGGTCACAATTCACCAGTTGAGAACCACTGGTTTAGATAGAGACTTAGTGATTACTTTATATTGCAGGCGGTTTACTGTGAAATCTGAAAGACTAGCACAGGTTAGCAGAAATGAGGTTTACAGGTTTAAACCCATCAGAGTGAATTCAAGATGGGCATACAAGCAGATGGGATGTACAGTCTGAGAAGGGCATAGGGTCGACTCTCGACTTAGTGGCAAAGCTGTGGGCATTGCTTGTAGCTGTGTTTTTAAAAGTCTACTTAAGAAAGCAGATTGTTTGGTCAAATCAAACCCTTAAGACCATATTGCTGCAGTTTTTGCTTAGTCTTTGTCCAGAGTGCTACAGGCAGTGGGAGCAGACACCAAATGGTCTAAAAATTGTTATCATTATGTGTGTCTGGGGATGGGAAGGGTGAGTTACTTAGGTTCCTGAAAGGACAGATTGTCCTCTTTTGTCCTGCTAGCGCTTTCCTTTCTTGAACAGCTCTCACATTGGGGAGGAATAGAGAGGGTCAAATCTGTCCAGACACGTGCAGGTCTTCAGTATATGATGAGACAGAACTGCTCTTGCAATTAATTTTATTACTCTGAAATTTATTTTTGCATTTGTTTATTGCTATTTTAAAAGGAGATCAGCCAGATATGTATGCAATCCCAAAGGTGTAAGCACATTTTTACAGCATTCTAGTTTTAAAAAAGAAGAAGAAAGGAAACAAATGCCTCCTGTTGTCTACATCCAGTTGTATTTACTGGGAACTGCTGTGAAAACACTTGCTGTGGTTTGGTGGATTAACAGAGAGCCCCCTAATGGAGTAATTACAGAGAACCAAACATCTATTTTTCACCCATGCACCACCATTACTCTCAGTTTCTCCAGCCACTCCATGGGAAGTCACTTACACTCCTTACAATGAGTTATCATTGACTGCCATTTAGACGTTCTAGAGCAATTTGTCTTACTGGAGCCACGGGCTGGCCTCATTGCAGTGAACAATCATTCTCTCTCCAATATATCAAACATTCATGGGGAAGGAAGAAAAGGAAGAAAATAGCCCACAAACAGCTAGAAGTGAGCAGCTAATAGATGCTTCCAAGGAGGGAGACAAGAAAAATTATTGTTAAAGATTAATGAGGCAGGGACATGGCTGCTCTCTGCGGCTGGGATGAAGAGGAAACACTGCCATACAGATAGCCCCCCTCTCAGGAAGTCATGACCTGTACTGTCCTGTGGGCCGTGCTGGGGTGACCATAGTTACAGGCGGTAGTGTTCAGTGCTTTTAAATATCATACTGGGAATCTTATAGCTGATTCATATCATGTATTGTCAGATAAAGCATTTGATTTCAACTAAGGACTTGATATAGTAAACCCTAGCACCAAATCAGACTTTCTTTGTACAATAGCATCCTTTACAGTGAGGAGCTATTATACATTTTATGTATGTATTTATTTTTATATATATGCAGAATCCGCCCTGCTTACTTATGTAAGGAAATGTCTGATTGCAGTTATTGAATGTTGCATATATTTTGACAAACAAGCTATAGTGGTTCACCCTGCTGACTTGTGAAAGTGCAGGAAGTCCCCTTAAAACACAATGTATAATGGAAACGCACAATTGATAAATGAAACGGAGACAAACAGATCATTAAAATGAGGAATAGATGAATTTGGACATGTCCTTGGTTCTAAAATAGGCTTTTCATATGCTATATGCTTCAAGTAAACAAGATGTGATTACTGGTGATGTCATTATGTAAGTTCTAATTTTGAATGGGTGCTAACCTTGATAATTTTTTGGAGATTGAGGTGACCCTTTGTCCTTTTTTCAAGCCTCACTACTGGCAACTATAGAAAAGCAACAGAGCCATACACAAAGCAATCTGGGCTTCCTCTTCCCCCACTAAATGTGTTCCCGATGAAGGGTTAATAGTGTACTTAACTTTGTGTTTTGTTAGATTACTCTTTCTTTCAGCCTAACACAATGACAAATAACCATTATTCTTTTTTCCTTCTCTGATAATCGGGACAACTGCAACATTTTTTTTTTACCAGCGCAAGTTAGACCATTAATCCTGGACGATTTTGCAGATAAGTGTTGACTGCCAAGTAATGGCCATGTCACTGAGGAAAAGAAAAAATATGTGAACAATTAAAAATAGACAGCCATTATCTAGAGCATCCTCACTTCCCATTCACATATCATTGGTTTTATTTGGAATGATCTTCACACAAACTACAAGTACAATTATGGAATCAATGACTCATTTAAAACAATGGGATCTTTTTAGGGCTATATGGGGGTATAATATTACACAATCTGATCTGGGGTACACATTTTTGGAACCTAAATTAATTAATTATTATAATTAATTACTATAATTGTGCTCTTCCTGATTTATTTGTTCATTAAATACACTTACACACTTAGAGGGAGAGAGGTTATGTAACAAAATAACATAAATCAAAATGTCTTGAGAGATTGAAGTGCTTTTAAAAAATCTAAATAGTGAGATTAATATTATTATGTGTAATCACATATACTTATGCTTAGGTTTATTCTAACAGAAGCATATCCTTAATTGCCCTTTGTACAGAATGTGATTTCTTTCTTGTTGAAAAGGTGACTTTTGACAATTACGGTGATTGAAATTTGTTTGCTCTGATTGTGACATTCTGATAATTAAATTAAAATAGAAATTACTAAATTAATCCAGCATTCTAAAATATTATTATTAATAACAATAGACTGTTTACCAATAATATGAGGAGCACTTCACTGTAATATATTATATCCTCTAAAGATTAGGAGTACACCATTAAAGACAGAATACCTCTTCTTAATGTAAAGTTACTAATACATAATGGAGTATATAAGCTCTTTTAACAATTAAGAGCCAGTGGATTATGTGAGCAACTTCTCTTCTCTTCTCTTCTCTTCTCATCTCATCTCATCTCATCTCATCTATTGTCTTTCTCTTCTCTTGTCTTGTCTTGTTTGTCGTTTGTCTTGTCTTGTTCTCTCTGAAAAAAAGTGCAACCCACCCCACCCAACCCCACCCAAATGTACCGCCGAAATAAGCCCATTATGTAAACACTATTGAGTATTCTGTGGCTTCAACATTCCAAACACAGCAAATGCGGGCCGAGTCGCAGTTCTTAGCATTTGATATTCTGCATCATTGTGGCCTGAAACTCTATTTAGATCAAAGAGATTGAGAAGCCCAAGTTTCAAATCCTTCCCAAAGCCCATTCTAGCTACTCTTTATTTAGCTCATTGGCATTCTGACCCCCATGCCTCAGAGACTTTGAACCCTCAAAGTTTGGAAAGCTGAATTGCTCCTTTAAACACATTATCAGTGGGCCAGATTAAAGAATATCACTAAGCATCTTAAGGTTTTAGTGCAGTGTGGCGGCATGGACCGAGCCTCCGGAGCCACTTACTGCCATATACTGCATTAGGAATGGCTGAAAAAACACACCAGAGGGGTTGGTGGGGGAAAAAAGCCTCATGCTCATGGTAAATTAAGTTTGGGTTAAATTAAATAGAATAGGAGGAATGATCTAGAAAAAAAGGAGTAAAGGTTAAAGGGAGACTGATTGTTGTGTTTATTGTTATTGCGGATTTCACAGAATTATGCCATTCCTGGTTGTTAAAGAGCATATGTGGATTTACAGTGTGTCATTTTATTTCCAGGATTGAGAGGTAAATGCAATATTATCTGTCCTAGAATGCCTAGAATCTGTAGTCACCGTACAGTCATGTCCAGATTTTCAGGGTACTATCAGTTTCAGACAAAGCGCCATCTGCGAGGTGCATTCAGTCTAGAGCACTGTGGCGATTGTCATGATGTGAGAGATACATTTTTCCTCAGTCTTATTTGTTTTCTTGGTATACCCGAACAACGGCAAACATACAAAGGGATTTTGAGACGTAAATCCTTTTTTTGCAGGGGGGGGGGGGGGGGGGGGGTGGTTTGATAAGGTGCAAAGATGCCACTAATTGAATGTATGTGTTTGTTCTCCTGAGCAGCTCTCACACCCTCTCTCCCTCCCTCCCCTCTTTTCTTTCTCCTCTTCAGTCTCATCAGCCACCGTGATTAAGATTTGGCACCTTGGACCACATTGTCTTCATTTGGAAATATTTCAGCTGTATTTGGGCCACTCGGAGGGGAGAAAGAGATAAAGGAGTAGAAGGGGAAAAACACACCCTGTTGTGTGAATCCTAAAAAGGCCTTGAACCCTGCCATTCATCCTATTCACTTCATCAGCTGAGTCTAATTGCTAGAGAGGACAGGAGACCCAAGGCCGATTGTTCCTTATCCTCTTTGGAGCCTTCTGAGGCATGAAAAGCGAAAGGCCTGCTTTTGATCGTTTTTTTCTCTTCTCTCTCCTCTCCTCTTCTGGTTTTCTTTCTCTTCTCTGTCATCCCCTGCTATCCTTTCCCTCCGAAAGACATTCTCCTTTCACACCCTTGCCCTTTTCTCCATCCACGCAAAATAATTATCAAGCTCTGCTTCATCAAATAATGCTGGAGATAGGAGGTCACGGCAGGGAGGGCCAGAGGTCTAGAGGGGCGACCCTGAACAGTGGAGAAGCTCCTAGCTCATCTTAGCGGCATGCTCCTTAGCTCAGGGCACCTTTATGTACCTTGACCCCGGTTTTCGTTTGCCTCTCTTAATGAGACCCTCTTACACAGCCAACGTAGTCCCGGCCCTGCCCTGTTAGGGGGCTCCGTGGTTGGGAGGCCAAAGTACAATAAGACACAGGCCATGCTCAGACAAGGGCGCATCTGTGCTGTCTTATTAAGGCCTGAAGAAGAGCTCATGCTTCTCAAAGTCCCACAGGCTCAGAGACTATATCTATTGACACCTACTTGTCCTTGTTGGTCAACGCCTTTCAATGGAGGGCCAGTCTACGCACACAAGTTCTTATTAGAAGTAATTTCAGGCAGCTAATTTAGAGAGGCAAGTGCTTAACTTGCTTTAGGTGACCGTGCGGGCCACAGTGGAAGTGGGTGAATTTAGTGCAAAAAAATTCTTTAGACTCGAAAGATGACAAAAGATGTCAAAGGCCAAACCTGTCAGGGGACAAAAATAGTTCTTCAGATAAAGAATTGTGCACAGCAAGTATGCGGACACTTATTCTCAAGCTTCAGCCACTCTCACAAGCACTTATTATGACAATTGTTTAGGAGTGGAGTGGGCGATTTTTTGTTGGACGACATCTTGTTTTGTGTACAAGAAGCCTGTTGATTTTGCTTAAAATTTTGAAAGTAGTTTGAGTAGATATTATGATTTACCATGCAGAAATGGTGATACCTTGTATTAAGGGGTAATTTATTATCTTTTTTTATGATTTATAACTATTACATATTGGAAATAGTAAACTGTATTCTAAATGTATCGTAAATTGCAGTCAATTGTGTGTTCTAAAGTAACAAATCACATGAAAATGCAATTAACTCTTTGCTTAGCTCCACCCCTCTTGGTTACTGTTGCTAATTCAGGTGAGCTTTATAGAACGTCCCATAGTTATAAACTAGAGATTTATGTGATTTTTAGTCAAATGTGCTCCTAAAGCACTAAAAACTAATTGGATATTTTTCTTGCAGGAATTAATTGTGACACAAATTGAGCACTTTTATCTGCCGAAATGGTTAAATTACGCAGTAACGTGATTAAAAACATCACTTAGAGCCAAATGCTTCTCACAGTTTAAAAAAAGAGCCTAATTTGAAAGCAATCACATTAATGTACGTGAACAGAACTGTTCCTAACATTTCAAACATATTCACTATGGTATTGTGAACTTTCTACAATCAAATTACCTAAATCAATACACAATTTGAAAGATTTATTGGAAAATACGAAAAAACAAAAAACGTCTCCACGTTTATTCATGTATTTTTGGACAATTACCATAAAAAATTGTGTTTAAAATTGATAAAGACAGATTGTCCATAGAGGAAAAGCTTGTCTGAGAAAATGGCAGAATGCAACAGTTGCTAAAGTTGAATTGGTCAGTAACATTTTAAGGCAAGGTTTAGCAGTCAATCGTGTATCACTATGACCAATACGGTTTGACATGTAGCACTGTGCTCAGATTTCCACTGGTTTACTATCCGAGAATACAAGCTTTCCCCATTGTTCTGTAGAGCTGTAAATCTGAAGTCTTTTATTATAAAGAGGAAACCTGACAGTAAAAACAATTACTAGTTGTAAACTCTGCTGTGCTAGCAAAGCGCATAATAAAGAATAAGAATACAGAAAAAAGTATGGAGCAAACAAACAAGACGGCAAACAAAAACCTTTAAGCAATCATGTAAAGCACGTCGAACATCTGAGCACTGTGTGAGAACAAAGCAGAGCCCCTGTCAGCCCATCGATCTGCTCCTGAAGGCACTCGTACGCACACACATATCTACATCCACAAGGCTCCGACTGCACCCTGTATCTCAGAGAATGCCTGTATTGATCTGGCCCACTTCTGTAGAGTTAACTCACTGATAAAACCTGACCACAGGGCTTCCATGGGCCCACGAGTATTCGGGATGCTGTTGAAAAAAACAACGGGAGAGAAAAAAAGATGAAACACAAAGCGAGTGGAAAAAGATCGCTGCCTGTACGTCCCCTCAGTCTGGAGAGACGAAGCTCTTTGACAGTTGTGTCTTTTTGGCTGGCATTATTTATATATTTCTTCAGCATTGTGCGCTTACAATGCTGTCGACTTTACCACGTGGACTGACAAGCGTTCGGAGATGTTGCGCATATTGTCATCTCCTCGAGTGCACCCACTGTAATTTCTCTTAGAAATTCACAGGGATGTGAGGAAAAGCAGCTTTTTTTCTTCCCCTATTAATGCGAAGGGTTGGTCAGTGTGCCTGTGTGCGTCTGCATCTCGCAACGTGTTGCTTGGGCGAACGCTTGCGTGTGTATGCTTGAGTGCATCCAACAGTATATGCCAGTGTGGCTGTGTGGATGTGTGTTTGTGTACGTGTGTGAACGTGTATGCGTGTTGCCATGTTAGAATGTGCAGCGTTGTCATGTTTGTTACATTTCATGTGGGAGGGTCTGCTGAGAGGCAGGCCATCTGTAGTGTTCTGAAGATCGACATGTTGTAAAATGCGATTGGAGAGTGTGGAGACTCAACTTGTCAAATCTTGGCACATAATGAGGCAGAAGGGAGTGAAGGCAGGAAAAAGATTCAGAGATAAACAATTAGATTAATCCCAGCGGTAAAGGGCACAGACAATGGGAGGACTCAAAGAAAAAACTAAATCAATATGGCAACTGCTGAGGACACAATGGAGTACAGTGAGGAAGAGACTAACACTTATTTCTCAGATGAGAAGACATATAGACACGTGGCAGAGGAGGACTTGTTCACGACTTGTTCGAATCAATACCGGTGTCAGCACCGGATGTGCTACTGCCTATTCCTTGCACGTTTTCCGTCAGAGAAGCCTTCAGACATTATGGAATATACGGTAACATTGCATACCACAAAAGCACATCCCAAAAAGCCCAAACAAAGACATGGGGATAATGAAGTGAATTAGGGGCCACAATCGCCTCCAGCTACAGCCAACTGATGATCTTTTAGGAGGAAAGACGTTGGGGACCGCAGTGCTTTCACACCCCCTGAGTCCAAACATAATGGAGCATGATCTGCAGCCACAGTCTGGGCCGTCTCAGCCCGCCACCGCCCCTCTCAGGCCCTGCCCAGACTTGCAGGTCTGAACAGACATCTCAGGCACCGTATCCCAACAAATCTCACAGGGCTTCCCGTGCCAGGGCGCCAGGGCCCGACTGAAGCCGGGATGTCCTATGTGCTAGCAGGAAAGGGGGATGGATAGACTGAGTGAGTGAGTGGTGCTGGCCCTGGCTTACCCCACAGGGACGCAGAAAGGAGTTGACCAGAAAGGTGTGAGTCGGCGATTCAGCACCCCGCCCATTGTCATGTCTCCAAGGAGGCTGGTACACCGTCAAGTCATCGGCAGGGTTCCAGCGAAAAAACATGAGGAAGCCAGGAGTGTCGGGGACCTGTATGGACTATCAGCCCAGTCCCAGGGAGAGAAGGGCCACTGCTCCACTGATCTCCAGAAACCTGTCAATCTGTCATCCCCTCCTGGGGAATTAAGAGGGGAGGGAAGAGATGGGGTGGGGGGCATATGTATTCTTGCTGCTTGTACTTAGGACCAATGCACACTATTTTACCTGCGGGAATGAGATGACTGGAGAAAAATCTGCCAAAGGAAGAACTTGTTAACATATGCTGTGTTATAAATTAACATAAATGTTTATTGCGGGAATGCTTTTCTGCTTTTTTTAATTGTTACTATTTTTGTTTAATGCAACATGCATAATAGAATGTGTTGATTATTACAGGCATAGTCATTATTTCACTTGCCTGGTTCACTTTTGTAAGAACGAATAAATAAATAAAAATGAAATAAATATTAAAATTGATTTTGTAAGGGAAGAATTTGAATCTTCAGCATATGTTTCGGTTGGAATAAAATTAATTTAAAAATAATTTGTTAGTCTGACTAGAAATACTTGCTCAACAAATCTCTTCTTTAAACAAAACATTGTAACTCTAAAATGGCAGGATGCTAAATATTAATTAAATAAATACAAATTATATTTTTGTTGACTATTTTGTTGACTCTTTGCCGGTTAAGTATATAATAAAAATGAGTATAGGCTTCATAATACTTGAATCTGTGTATTTTGCACAGTCTGCTGCAGTATTGATTTAAAATTCTGTATTGTCAAAGACAAAGAACGTTTGGTGTGAGTTCCACTGCATTTGGTTGCTTTCCCAAGGGACACTAACGATTCTGTTTCCCTTCTTTTTTTTCTCTGTTTCTCTTTCTCACCCTCTCTCTTTCTTTCAGCCAAAGAGAAAGAAGATATATAAATGGTGTGGTGTTGCCTCTTTATGTTGAGAGCAGCAAACGTGACACCTCACAGACGGGGAGATGGTGAACCCTAATAATACCAACCCATACAATGGCTCTGACAGCCCAGCTATAAAGCAATCAGGGTCCCAGGCATTCCAAATCTCTTTAACGCCCACCCTACAACAGTCTGGAAGATGGGTGGCTGACCTGAGAGCTGTCAATCATGCTGCCGTACCTGCTGGAGCCTGGGAGGAGTAGAGCCAAGGGCATGCAGTCCATCAGATCTGTTTTCACACTCCCCACACTAGCACTGCAAGCATAACCAAAAAGACAAAAAACGCCCCACTGCCCTACTCTTAATTAAGGAGTGTGGGCAAGACTGAGGTTTGTTTGGAGAAGGGGAGGGCAAAAGATACATGGGAGCGCCGAATCCCGTAGAGACAGAGAATAACCTCTTCCCTTGATTTTGGAATAAGGTATTGATTTGTCATGCTGTTTTGTACAGGCAAGAGCTCTCCCAGTGGTGCGCTACAAGCTTGAAAGGAGGCAAAGAGACAGCTACGCAGAGAAAAGGAGAAACGTTAAGGCTAGTTCATTATCCGCTTGTAGCTCATCCATGCAAATAGATCACAGTGATACTGTGGTTATTAATGGCTTTCTCCTGCTTCCTCCAGGGTCTTCCCATCTGAAGCTCACCGGCTGAAAAGCTTCTCAGCTACTTTTCTTTTTTCACCCATCTACCTTTCGACCAAAGCAGTGAGTCCTTCTTCCTGTACTCTTTCACCTGCTGCTGTCGGTGGTTATGTCCGAGAGCAGTACAGCCTCAAGGGCTTCGATCAGAGAGCTCTTCACTCTTAAAGGGCCGCATCTCACATCCGCCTACAGATCGGGCTATTTAGTCTTCTTTAATTCCCCATTGTTTAGATAGAAAAACATATGTATTTGCAAGGAATACTGTACTGTTTTATAAAGAGATAATGTACAATTCCCGGTACACTGCAGAAATGGAAAATATTTTTTCACTCAGTCCATGTATTGCGATGTAAAATCTGTGGTTTACAAGCAATACCTGAATAATGATCTACTGTGCATTTTAGTTGTGTTGATATAATTTCCATATTAACATGCATTAACATTTATTCAACCTTTTTCCAATAACCTCCAATGTGACCTGACAGTGCTCATTTAAACAGCGGACACCTGGAGTTGCATACAGATAGAATGAAATTATGCCATGTAGCTTCTATATTATAGTCGCCCAATACACTTTTTAGTGTGGGTGGAGAAGAAGAAGCTTCTATATTTATGCATGTTCATTTTTTTTGTGTGTGTAGATTTTGTAAATATATACAGATTGGCCTGGTGTCTCATTCATTAACCATTAGCATAAAATGACAAACAAAATAATAAAATGAAATGAAATTGAAGTTGGTGTTGGAATGCACAGAAATCTTACAGTAAAATTATAACTTTGAAAAATAACTACACTTTTATGATTAGTGTTTTTTAAATACATTGGTTTGCTAATTGTCATGTATTAACAAAACGATGACTTAATTGTTTACTTGTAGCAATGGATTTTCATACTAAGGCTTTTTAAATGTGAAAAACAATTGATTTCTTGTTAGGTGACCTCACAAAATACATATCATAACAATGTGCCCAGGGTCTTTTCATTGTTTCATAATATGAAAGGCAAGAAAATAAATTGCAGTCCATCATCTATGCATTTCCTCCTCAAATGTGTGTTATGCCTCCTGATACTCTTAAGGCTTGGAGATGAAACATTAACGAGATTTGGCAGCCAGTGGGAGATGAGTTCTGCAGAAGTGTTGTTTATTCAATCCCATGGAGACACACCCCAGACTCTGCCCTTGTGTTTGGCTGACCAGACGTCACCTGGGGCCGGCTTAGGAGGCCTGCCTGTCGGGTCATGGATTGGCTTGTTGTCATGCAGGGTCCCTAGCGGTGTCTCTCACATGCTGTACGTCTGATACTGTGCAGCTGGATGGAAGGTCCACATGTACCTGACCTCACCCTGAGGAACTGAGGGTCGGAGTGTCAGGGTGCAGCAGACCATCCAATGCTGCACGACTCGTTCTGGCCTGTTTGGAAGCAGAGCTGTGCTGATCTAAGAGTGTCATCCAAATTCTGTATTTCCCATGTATGTGCTGTGCTCAGTGTTTTTAAGGGCTGCCGCAATGCTGCCATGTATTGCAGACTTTTGTGCACTGTGCATTGCTAAAGTATAAGGTTTTGGTAGGAAGTTCTAGGAACCGAAACTGACTACTTTAATTTAAAAAACAAAACAATAAATACACTACTGTTCAAATGTTTGGAGTCTGTAAGATTTTAGAAATGTTTTTTAAAGAAGTCACATATGCTAACCAAGTCGCATTAAAAAAAATGTTTAATATCTAGATATATATATATAATATATATATATATATATATATCTATATATATATATATTATATGATGGCAAAGCTGCTTATTTTTTATATGTTTTTCAGGATTATTTGATGATTAGAAAGTTCAAAAGAACATTTATTTAAAATATTTTGTTGTAACATTATAAATGTCTTTACTGTCTTTGATCAAGTTAAAGCATCCCTGCTGAATAAAAGTATTAATTTCTTTAAAAACAACCAACCTTAAACTATATTCTTCTAGTGGGGGAAAGGTACTTGGCTACAGTCATTAAGATTTAAGGACATTAAGTGCTTAAAATGCAAGTTTAAAACTCTAGGAGGAAAATGTTTATATTCATCAATTTGTTTCCCCTTTCCTAAAATCATCCACATGGCACACAAACAACAACAACAACAACAACAACAACAACAACCTGTTTGACTTAACTTGCTACTGGTACATTGTCAGGAAGTCTTAGGTGGAAAATAAACCCGGTGCCGAGGGGTTGTCAGACCTGGTGTGAACCAATGACATATCATTCTTCACTCTGTCATGTTTAACTAAAACCAATACCCATTCAAAGCAGCATCCATCAGTGTTAGTTCTCAACAATGACAGATTGCCTTTGCTTCTGTACCCGTAGCATCTGGATCCTCTCTCTGCCCCCCTTTTTCTGTTCTTTATGGTAAACAGCCTGAACAACAGCTGGGCGATGGGAATTTACAAGTTAATCAATTGTTAGTTAGGAGCTACTGCTGTGCCCTATATCCAACCATCTGCAAGTTAATATTCATTTACCATGCTAATTTTCCCAAAGGTAACAGTCTATTCATTTCTACTTGGGGGATTTCTTCATTCTTTAGAACAGACTAAATGAAATATAACACAAAGTTGGACAACGCCATGTCGAGTATATAATTAGTAGGTTGTCAAAAACTGCACTACACTACATGGTTATTAGATGCATGCACTTTAAGAATTATTCTTCGTCTTATTATTATTTACATTAGAAGGTTAACGGGTCTAAGCAAGGCATTTTCAGGAGGCTAGCTGAGGTAGTCTTGATTTTGTTTGTCTCTCCTGTGCTCTTTTTCTCCCTTTCTCTGTCTCCTTGGATCTGTTTGGTCTTGTTGAATGTGATACTGCTCTTTATCTGGTTCTGTCCATGAACTACATACACACAATGACCCAAAATCATTCACCTCCCACAAGTTATTTGCCTTTAGCCAAACAAATGAGCTTTGGACAAGCTCTTCTGTGACTTAACATTCCAACTGAAGGAATGAGTTTCTCATGGAATGTAAAAACTACTCCCATGAGCTCCAAGAACTAAACTAAAACAAGGTCCTTTTTTTTCTTTGGATTACATTCCTTCTAAGACGCAACAATTGAAAAATCGAAATCTTTATTGCAGATAGCACCTTTAACATTTAATATCATTCTCGAACTGATTTCGACTCTTTTGGAGCACTTAGGGTTAGGAAGCCTACAGTACACGTTTTTAATACAGGCTCCTACTGGGTTTTTCTACCAGCACCATATAGAGTAACATCCATCTCACATATGTTGCCTCAGTGCCTTGAGCCAAGGGTTTGGAGCAAGTGCGGGTGGGCTTTTACAACTGGCATTCACCTTTCTGTGTCTCCTCATCGCCATGGCAAAGAGATCAAGCTTGGCTTTATTTATAATCTGGCTAACCTCACGGCATGACCCCTGCACACACATCACACGGCAGGGTCACATCCCTCCTCTGCACCTCCTATGCTGTTCTAACATTCCAACATGGCTCTAGGACAGCAGCCCTAGCAAAACTTCGACACTCCTCGCCTCACAAAGAAGCCCAGATCAGAGAAAAAGCTGGCCCCGCTTTGGCCCTTCGCCAGGGCTGTGGCAGCTGGGGGCGTGCTCTAATAAGGAGACAATGAGAACGCACTGACTTCCTGCGCCTTGCATTGTGGGTCATGAAAGTTGTACTTTTCAACTGCTTAACTAATGAGTGTGCGTTTGAAATGAGACATATCAACCACAAAGCTATTCAGGCTACATGCAAAACTTTGACTTTCATTTTACAGTTCATTTTTGTTAGACATCTTAATTCATGAATGTTAATATTGATTTTTATGATTACACAGCTGTCTGGAATACTCGATTCTGATTGGTCATCGCACCATCTGATATTTCCTAATATTTAGTGTCACCTATTTCAACGCTGTATATCAGTCCACTTGAGTAACTGAAATCTGCGCAACTTTCATGACTCTTATTTCAAAAGTCGGACTCGCAATCTTGTGTCATACAACCGCAACTAGCACCATCTTGCGGCTTAATTAATGATTGTTGCATGTGCAAATGACCTCAGAGGACTTCAGTAGTAATATATAACAGTATTTGTCTTGTTGTTAAGCTAATTGTTTTGTACTGTACATTGTAATTGGATATTGTCTTCTTAGCGGAAACGTTAAGGTATAATGTACAGTTACAATTATACAATTATTTAATATCAAATCAATATGTCATGTCCATGTGTTTATTTAACTTGTGTGTATCCTACATGTTATTACTCTGTGTTGGGTCCTGATAACCCTATCAGGGTTTATTTTGCGCTAATGACTGGTGACTGGCTGAATGTCCGATATACCCAATTGATATTGTTTCTATGTATTATTTTCAAATTATTTTTATTGTATTGTCATAAAGTAACAGTTTTTCTATACTAATTGTTCAGTCTGGAAACTATACAGGTTCCATTACTTGACTATTTCTCCTAGTTGCAACACAAATAAAAAGCTGAATAATGAATTCCTCCATTTATTGAATGAAAAAAAATGAATAAAAAGAAAAGCTGATATTTCCCTTTAACTTCGCCAGACAAGATATTGCACGGTGATTTAAGCGGGCCAGGCTAACTAAGTTATAATTAACAGATCACAGCAAGGTAGAGGGAGGTTGCACTTTCAATGGCTCCTGCCTCACGAGTCAGAGATGATAAATCTCCCCCCGACTTCCCCCTGTACAAAACCTACAGCTCATTCAACTTCACATCCATCAGTGTTGGCCTGAAAGCCATGACAAAGCACTTTCAATTACACCAGTAACTGACTCTGGAAGCAGTTCATAGCTGGTGCTTGGCTGAACGAAGTCATAAGGGTGGGAGCAGATGGGAGAGGGGGTTAAAGAAGCTGGTTTGGTTGCATCTCTATGATCCCCCCTGCGAAAAATATAGTGTGTGTGTGGGGGGGGGGATGGAGCATGTGTTCCGGAGACATGGATGGTCGTCGGCCTGGGATCCCAAGAACAATTCACCTATTTTGTGTGCTGTCACCCCAGCCTTCTGATTTATGGGAGGGACACCCTTCCTGCGACCCATGTGGTCCATCAGCTGGGCACAGGGGACATGGTGGTGATTAGAGAGAGGAGTATGAGAGGCTCCTCATTCAGGGCCCTCATCTGCTTGCAGAGGGCCTATCAGAAGGCCTATCAGCTCTCCAGCGGCTAGCCAGCCAGAGTTAGAGTGCCATTCTTAACCTAAAACCATCACAGGATAAGCCCATACACTGTTAATGTCTGCATCTAATTTTGGGCTTTTATAAAGTAGATTCCTAATTATATTATGTGGAGTTGAAAGCTGAGTGTGAGCACTCCAAAAGTTAACACACTAATGTTTTATTGGAGTGATTTTATACATAATTACATGACCCTCTCTGGCACTTTGGGCTTTCACTTTGAGATAAGTAATCTAACGCCACTATGTAAATGGTTAATTAATTCACATAATATCTGGAAAAGTGCAATGTTTAACTTAAAAATTTAATTAATTTGAGGGAAATATTAACTCTTTGCAAGAATAATGAAAGCAACAACAACAACAACAGCAGGATAGTTTTTGGAAATCAATTTGTGTAAGAAATTGAAAGGGCATCTGCGCCAGAGAAAAAAAAATGAAGAGTTTACTCGCTCATGCATCTCTCAAAGTGCTTTATTATATACAAAACATGGTGCAAAATCCTCAAAGGACAATGATCCTTTAAAAGAAGTTCTGACTCCATTGCCCTGATGAAAGACACCCTCCTCTATCAGGATTCGTGGGCCTTTGCTCCCTCACTTCAGGCAATTATGACACACAGGAGATCTTTGACTGTTCCAGGCACCCGGCACATGAAAAAAGACCAGCCTTTCCTTTCAGGCTGAGTGGTAAAAATAAGCTTGCTCTCTTCCATTGTGGTACACTCATGACCCTTGCAATAGTGGTAAGCATCTATCTGAACAAGCCATGGGGCAAAACAAATCACTTGCGATTTGTAGAATTATAAAGATTTTAATAGCCGTTATGTTTCTCTCTCAGATTGGTCTTTATTTCCAAGTGTCAAAGTTTGCTGGACGCCCCAGGCTTTTAGAAACCAGTAATTGGTCTACTGAGAGAAAATGCTTTTCCCTTAGTGATTGAGTGCATTTGTTGCTGTGAACTTGAGGGTATCCCTCAAAAGATTGTGGGTCTGGGTCGCGAGAGCTTGTAACATATCGAGCAGAAGCCAATTCGCATCCACACAACTCGTCGGTCTCTTTCATATGCGGTTTTTGTTTAGGGAGATAACCTCTTGGAGTAGCTTGAGATTTTGATTGCTAATTAGTTTTGTTGCTAGATAACACAGCGTACACTAGGAGGGCTTTGCTTGTTGAACTTGGGGAAGAACCTGCATTAATTCAGAATAATTGTCAGGGAGTAACTGGAACACTGGAAGTGTCTACTGCATCTAAAAATCCAAGCAGAATGTCTTTGTTTTTTTCTTTTTTCCCTACTCTTTTTTCCCTGTAGTGATAAATATACACTGTTGCTTGCAACTGAGTTTCAGGATAACAACAATAATATATATATATATATATATATCTATATCTATATATATATATATATATATAATATATATTAGCTATATATATCTTATAATTATAATATATATATATAGATATACTGAGATAATATATATATATATATATATAATATAATAATAATAATAATATCATTATATATATATATATTTAGTGCCTGTCAAAATGATAAATGCGCATCCAAAGTAAAAGTATTTGTTTACTAATTATGTGTGAATATGTGTATGTATCCGTATATACGAAATAAAACACATGGCTGTATAATTTAAGAAAATAAAGAATATGAATATAGAAATAGTAAATTTATTACAGGTAAAGATCTCAAAATATATACGGTATGTGTGTGTATTTATTATATACATAATAAATATACACAGTAAACACACATACAGTATATTATGTAAACAAAAACTTTTTGACAGCAATAAGATAATATAATATACAGTATTATAGATATATATATAATATATATATATATATATATCATTTATAATTATACTCAAATAGTGAATTTTATTTATGGTCAAATGTATGTCCTTTATCAGGGGAAAATGCATTGCATAACAGACTGTATTACTCTCACTAATATATTCAATGAATCTCTGAGCACACCTTGTGTTTTAATCGAGCTCTGTGATGGCCATGATTGTGTATGACAATTATAGTTTTCCTGACAATATTTGGCATGAAAGAAATAATAATTAAAACTAATAATTATTCGAAATAATAGTGCATTCTAATTCTATTTTTCACACTATAAATATTAAAAAGTGAATTTTAATCAATTTTTATGTAATCATAGGCATTTCAATAAGTTATATTAATTTATACATTTGTATGGTGGGTTTTCAAGTTTAAGATCAAAAGCAATTCGTTCGTTTTTATATTTGTTAGTTATAATGGAAATCAAATCTTCCGACATTAAAGTGGAACAAAGTTAAAAAAAAAAAGAATTGTGAAAGTTAGGAAACACCATCTAAAAAGTACTTTTCCTAACTTTCTTGGCAAATGGGTTTTTGGTCTCCCCACTTTGCCAATGTCAGCACATCAACCTTTAGAGCAATACAAATTTTAACTCACTTTGACTAACATATTGCCAGCAGATGAATGTCAATTTACGGCCACAAAGAAATGCTTGGCCCCCCATCAGTAAGCAGTCCAAGAGGCATCATAATAAATTGATTTTTTTTTTTTTTGTGTTTTTTCTTCAAAGTCACCTGGTGGCTCTGGGTTGTTGAGGGCCAGATTACCACTCACACTTTGCATGGGCTTTACACTACGCCAGGCCAGAACACAAAAACAAACAAGTGGAGCATTGCAGAGGGACCTCCAGTAAACTTGCTGAAATTGGCTGTAAATCTTTCCTTATCGTTGTTTAACAGATCACCAGCTATCAAGCATGCACTCCGTCACAGCTGCAAAGAGTCAATGGTGACAGAGTGCCTCCGATTGTGCCGTACAACAACTTATTCGGTGGTCATTGACTAAACCTTCTCAGTGCTCCAGACAGTTATACTGAAAGAATTGTTGCATGTGATCCATGTATGACAGACTGTGAAAGAATGAACAAATAATAATTATGTGTCTAAAAGAAATATTTCTAGAAACACACAAACACACACACACACACACACACAAAACACACACACACACAGGTTTGTTTTTGTGGTTTATGGGGACTCTCCATAAGCGTAATGGTTTTTATACTGTACAAAACCGTATTTTCTATTGCCCTACACCAACCCTCCCCCTAAACCTACCCCTCACAGGAAACATTTCGCATTTTTAGATTTTCAAAAAAAGTCATTTTGAATTATTTATAAGCCTTTTGAATTACAGGGACACTGAAAATGTCCTCATAAATCACTTTCTCGTTGTAATACCTATGTCATACCATGTTATTATACAAATTTGTGTCCGCATAAACCACATAAAACATGCACACACACAACAACACACAACACACAAGTACTTTAAAAAAAGTACTTTATATTTTTTACTATATATATATATATATATATTATATATAGAATATTTAGAGATATTGTATACAGTTGTACACTACAAAATACTGTAAATGTACAAATAACAAAAAATATATACAGAGCATACATAATTTCAATTTTAAGAGATATAATTTTCTTAGTACAAACAATTTGCTAATTATGTTAAATATATAATATTAATCATTGTAAAGAGTATTAGTAAATACACAATAAACAATAGAATTAAGCGCATTGATACTTACACATACTGTATATAATGTCAATCATTCATTTCAACAATTTCATTAGCACTTACATTCACATTAACAAATTCAGCTGACCACTGACAAAGAAAGTTTTTTTTAATGCGTTTTTTTTTTTACATGACTGAAAATCTGATGGAATAGTTTTGTTTGACGAGGGATGTGACAGTAATATCCTGTCATTACACACATATGCACACAGACATACACATATTGGCAGATATGCCCGCAGTAGAGAGGTAATAGAGTTGGCTGTAGCTCCGGTGGTCTCCTCATTATAGAAGTGGAGAGTAGTGTCAGCTGTGACAGTGCAGGTAGCTAAAATACCACTTAAGGTTTTAGCTGGAGCGGCTTTTGGAGAGAAAGGAGCATGACCCGTGCTACCTGCTCCCACATCCCACACACCCTTTCTGCCTGACAGCCTCTCAATGGCAAGTGTCTGCCGGCATAGTGAGAGAGAAGAGCCTGCCAACAGTGCTGAGATGAAAATGATTACCACACATCCCTCTAGTCTCACTCACTGCAAACTGATACCTATTAACAAGCGGCTGTCAACATGTAAGACAAGCACAGGGAGACAGAGAGATATGAATAGGGAAAGATAAAGAAAGAGAAAGTGAAAGAAAGAGAATAATTCAATAGTCAGGATTACTGATAGTGATGCATGACAGCCTGGCATAATGCCGGTATAAACTAACCTATATTTTCCTACATCTGCCTCTACTAGCTTCAACACTCTTAAGCTCCTCAAGGGTTTTCAGTGAAATGATTCAGTCATATGTTAGAAAAAAAGGCCTGATCTGTTTCCCTTAATGTCACTAATAACATTATCCATAAACACACTTGAAAGAACTCTATGAGGGTCCATTTAGTACACATTGTTAACTCCATATATAAATATGACGAGTTCACAAGGGTGCACAGTTACTCGCTCAAACAAAAAACAGAAGAAAATGTTATGAATTCCTGTCTGGAGATTTGTAGACAGATGTTGTTTTACAGTATAGGGGTTGTATCTGTATTCTTTCTAAATAAGGGGGGTGGGTACATCCATCTTGCGAGCTTAATTAGGGAAAATAGAGAAATTCTTTCACAAGTGCTCCAGAATTCTTCTGAAATAAATAGCTATGCAAATGAAGGCCATTTTTAGCATTTCGACTTCAGTAAGCTGTATTAAAGTAAAATGTAGTCTGCACAAAGAGGACAATCGCATTTTCATTGTTCTAAAATACATTTCCAACTGTGTCACTTTAGCAGGCTCAACTATAAATGAAATGATTGACAAAAACACAGCTGATATATATTTTTCTAATTGTTGCCTACGGGGAAAGCAAGCTGCATGGAGTATCTGTAATCATCAGTAATTAGAATATTGTTGCACATAATTACAAAAGATTTTGATTGTCTCAATTTCACTGCTGCAGAAGGCCCACCCCAATCCTCTGCCTAAATACACATTTGTTTTAGTGAAGTGTCAGAGACAATTATGATTGTACGGATCTCAGCATGAGACTTTGCTCAAAATAAGAGAGAGAAAGATCTGCTAAAAAACATAATCCACACATCCTGAAATATGAAAGAATTTAAAGTGTTCGTAACAAGCTTTGGTAGACAATCAAGAGACCTTAGACACCAGGAGCTATCAAGCGTACTTCATTTAGAATTTCATCACTATGAAATATAGGGATTAAATATTTAACAATTTATTATTCATTCATCTTGCAATAACAATTCAATTCAAAAACAATATTCATACACTAGATGTGTTATTATTCAAGTAAAATGCTACAAACATTAACTTTAAGTAGTCTAACCTACTCTTCAAACTGTTGCTCTGCAATGGCAGTGGTTGACCTAAAAGTGAAAATTGCAACATTGGCCCATTGGAAAGATGTCCGATTTCCAAGCTACCGATAATAAGCACAACATCGTAGCATAATAGAGCGTTGCCACTTACACGTTCATCTGTTTAGATAGAAAATTTAACTCGCTTTTAGCTGCACTTACCGGACATTTATCTTTGAAAGTGCTGCGAAAAGTGCAACAAACAAGGTAATGGTACAGTGGTCGATAGAGCTAAACACGCAAGAAAAACGCACCAGCAAATTAAGAGAACATCTTCATCAGTTTGACAACACACACACTGCAAATACTCACAATGAGACCAAATACAGAAACATGCAGCTAATACGCACTACCAAATACTAAAATGCGCTGCAAATTCAGAAACGCGCTGAAAAGACTCACAACATGACCAATTACAGAAAAATGTTGCATGTAGCACAGACCACAATGGAAACGTTTACCATTTTACCATTACCATTTTTTTTTTTGGTGATTACCATTTGTGTAACTACACAAATACAATGGTTAAACTATGGTTAGTGTGATTTGTGATTACCTCTTGGTTTAACTATAGTCACCATGTTTTTTTAATAGTAAAACCATGGTTAATTTTCATAAGGGAAGTTGTAAAGGTAAGTTTCTGTATTTGGTTGTGTTGTGAGTCTTTGTAGCGCATGTGTTGTCAAATTGATGAAGATGTTCTTAATTTGCTGGTGTTTTTTCTATTTGCTTTTTTGCAGCTCTCTCGTTCACCATGTAATAGACCCTTTCAAAGTCCTAGTTGGGTAAAAATTTGAAAACTACAACAAATAGATTTTTGTGCTCTCATTTGGCCAAATAGCAAAAGGAAAACGTCTATAAATTTCCAGAAGATGAGAAAAATATTGGGAGATTGATTATGTTTGGTCAAAAGAGAGAAAGATGTAAAATTTTCCATCACTCGCAAACTTTGTATTAGAAACACTCACACAGCAGCATTAACTTTATATGCAAAAGTAAGAAAACATAGTGTATAAATGTTATAAATGTACAGTAGGCCTTGCACTTGCAATGCACTTGCATTGGGCTGTACTTGTATAGCAAGATATATCTGCATTCACACACTTGCATAGAGCATGTGATGTTAAAAAATTAAAGCTCCTAAAAGACACATGGACAAAGCATCTACCACATGATCACGGTGTGTGTGTGTGTGTGTGTGTGTGTGTGAGTTTGTCAAGTACAGTACAGGTAAATGAAAAACTTATAATAATATTAGGACAAATAAAACATGAACACAACTCTGTTTACGAGAAGAGGTAAAGCAAAGGAACCTCTAAGTGCTGCTTAGAGCCAACCTTAAAAGACTGGCAAGAAAAACCACCAAGCTTGAGAAGCACTTTATTAGCCAGCAGGGTGGGTCAGGAGGCCCAGCCCCATTATTGATTGTGGTTGTTGGATGCATCCACAGCTGCACTTTCTCTAAATTTCCAAGAGTAAATATGCACCTTTGAAGTGGGGGTTGCCCAGGAGCACTCCCCAGTCTAGATAGTGTGGGTTTGTGTTGAGGGCTGCAGTTACGGGAAAGATCAATGAAACGGGGGCATTAGGTGCACTGCTCTGCCTGGCCCTGCCATCAGGCAACAGAGGGGCTCTTAGTGGGCTAGTCTTATTGAGTCTCGGCTAGCCGGAGACTGATGGAAGCATGCCTACAATCTTAAAAATAAACGTGCTTCACGATGCCATAGAAGAACCTTTTTGTCTAAATGGTTCCATAAAGAAAAATCTGTTTCACAAAAGGTTCTTTGTGGTGAAAGAAGGTTCTTCAGATTATAAAAAGGTAAGAAAGAGATGGTTCTTTAAAGAACCTTTGACTGAATGGTTCTTTGTGGAACCAAAAATGGTTCTTCTATGGCATCGCTGTGAAGAACCTTTTGAAGCACCTTTATTTTTAAGAGTGTATATTTCCTTCTGCTCCCCAGTTGCTCATACAAGTTAGGATCTTATGTGGCACAAGCTCCAATGAATAAAGGCACAAGCTCCAATGAATAATAGCGCACATTCCCAAAAACGGATCTCCAGTCTCTTTGAAGGCACTTAATATAAACCTTAATGAATGATATTTTTACTATGCATATTGTAAATGTGCATCACAAACAGCATTCAAGTGACTTTACTGACATCTATACGGTTTTAAATAATGTTCTGATGTTTTGCTGTAAATCAGCACCCTGTGTTTGAATAATGCATGGGAAAGGTTGTCTCACAAGCAATATGAAGCCTACTGCAAATTATATGAATTGTTCTAATTAGTGTTGGACCTGCAGGGTTCAGGATCCAACTAGAGAGATATGAACATGCAAAAGACAGAAGGTTAATGGGGTTAAAGTGGAGCCCCGAGTCAGATGGACAGAGTACAATCAGACTAACATGCAAAACCCAGAAAATCTTTCAGTTTCTCTCAATACAGAGGCCTTTTTGATACTATCATTGCGTTACTTTATTTATTTATTTACTACCTCCTATCTGATGTTTACATCGCTACGCTAGTAGGTGGCCTTAAGTGACTGTCTTTATGACTCATTCATGCATTCAACTGATTCTTTCAAAATGCTGATTCATTCAAGAACAACTCTAGTGACTGTCTTTTGAATGAGTCATTGAATCATTCACAGAATTGTTTAAAAATACTTGAATCAGTAAGGAAGGTGTTGCAGTGGTTCTTCAGTGGCTTTGGTTGAAACTATTTCTGCAGGCAGAGCTAGAGGAGAGAAAACTTTTTTGTCTGGAAATGTAATGTAAAAACTTGGAGCTGTTGCTTGGTTTTTACAAATTTGTAAGGGGTAAGAATGTAGTAGTCCTACCACACACAAGAGGGTCTTTTTTATTTGTCCTTTGAACTGTTGCATGAAAGCAGTATCACATGCTTGCTGATGTTAAATTGCTTTAATATTTAATACAATTATAATAAAAACTAAATATTGGTTAATATATGTATTCATGTTTAAGGAACAAGTATCAAAGACATCAACTTAGCTGTTAATTTTACTACTTCACCCGTTTGGCTCCTCTTTGAGTGATGTAGCCATACAGTTTGTCCATACTATGTTGTTTTCATTGTAATCTAAATAAACATGAAGTGGCATATATAACGCATTTCATAAATAAATAAATATGAATAAATAAATTGTCCTTGTTAAGGTAAATACAGGGCCAGGGTTAGTCAAAAATGTATTACAAATTTTTTCACTCCTCTTCAAAAGTATCATATCCCCAGACACAGCGGCTCCGTTTCTGACTGGAACAACTCTCTGTTCACTTTGTGAAAGCATGGAAAAACCCATATCCTGCCCATTGTGCCGCTGGATGTGCTTACTTGTGGCATGCTTTAAGTGCATTACATTTGTGCTGAATGTACAGCTTTTTATATTGTGGCTTGAAGAGCTCAGTGAGAAGGCCTAGTGCGGTTAGCGGTCCATGGGAGGAGGATAATCTCTCAGACTGAGGTGGTACAGAGTGATAACTCACCAAAGCCGTATAAGCCCTATCTTATCACTAATGTCATAAAACATGGCTTAAAAAATGTCCACATGGCCACAAAAGAAAACTACAACTTTTGCTGATGTGCCTTTACCTTCTCCATTTCAGATGTGCAAACGCTTTGATATCTACATCATTTAATGATGGTGGACTTCTGAAATGAGGAGACAAAGTCCCTTCTCTGGCTTTTAGAGTTTTTGTTTCGTTTTTTTGTCCAGTATACTTTCATGTCACATTTCCATTTGATGTTTACATAGTTTCCAGGATAAATGAGATGTACTTTTAAATTACACTTGGGTCTATTAACAAGCAACTAATGCTATTTGTCTGTTGAAATGCTATTTATTCAAATCAATTCACAAAGTCTCCTCAATTTTAAATCAGTTAATCTCATCAATTAATTTTGATTCAAATGTGACCAAATATGTTGCAATGAACTATTTGAAAATTTAGAAAAAAAGGGGATTAATCACTATTTGATACTATGCCATAATATTTGTTTTAAATTATTTATCTGCTGTCGATGTTCTCAACATTATCATCCACATTTTTGGGTGGAGGTGCTACCTCCCTTGCCTCCCTGGAGAAAACCGCTCCTGCTAGGGTAATGTTTCTTTTACAACTGTGACAATTCCGATCTTTAATCCCAGTTTAACTTAATGCATCTGTCAACATCTTAATGAACTGTAAGTTTTCACACTATAAATGTGACATGATGCTTGTATTGAGTCATTTGAGCTCGAGTAGACAGCTAGAGGACAACATCTGTGTGTGTTCACTTAACGTTCGTGTCTTTGGGGGTTCCTCATTCCCAAGAGTCATCATGCGAGGCTGCTGCCAGGCCGTGAGAGGCAGCCAGCAAGTGTTAACATTTACAACCCCCCCGTCACACTTCACAAACCCCAGTGTCACTCAAGCACAGCCTGTGTGGCAGGCCCAACATTAATGGAGACAAAGACATCTTCCGGCAGCATGTTTATCTGATGCTAACGCTAAGCAACCGCAGCCAATAGCCTCCGCGTGGAGCCATCACATTCAAACAAGGCCGGTTGGCAACAAGTGAAAGCTTCACTTTTCTTCGGTTTTATTTACGATTTGCTGCTCTGGTTGCTAGCAGACCTCAGAAATCAGAAGGGTTGCGAGATTTATCTTTTGGACACAATCGATATTACATGCTAAGTTGCATAACCGTTTTCCTGTAAAGAAAACAGTGTTATCAAAAATTTAGAAGGGGACAATCTCCGTGGTTAAAGATGCAGGCGTATTTCACAGATGTTTAAATCAAAGTGGAGCATGATATTGACATACAGCGGGAAGCTTGAACACTCTGCTGGCAGTAGTTTTTTGCGGAGGGCCTCCGACAAAGGTTGTTTACATATTTCCTTCACAGTGTTTTGCTCAATAAACTGTCTGACATTTTTTCCCAGGATTCCAGAAACAGCACAAAGCCACGGGTTCCCTCCTGTGATGAGAGGCTCAAGCTTGTGCAACATGAATAGAGAGCTGATTCTGGCCACCGTTTGCCAATATTTTACTCATACTGTTGTTTTATATGAATTGATATACTGTGTTATTTAGTCAGACTACTTCTCCAGTTCTCCAAGCTATGAAGTGAACAAATGAAGTTCGTTATCACAGCCATATTTGTAAAAATACGTGATTCATTCTTAAAGATTAACCAAAAGTATTGTTAATGTCACATTGTGAGCTTTATTGCAGAGTGAACTGAAATAATTGGAAAGTCTGAATCATTTTAGTGAATCACTTTGTTCGGGGGGTTCATGTAAATGAACTGATTCAATAAAATGATTCACAGGTCACTGAGTGTGTGGTATTTTAATTTTATATTTCTATAACTGCATATTTAAATTAACACTGCTATTTGTTATTATCTTATATGTTCATGTTTGATTACTCTAATTAAGATTAAATTAATTTATTCAAAATCCTAAACATTTAAAAAGTGCCTGATTACATAATAAATAATAGCATCAAATAGTTATTTTTAAAAGGTATTGCCACGTTAAGTACATGTACATTTTTAGTAGTTTGTAATGTAGCTAATTACCTTTTCAGAAGAATACCTTGACTCTAGTAGAAATTCTTTAAATTAGGTGGAGCTTTTATCTTAGCGAGCTACAGTCTCAAAAAAAACTTTCCCCAACACAGTTAAAACTATTTCTTTATTCACACAACCACACACACACACACACACACACACACACACACACACACCACACACACACACATTAGTCTTAGTGTCCAACGTGTTCGATGATGACGCTTGCTCCAGAGATGGGAGTGGGAAGGGGGTGGGTTCAGCGATGTTGCCGCTGGTGCCACTTCTCGTGGGCGTCGAGTCCGATCCTTGAGCCGCACACTCTTCCGCAGATGGAGCAAGGGAAACCAGATACCACACACACACACACACTTATATATATACAGTATATACACACATTCACACAAAATGAAAAAATAAATAGTTCTTTAGACCAACATATCTCATACCTCATGGCACCAACACATCAAAGACTGAAATCGAGTCACCCTGTATTTTAAACATGTTTGATAGTATAAAACATTAAGCCTTTTCAAATATTTTCCTGTCTGTTGAATCTGTGGTGGATCTAGACACAATGTTTGTAGTGTAAGAGCACACACAAGAGGATAGTTAAAAATGGACAAGCATGGCCTTTCTACAATATCTGTAATCTTACGCACATTTGCTTTCGTGATGCAAGTGTTCCTGCAGGATCCTCTATTGTGCACAAGATGGAGGATGATGATGGGTTCACGAAGTAGATGAAGATCTTTAGAGGATTGATTTCCCATACTTCCATGCTGCTAGCTGCATTTATATTCCATGCCGGTGGCTTTGTGACCCTTGATTCTCCTTTGATGTGGCAAGCACAAGCCCAGAGCAGGCAGCCAGTCTTGGGGAAAAGGCAAAGTGGTAGCAAAAGGTCTACAAAAAGGGGAGGGAGCCAGTTTTATGAAATGATAGAATGATGAAAACAGAAAAAAAAGAAAGTGAGAGACTAGTGAGAGTTTGTGGAGAGTGATCAAGCCATCATCTGACAGATCTTTAGCTGTGTATATGTGTGTGTGTGGTAAGGCATGATGGGAGAAGGGCATGGCAGTGTCACGGGATGATAGATACGTCAGCTTCGCTCTAGTAATCTCAGGACGCCTGGGCACAGCAAGGGGCCAACGAGAGAGAAGCAGTGTGACAGGGCAGACCACCCTACCTGCTCTAGAGGAGGGGGGTCTGGCGGGATGGACAAGAAGAAGCAAAAAATATAAAATCTCCATGGAAATTAGCATGGCACAGTTTCTAATCTCCTATTTTTACCATAGACGATAAGGGTCAATGCATCAAATTCTCTCCTTCCCTATTTTTGCTTTGCTCATTTCTCAATCTCTTTTCCCTCCATATCTAATATCATTATCCTCGATAGTTTTTCATGTACTTTATTTTGCATCCAGACTCTGTTCTTGAGAAGCCCCTCCCACTTAAACCTCTTTTTATCCATTACAATTAATCTTTTAGCTTTCAAAGACAAAAGGAGAGTCCTATACCCTCTGAGTGACACAACATCAAGCTGTTGGTGCTTGGGATGATCTTTCAAAGATGCGTCAGCTTGGACCCCCAGGTGACACCAAGCTGCTCCTCACCAACAAGAGAATTAACACCAGCAGAATGGAAGATTAAATCACTCCTGATTTATGATTATACATCTTCATGGCTCATTTTGAGATGAGTCCGTTTTGGTTGGTTTTTGGACAATGAGTGGAAACACAGAGGCCTTTTTGTTTCCATGACACACCTGCAACAAGAAGCATTCAGTGGACATTGACAAAACACTTGCAAATATTTTGATAAAAGTCACATTAATTCATTATTTTTCTTGTGGGTCATTTAAAGCTAAAATTCAAAATATCGAGCATTCTCCTCGAGAGAGATTTCAGATATGACAATACCTAAAACTGCACAATTTATTCAGTGTCTTTGGTTTTAGAACACCCTTGAGATAATTGGGTCATTCTTCATAACTTATGAGTCTCAAGAAGCCATTTCACACTAAACCATCGATGGCTGAGGAGTAATCAGAGGCCAGGCATGTGAGCATTTTACTAGAGTACTTGATTGGAGCTTGACTGATGGGAGAAGTTTAAGTTACAGCTACACTGAGATGAAGTGGGTCATCAGTTTGTTATGGGCAACTTGATGTCAATGCGCGGGCATCCAGCACCATATGGGATGGGGCTAGAGTTCAATCACGCAGTCAGGTCAATGGTGCCATTTCTGTAGCCTCTTTTTAGTCCGGAATGAAGAGTCACTTATTGTCTTTGATTCATGATTTTTTCACCTCTCTTGGACGGTCTGAGAAATCAAACTATTTTGTTTCCCTTTTAAGCCAATCAGTTATACGATTAATGCAAATCTATAGCATCTACAGGACATGCAATTTAAATAGCAAATTTACAGGCCATCAGTGAATTCAGAGAAAGAGAGACAGAGAGAGAGAGAGAGAGAGAGATAAATCGCTGAGAACAAGTGGGATGATATTTACATTTCTTTGTCTTTTTTCATTCTGTGTTTATGGCAAAACAATAAAGCGTTCTGTGGGAGTTGTGCTGGAAGAACATTTAGTACAAGGAGAAAACAAAAAACAAAAAAAAAACCCCCCCCCCCCCCCCCCAAAAAAAAAACACCAAAAAAAGTTGAAGTTGATGCAGCTTTGGCAAAGGCTCAAGAGAGCCTTCTACTCCTGGGACACTGTTCACTTGTCACATCAGAATACTCTATTCCTTCAAGACACAAGCCGAGTGTGTCTGAACACTGAAGCTACCCAGGTAGCGGTGCTTTGTAATGATGCCAAATTGCTCTGCTGTTTGTACTTCCCCTTTGGGTATAGGCTGATGGTTCCATGCAGAGCAGACAGGCAAAACAAAGAATGCAATTTAAGGGCTTCCTTGAAATGAATGGAACTAATGAACTATGTTTTCTACTTTTTATCAGCCTCTTTTATTACTGCAATTTTTTTAATCACACGTGTTTAGTACCAACTAAAGCTTGAAATGTGGTCAAATTGATTGAGCTCTTTTATTTTTGACTGCTGATTTCCTAATTGACTCTCTGTTCTTTACAATAAAATATTTGAAATTATATTTACTCGCATGTGAGAAAATGTGGCACTGCTATCAAAGTACATCAGTAAAAATGTTTTGTCCATTTTCTTGAACTTGTTTCAAGGGGTTTTAAATAAATTATTAGAGAGGTAACCTGCTTTGGAAACATGGGTCTTGATCACAAAGCTGACAGCTTTACAGCACAGCAAAAGAGCCAAAGGGTTCAGCATAGCGAACTTAGAACTGGAGTTTCCCAGCCAACGGATACGCTATTGGGAGATGGGCAGAGGCATCTACGAGCCAGCAAATTCAATTCAGAAGAACCCAGAAGGGATCGTGGTCTTGGGAGCTGTACAACAGGCAAGCTCCAGAGAAATACACTAATTGGGTCAAAATAGGTTGCCTTTTAAGTACTGTTCACTATATCCCAGCTCGTTTCGAAATACAATCAAATTCGTTTTTTTATACAACTTTTGGCTTTTTGCTCACAACTATATTTATTTAATTTCAAAAAAGTATTTTAGGTGTTTTGATGAGCTATTTTATGTTGGAATGGATGACAAAATTATGTAAAAAAAAATATTTAGCCCAGCAGAAAACAAAGTAAATATTTCAAGAAATAAATATTTCGCACGAAATGTCACTGGTTATGTTGTCCGTTGCGACAATAGGACAAAAAAAGACGTAAGCAACAATACACAAAACCGCGTAAACATGTTTGTGTGGAGAAAAAAAATAATAAAAAAAGAGAGGAAAGGCCTGGAATTATTTCTACACATAGAGACGTATAGGGACGACAATAATGCTATATCATTATGACAATGTTGCATGCTGATTCATATAAAGCCAAGAAGAAGGGAGAGTTAATTAGGGAAGATTGTCGACTCTGCACATTGTACTGACAAGCAGCAGAAACAAGTGTCAGATTTAGAAACCTCTCTAACCTTTCCTGAAACATTCTCCCACCTAGTCGAAGAGTTTGTAGCTGCTAATTAAGTCTGATACAGGTTTCATGACTAGTTTGCCAACTGCATCCTCAATAGTTCAAAACCATGTGGCGGTCAGTTTTTAACTCAATGAAAATATAATCTCCAATAATTTCACATCACAAACAATACTTTACGCAACAATACTATTAGGCTACTACTAATATTATAGCAAACACACACAAAGAATATTATATATAATATATACATAACAAACACACAAATAATTAATGAATAGCACCACTATTTTTTATAGTTAAATTCATGCTCACAATAACTTGTAAACAATTAGGATTCTGTAAATGCTTGCATAACTGTTATGCTGTCCATAATATTAAGAGGAAGAAGAAACAAACAAACAACAACAACAAAATTTGTGTTCCCTTCCTCTATTGAACTGCCACATGTCTGTATGCCGTGTGAACTGATACAACTTTTTTGTTTAATCATATTAGAGATAAAATGGCACTCTAACACGTTTGAAAATAAAGTATATAAATAAAACAAATGATTAATTTTTTTAATGTATATGAAAAAACATACAAAGAAAGAGAGAGAAATACAGAATTGGAAAAGAGTGATAAGAAAAATGTTCCATGAGGGATTCTACTCGCTTAAATTGCAGAATTTTAACCGTAAACACCAACCGATTTGCTAAAACTATTTGTTTGCTCGGTCTGATTGGAATTTGTTTAGGTATATTTTAATTAACTCAGTTTTATTTTAAGTAGCCTATACGCAAAGCGCCAGTATGAGATAGACTTTAGATTAGATCGATCTTTATTAACCTTAAAGAAATATGAAAGCATATTTTAATTTATATACATAGTTCAACATCAAACAACTAGGCTATCTGAAAAGAGCCCGAAGTCACATGACACCCACATTATTAATATAACGTGTCTCGGTTAAAAAAAATAAAACTACATACAATATAAATTATTTAAGTGTCTTTATAAACATTAATAAAATATTATTAAATACTTGACATTATCGAAATGTCGGTGAACACAGTGCTTGCTTGACTGAAGAAGACAACTTCTGCTGCACTACAAGCTACAGATAGATGGCGCTGCACCCAAGCTGTAGAGCACAGTCTCTCGCGCTTTCGTTTCAGCCCGTGTGCTCTTACTCTTATTATCGGCTCCAAAATTAACCTGTCAATTTCTCAGTCCCCACCATCTTGAAACGCTCCCTCCTGCTCCAACCGACTTAACTTTACAGATAACTGCGGGCGCGTGTTTGTTAGTATTGTGAATGAGTGTATTATCGCTTAAATGACCGCTATGAATCACTACAACGCTGTCTGGATTGCGATAAGACTCTCTCTCTCGCCCCTCTCTCTCTCTCTCTCTCTCCCACTCTCTTCTGGGTCGCCTTCCGTTCTCTCTCTCTCTCTCTCTCTCTCTCTCTCTCTCTCTCTTTCTCTCTCCTAGCATGTTGTCTGTTTATTCTTTCATAGGCTGGGGAAAAGAACATCTCTGTAACATCGCCAGGATCCAGTGTTTGCTGTCTGTTCCTCAATACAGTGTAATAACACTGTCACGGGTTTTTGTCATGTTAAGGCAGTAATTCTGCAATAGACAGTGAGCTATTATTTATGAATATAAAAAAGTAACACGACATCTGTGTTTTACTGATTTTAGTGGTAAATCAATGCGCTTAAAAGTTTTACATTATTACAATAAATTGTATTAATAATAATAATAATTGCACGATTTATTATTGTTGTTATTATTGTCAGTAACAAGCAATAACAAACGATCATCAAATATGCATCAAACAATAGGATAGCATATGTTTTTCTTTTTATTAATTCTTATTAAAACAATTTCTTACTTACTTTGGCGATTAAGGCCTATTTAAATGTTGTGCTGTGATCACATTAATTTTAACACTTGTTTAAATTTTTGATATTTTCGACTTTAGTTTTTTAGTTTTTTTACCTGTCCAGCGTGAACAAAGTTTAAATAGCACACAATTAGATGGTCAAAATTGTCGTCAATTTTCCTATTGCGCTTTTTACAATAGGCCTACATATCGTTTTAAAGCAGCTCTCAGTACTAGCATAATTCAATTAATTTAAAATAAATATAAATTTTTTCTTCTGGTGGTAATAATTAAAATCACCTAACAGAAATAAGCTGAAGCCTAATTATACATGTTATTAGATTTGAGAACCTATAACGAATTAATAAATCTGCATCGAACAATTATAGTACATCTGAAATATGCCTGTTGAGATTTTGAATGGAATTTCTTCTGTTGAGAAAAATATGAAACGATCTTGAATTTTCAAGAATATGTTGCGAATTCAGAAGACTACAAGTGAAAGGAACATCGGTGTTATAAAATGGTTGAGAAGAAATAAAAGAGGTGTTTGTAAGCTCAGCGGGCTTCTGTGATGTAATAGGCTAAGCTCATGGAGTTTTTATGTCTCTTAATAGCTAATAATGTGATAAGCTAGACTAGGCCCTTAAAAATCCCTACCAAGTGTAAATGCGACAGGGGGACCCCAATTGCCCTGGTCCATTCTGTTTTCTTTTTTTTCCAGGTATTTTCCTTTTTCTCAGTTCAGGTTATTAGCCCCCACGTGACTGCACCATATAAAAAACAAGGGGGAGGGAGGTGAAAAGCACAAGATAGGTTTCCTGAAATGTGGGATCTCTCTTCCTTTCTGTCTCTCTAATTCCCTGTTTTTTTTTTCAATTGTTATTTGCAAATGGTTTTATTGTATAGAAGTGCCAGAGAAGAAGGCGGGGGCGCTACCAAGGGTAGAATAGTGGTAGGTCTTTAAATGCACACACACATGCAAAAAAAAAAAAAAAAGAGAAAAAAGAACCACATCTGGTAATTCGCTTCAGCAAGTTAAGCCCTAAATGATGTAAGCAGATTATTTTCCAGCAGAAAGAAGCGGGTGGGGGAACCATACACATATTCTTTATTTTAAGAAGTCTTTAACATTTACAGACAGAAGAGACTATTGCTTCAGGCCAAGAAGAACTGAATGCGGTTTGTTGTTGGGTGAGAAGTGGTGCTTCGTCCTTGTGTCTCCTAATCACAAAGAGCAATGCATGACAGAACATTAGTCAATAATCCAAAGTAGCCCAACTTTGCACCATGCTAGCACTCTGACATTTCTATTCATTGAAAGCTAGGTCAAAAAGGGGTGCGATGACATTTGTGTACCCACCTAGGCTGGCGGTGGTTGGCTTCAGAGATCCGTCCTCTTTGGTGCATCTCAGAGCACCGGGGCAGGCCTCTAGCACTCACAGAGTGTAAGGGGGCATGGATAAAACACTATATTAAGTGCAGTTTACTTACTGGCTCTTAATTTCAGCAGGACTGATCGATTCTGACAGTGAGGGCATCATGGTGCCTGCCAGATCACTTAGCCAGTGCCTCAACCTTGGTTTTTTTTTCTTTTCACCCTGATTAATGTCATGTCATCGACTATTCAGGGGGCCACTGATTTCAGATTCAGGTAAGATTATTATGAATTTTCACTCTCCGCTAATCAATCAGGATTTTGATTATGATGCTATAATTCAGTGGGGTCATTATGTGAGTTTCCCCCCTCTTTATTTGGCCAGTATCTAATCTGAAGTGAAAGCTATTGAGACTGGCCATCTTGCTGCTTTATTGATTTTTTGATTCCTGCTTTGAACCTGGAACAGAGAGAGGAGAGCTGGGGTGGCATGTGCAGGGCAGATACAGCTGAACGCCTCACCCTGAAACACTTGCTCTTACACAGTATTTCTCCAAAATTATTATTTATTTTTAACGAATACATTTATTCATTTTAGAAATAAACAATAAATGCATTAATTTATGCATAATAAATCATAATAATCATTTTGAATAAATGAATGTATTATTTCTAAATTAATAATTTATAAATATGTAATGCATTTATTCATTAATAATACATTGATGCAATTTATTACTAAATACCTATTTTATTAAAACACTTAATTAAATAATTGTGTTACTAATTTGTAACTTTAAGTCCATTTAATGTGTTTAAACCACATAATGTGCCTGGGGTAACTGTAAAAAACATTATCCACCACAATCAATTTGAACTAACCCAGATGACTCTATAAGGTATCAGCTTCACCTTCTCTGGTCATCTATACAGTTTCCCCAAACATGCACTGACATTCTACAGCTCATGTATTTATTCAATGGCATGTTTATTGAAGTCTGCCAGGTTAAGCGTCTCCTTGAAACATCTCACTCGGGAGTTTGAACCTGCCACCTTCTCGTCACCATTCCACCTCCCTGACCGCAACTCTAGTCTGCCCCTTCGGAAAGATGAGGACCCAGGAAGTGCACTGCCACTTGAATACAAAGTTACATATGCACATAAGCACGCACACTCTGTTCTGATATCATGTTACTCTGTGTCAGTGACTGATTCAACAGGCGCAGCAATTCAACCCGAATGAGGTGCCACGATATTAGATCTCTCTCTTGTAAGATCTGATTTTGATTAAGAAGGATCGCCCAAATCCTCTGACCTCCAGGAAAACGCTAACCACATGGGAAGCTGTATGCATTATTTGTACTTTTCCTATGTGCATGTGTGATTTTGTGTAAATTGTGAAAGCTTGGATCATTTGATCTGTTAACATTGAAAACTGTCTGATTTATCAGATCAGCACTGTCCACTTCTTTATGTACAGTCTGACAATTGTGAATTACAAGAAAAAAAAAAGACAGACAAACATTTATCCAATTGTATGATCATATTTGGAGCCAGATTTTTTTTTGTCCGCCAGTTAAGACCAGGCCATTTACCATAAAAAAAGGGGATGAACGTGCCTGCCCAGCATGGCAATGCCTCTAATGGATTGCTTTCCATCAGAGGCCGTCTGTGCAACCAGCTGAGGTGTTAATGTAAATACAACAGATCATTTGTGAGCTAACGTGTTTTAAGCTTTAGTCCCCAAAAAGTGTGACTGGCAGGTGGGGAAATATGGACAGAATAATTAGATGGTGTTGTCACATGTTCTTGATTTCTACAGCACGGGAAAGCGAGGGAATTTTTTTTTAGCAGAATGGTCTCTCTATTTCTCTCTCCGTTAAGTGTTAGACTTATCATTTTGCTCAATGTCTGTTCTTTGCCTTTGCAAAAGGAAAATATGGTGCTTGGATTTTGAAATAGTTAAGGATGGAAAAGCACTTTTAATATTACACAAAAATTACTTTGGAAATTGCTTCTGTGATGTGAACTGTCATACTCTGGAAGATCTGATTTAAATGTAATAATATGAACAGTGAATTTTGTTCTATTTAATGTCATGGAAGTACAAAAGCCCATCACTTTAAAATATCATACAATTTTTTTTTATTGTGTTTTATTCCTGTATTCCCTTTTTTGGCACAGACAAATAGAGAAAGGGAGAGAAAAAATATGAGAAAAAATATGTATACCGCATATTGGCTTCGAGTCAGAGTCAGTTGTGAGACAGATTTCCCATGAGCCTTTGCAAAGCTTAACCAGCAGCGACTCCTTCGTAAAGCAGAGTTAGCACCTAGTTTCACTGGTCCGTCTCAAGGCTGTCCAGAGAGTCAGCATGCCCCTCCACTTCCCCCCTTTCCTAGACCAAAAGCAAGGCCATTGGAGGAACCTGCTGCCGCAGGCAAATCCGAGAGAGAATGAATGACGCAGATGGCTCAGGAATGGAAAAGACATATCTTAGAGGTACTGTAGGTCTGGCGCGAAGCTTCCATTACATTTCCCATTTCCTGCATATAAGAAACAGACATAATTATTTTTCAGGGCTGAGATAAATACACCTTTCATCAAAGCCATGCACATTTCACTTCTACCCTCTGAATGAATTACGCAATTTAGCGACAAAGAATTATTCGCATTTAACTGCTGGTATACAAGCCCCTTTCAGAAAGCAAGCCACAGGGTTTTGTAGCGCAGCCCACCTCAATCACTCTCCCTGCAGTGCTGTAATAAATAGCGAGCGTGTGATCAAGTTCACGGTCATTTTTAAACGGGCGCGTATGCATGTCAAAACAAATCCTTTTTCTGCGAATCGCTCCTCGAACACAATGCCGCACCTTTACACAACCCTTGTCGCCTTCGTCTTCTGTTCAGGTGAGGTTTTGTTGTGTCTACATGTGAACTGTGCCTTCTCTCTGTCAGTCAACAGCAAGAAGTGATCTGGCGATTTTTAATGCCCCTGGCCCATCTGGGAGAAGGACCCTTTTCATTCCACATATTTGGCTGCCTGTCGCCTCACCATAATGGCCCCGTTCAGCAAGCTCAGAGGCAATAGCCAATTAAATACCTTGAAGGGGGACACTCAGAGGCCCCCGCGTGAAAGGCTTCAGGTGTGAAACGCTTGTTTTTGAGAGTGCTGCAGATGTATGGCAGCTTTCAAGTTTGCCTGTGCCCCCCTGGTTAGCCCTCACAGCCTCTCTCGGGGGGAGCCAGAGGAGCAGCGCTGGGTGATGGGCTGACGAAGGCCACTTAAGTGCAATTTTCTATTCACTGGTCCAACCAGTGTTCTCTGCATTTTTGTCCTTCTTTTTTCCTCTGCTGATGCCTGGTGAGCACACACAGAGCCTCAGATGATACAGACAATAGCTTTTTAGCACACAACAGAGTGATAAGGAGAAAGGGAGAGGCAGACAGAGGACAGATACGGCTGGGGCTGTGAGTGCTGAGGAGAGGCAAGGCGGCAAGGCTAGTTGGGTGGGGGTGGGTTAGTCAGGCTACAAAAGGAGGGTTGGATTGTTTGCTAATGATGGCCATTTCTGACCAGAGCATGACAAGTTTAAGGACTACTCCGAAAATATTCCCAAGCCCTGTGACGTGCCGAATATGGAATCATAAGAGAGCTTTTGCATGAGAAAATGAGCTGGAAATTTGTGCATCTAAAAAGGCCATGCAAAAGAGATGTTAAGTTAATTTTTTAGGTGCACTTTTAAGAAAAATGGTTCTAAACAGTATCAAATTTGAGTTCTTCTGCTTGTAACAATATAACAATGTCAAAACCCTGCTTGTAACAATATCAAAACCCTTTTCGGTGCTAAACCTTTTTTATATATATATAAGTTTAATGTGCTAAATTGGACCTTAATGGTAAATGGACCTTAAAGCTAAAAAGATAAATAGTTTAATTAGTATATTTATATGATTAATATTAGTATTACTAATATAAAATTTATAATAACTACGTTTTATCTATATTATATAATAATATACTCTATATATATATAATATATATAGTTTTTTTACACCTCTATCTCTTGGTCTTAAAATGTCTTGCAGCCTTTGTTAGGGTTTTACAAAAAAATAAATTCAATATTCCTGTTACTTACTTAATGGAGAAGAGGAGAGAAGTATTCTTGACTGAACAGAGCTGGTCACACTTACATGTTCTGTTAAACTAAAAAGAGAAAAAGACATGATTAGTAGGAAACCAGTTACATTTTGTTAAAGTTAAGATGTATAGACATTTCAAGACAGACATTTACATGGTTGAGCTCCAGAAAATCAGTAGGCTAATGAGGTGGCTTTGACAGTTACATATTTGAGAAACAAAAAGGCAGGAATAAAGAACCCTGAAGTCTAAGTCACAGAACCATTTTAGCAAAAGAGGTGTTCATCAGGCTATGGTTCCAAACAGAACTGTTATTACAAGTAAAGAAGCTTTAAAGAACCATCGTTTTTTAGAGTGTGTGATAAAGATATAAACTGCTATCGACTAGCTGTGCGTTACTTAAAAGCATAAAAATACATTAACACTACTGTTCTTTACATATTAAGAACTGCGATTGTCGAGGTGGAACATTAGAGGCACTCTATTGAAAAAGGGAGGGGAAGAAGATGAGGGGATATTAATCTTATTAGGATTGTGTAGCTGCACTGTGTCAGGTGAAAAGGCAAACGAATGGTCTGCTGTTTATCTGAGTTTAGCTGTGTGGTTTACTCACTACTTGCCCAGGGAACATATTGCCTCTAATAAATTGGTTAAGTCAGTGTGTGGTGATAGTAATGAAGTTAAGGAGACTGAGCTCCAGTGTAGTCACTCCAGTACACCCCCGCACCCCCACCGGTGCCCCCTCCTTTTATCAGCCCCAGATTGGGAGAGTGTCCTGATAGGACAAAGGGGAGAGAAATCAAAATAAATGGAGTCTATTAAAAGCAGCAATGCATCAACTGTTTGATAAAGTGATTAATAAACAGGCCAAGATAGTGATTGATTAAAGCATTTAATCAAACTGTTAAACAGCCACTATTTGCAATGGTGCATATACTCAACAAAAAGTATATTTTTAAGGTTTTTTCTTTCTTTTTTGTGGGAGGGGGTTGGGGGGGGGGGGTTCTTTTGTCTCTTTGTGATTTCTCTCTCTATTTCTTTCCTTTTTTTTTTTGTTTTATGTTTTTTGTTGTTTTTTTGTTTTTTTTTTAACAAAAATGAACCTTTATGTAATTGGAGGTATTTGTAAAGGTAAAATCACTTATATATTTTTCTTAATAATTCAAACCAAAAGGCGCATATATACCAATTATTTAAAATTTCCCATCAGTTTCTTTAGGAATATTTCTAGTCTGCTCTTTGGATCCATTCTTTTCTTATCTTCTACACTTTGCCATAATTTCTCCTCATTAATATGCACATGAAATGCATTGTGGGAGACCACCTGCAATTATAGACCATTTTCCTCCTTCTGTACCGTGGCAATTGACAATCTTAGCATTCGTATGCCAAACACTTTTCAGTCATTGACAGAATCATATACAGTTAAAAGAGAGTAAGTAGCTTGTGAAAGGGCAGCAGCAACACTTGTAAGATTTAAATGTCATTCATGCTCACTAATGCAACGACAAACACAATCTGAGGAGTGATTGATGTGTTCAGCTATTCAGAGTTCACATTTGATGTACATGGCATTAAAAGCTAAGCACTTGTAGATAAGACGCCAATCTCTTCAAGTTTAAAATATTTAATTCCATTTATTTACGATTATTGTTATTTGAATGAACACTAATAATAAAAAGAAGACTCTTAAATGAAATTAAATATTCTAAACACATATTTAGGATCATATTACTAAGTACTTATTTTTAATGCCATTAGTAGTAATAGTAGTAGTCATCGTCGTCATCGTCGTAGTAAAAATCAAATAAAAAAAAATTCAAACATTTAAGTGACTGCAAATTCTTAGCTTCTAATTCCATGATTATTGTTTAATATTATTATTAATATACTACTACTACTAATAATAATAATTAATCTGATTAATACAAATAATCTGTATTCTGAAGAAATTATCAAACATATTTACTATAAAACTAAATTTGTTTCCATATATGTAAAAAAAACTTAAAACAGATTCCTCACTAAACTGTCTATTTATGATACTACACAAATCTGACTGTTAGATAAGTGTAAGAATGCAGTACTGATTCTGTCATCTCACTGACTCACAGAAATGACTATTTGATGCCATATAAATCACCTTATTTGAGATATTTTATATTTTCAGTGTAGGACAATGTTCAGCTTTTTAATACATCCAACAAAACAGAAGTTCGTAAACAGAACATGCACATAATAGTCTAATGTAGTTCCCTTGTGGGCCTACAGATGAGATTATCCTGTATGAAGTTTCCAACAAATGCAATATTCCTATCCACATTATGGATTTGAGCTGAAGGCATCCATCTCATTTTCAGAAGATTGAGACAATGCTGAACAGAAAGGCCATCTTGCCTTGTTATTATCCCTCTGGACACCCTATAGAGCATGCAGGGTAAAATATAAAGGATAAATGGACGTCAATGACTACTCTGAGCCATGCAGGTGGTCATGGCTAAAACACTGTTTTGAGCTATTTTTAAAAGTTTGCAATGATCACTTTGCACATATGTGCATGAATGCATCGTTTCATGCCCTGAATGGTTTGTATATACTTGAAGGAAAAGTAAAAAAAAAAATGATGTCAACCACCTACATGCTGTCTTCAGAAGTACTCGTCACAATCCATTGGCGTCTTATGGACCCCACACCTGCGAGAGCCCTATTAAAGCCCTGTTCTCTGGCTGAGGAGGTGAGTGTGATGATGCAGGGAGATGAGGTGAGGTGTGCAGAGAACAGGCAACAGCAGGCCTGGTGTCAATTCTCACATATGCCCTCACAGGAGCGGCACAAGGCTTCAGCTTTAACTACGAACATTGACAGGCCCTCACCCTACAACTGCAGCACTGCCAGGAAAGTGCCAGGCACTGCACAAATGCCATGGTGGCTTTGTGATGTGGGCTAATTTCGCCGTCATCCATGCCAAGGTCGCCATCTGCAAACCCGCATTCCAATTTGAGCAAGGGTGCCAGATAATAACTCTTTGCTGCCAGAGGTGAAATGGTGCTTGGTAAGTCAATCTAGACAGTTTCAAAGAGAGGTGGTAAACATAACACAGTGTATATATAGATAGGTATATATATAAATAATTGATACAACATTTTGTTCTGGTGCTCAAATCTGATTGGTTGAGAACCGCTACAGGAACGCCCTTTCACAATTTTGTATCACTCCTCTTGTTCTAGCCGGGTCTATGTTTTTGTTTTATTATTCACTGAGCTAATCGTAGAGTACGTTAGTTATTATAAGAAGAAACGTCTAGCTTCACGGTCTCTCTCTCTCTCTCATTTGGATGCACGTCTTGCCGCATTCTCTCTTATAACCTCATTATTCAGAATGAGCTTTATTGCCAGGTGTTTTCACATACGAGGAATTTGTTTTCATTACAGAAGCTTCCACAGTGCAACAGAATGACCGTGACAAGACAGGACACAGATAATAAAAATAATAATATAAAAACAGACAAGTAAATAAGGACTAAAATATACAAATCGACAATTGTATGTACGGGTATATAACAATAGACAGTTGTATGGGTATATTATGTGCAAATTGAAATGTAGACTGAGTATGTGTGTTAGATAAATAGGTGTATGAGTGTATAAATAGTGTTGTGTGTCCACAGTTATTGTCAAGTGTTCATGAAATGGATTGCCTCAGGGAAGAAACTGTTCCTGTGTCTGGACGTTCTGGTGCTCAGAGCTCTGTAGCAACAGAAGAGTGTGGCAACAGTTCAAAGAGGGAGCGTGCTGGATGTGAAGGGTCCAGAGTGATTCTGCCAGCCCTTTCGCTCACTCTGGATGAGTACAGTTCTTGGAGAGAAGGGAGGGTTGTACAAGTGATTCGCTCAGCAGTCCGGACTATCCGATGTAGTCTTCTGAGGTCAGTTTTGGTAGATGAGCTGAACCAGACAGATATAGAAGTGCAGAGGACGGTTTCAATGACTGCAGAGTAAAACTGTTTCAGCAGCTCCTTTGGTAGGTCGAACTTCCTCAGCTGGCGAAGGAAGTACATCCTCTGCTGGGCCTTTTTAGCAATGGAGTCTATGTGAGTGTCCCATTTTAGGTCCTGAGAGATTGTGGTGCCCAGTAACCTGAATGACTCCACTGCAGTCACAGTGCTGTCAATGATGGTGAGTGGGGGGAGTGCAGGGGGTTTTCTCCTTAAGTCCACGATCATCTCCACTGTTTTTGAGCGTGTTGAGCTCCAGGTTGTTGTGACAGCACCAGACAGCCAGATGCTCAACTTCTTGTCTGTAAGCAGACTCGTCACCGTCCGGAATGAGGCCGATGAGTGTGGTGTCGTCTGCAAACTTCAGGAGCTTGACAGAGGGGTCTTTAGAGGTGCAGTCGTTGTTGTACAGGGAGAAGAGCAGTGGGGAGAGAACACAACCCTGAGGAGCTCCAGTGCTGATTATACGGGTGCTGGATGTGTATTTTCCCAGCCTCACTAGCTGCTGCCTATCTGTCAGAAAGCTGTTGATCCATTGACAGATAGAGCTAGGGAGCTGGGTTAGTTTGGTCTGGAGGAGGTTTGGGATGATGGTGTTATAGGCCGAGCTGAAGTCCACGAACAGGTTCCTCACATAAGTCCCTGGTCTGTCTATATGTTGCAGAACATAATGCAGTCCTATGTACTGCATCGTCCACAGCCCTGTTTGCTCTGTAGGCAAACTGAAGAGGATCCAGCAAGGGTCCAGTGATGTCCTTCAGGTGGGCCAGCACCAGTTTTTCAAAAGACTTCATGACCACAGATGTTAGAGCCACAGGCCTGTAGTCATTTAGTCCTGTAATTTTGGATTTCTTTGGGATGGGGATGATGGTGGAGCTTTTGAAGCATGAGGGGACTTCGCACAGTTCCAGTGATCTGTTTAAGATCTGTGTGAAGATGGGGGGCAGCTGGTCAGCACAGGATTTCAGACAAAATGGTGTAACACAATCTGGGCCTGGTGATTTTTTCCTTTTCTGCTTCCGGAAGACCAGGCGCACCTCGTCTTCGCTGATCTGAAATGCAGGTGTGGGGGAGAGGGGGGTTGCTGGAGGTGTGAATGGTTGTGTGGAGAGGTGTTCAGGGCGGGTGTGGGGTGTTTTTTCAAACCTGCAGTAGAACTCATTCAGATCGTTTGCCAGTTGTTGATTCTCCACAGTGATGGGGGATGGTGTCTTGTAATTGGTGAATTCTTTTAGACTTTTCCACACTGATGACGAGTCACTGGAAGAGAATTTAATCCTTGTGTTTTCAGGTATTCCTCTTGTGCCTACTCTGTGATCATCCTGTTTCAGTGTGTATGTTTGCCTGGTTGTGGGATGACAAGACATTGGGTGCTCCCCTTCCTGTAAGCATCTTCTTGCCTGACGGAGTCTGTCATGAGTTTTTGCAGTGAAACCCTGGTTTGGTCTTGTTTTAGGTTAAATGGATTTCCTGGTAGGAATGCACATATCTTCAAACTGATATAAGATGTTACAGTCTCAGTGAGCTCGTCCAGATCGGTGGCAGCAACTTCAAAAACACTCCAATCAGGGAGGCCAAAACAAGCTTTTAAATCCTGCTGTGCTTCATTAGTCCATCTTTTTACAGTCCTTAATACAGTTTAGCTGATTTCAGTTGGTCTTGCCTGTAGGTCGGGTATAAGATTTAACCAAACAGTGATCATGAGCCCTCCAAAGCTGCTAGTAAAAAAAAAAAAAAAAAAAAAAAAGACCATGGACTGAGTATATGCTCCTGTTATTGTGGTGTAACAATGATCCAATATATTACTGTCTCTGGTGGTACATGTGATGTGCTGTCTGTATTTTGACAGTTCATGGGAGAGATTTGCTTTATTAAAGTCCCCGAGAATGATTAAAACACTGTCCGGAATGGCGTCTTTCAGCCAGGTTTCTGTGAAACACAGAGCAGCAGAGTTTGAAAAATCCTTATTTATCCGGGAGAGCAGAAGGAGTTTGTCCGTTTTGTTGGATAGAGAGCGGAGTGTTCGCCAGATGGATGCTAGGCAACGGTGTTCTGAATCCGCGCTGTCTGAGCTTTACGAGCGCGCCGGCTCGATTCCCCCGTCTGCGCGTCCTGAAGCGCTTGATCAGCTCCACAGCTCCCCCGACTACAATGTCCAGTAAAACATCAGAATAGTCGAAAACCGGCGAAATTTCGGGTGGTGTGTACTTTCGAATGTCCAGCAATTCGTCTCTGGTTAAATTGATTGCATGGATATAACTAAAGACAGGACAAACTTACAAAAACATAAAAACAACTGCGGAGAACACCACGGAGGCAGTGCGCATCTCGGCTCTGTATCGTTCGCGTATGAATCATGCATGAGCGCTGGATGTTTATGGCTTAAGAGACCCCTTTTAGCCTTTTGACATTTGCATATAAATTATAGTTCTGGTCAGAGACTTTACGTTCGTATTTGGGTTTTAAATTGCCAGATGGTTCTTCACCATCAAGAAGATTCAAACCAGCCCCCACTATCATCTCCCCCAATCTGATTTCAAACACATTCCAAAAGAGCTGTAAATGGCCAAACCAACACACACACACACACACAAAAACTAACACACAGCAGCACACATAAAGACATTTCTTTTTTTTAGACTATAATTAATCAGTTATAATTTTATCTGGTATATGCATGTGTTGTTTGTATATTTCCCTATTATATTAGCCTTGTTACCACTCGTTATTTGTATTAGTTTAAGCCATAAAACACTGATATTCAGGTTTATGTACTGTATGTATCTTTGGTTTAATCTATTTCAAATGGTTGTTTCTTGGTATCAATGTTGCCTGTTTTTCATTCCTCGGACAATGATGTACAGTATGTGATTGTGAAACTCATCATATGATTTGTACGATATTTTTGGTTAAAACTACAGAAGTTCCAGACCTGCCATAAAACATGCAATTGAGCCATAAACAAGAGACAAATAAAGTTTCTCCCGCTCAAAATCCATGTCTCTAATTGGTCAGAACACACAGAATAGGAAATCTCAAAAACGATTAGCCCAAAATAAACTGGGCTCAGAAAACTTCTTTTTCGTTTGAGACAACACCTTTCAAGACTCAAGATTTTCCTCTTGAGTTCTGATCTTCCGGCAGTATTTATCTTCAAGTAACTTCGATTCGCTGTGGACTTTTCCCATCTTCAGAAGACCCAGAAGTAAACTTCCAGCGACTCCTCGCGAACTCATCAAAGACCCTCCGTTTCTACCAGCAGACCCACCTGACTCTCTTCTTCAGCAATCGAAACCAATGAAAGTAACCGCTTAAAATTATTTAGGTGCGTGTTTAAGTTTCAGTCCCTTTTAATGTGATTTTTGGATTCTTTGATGATTTTTCAGAGGTTGTGGATAAGTGATGTGAAATACTGCCATTCTTTTCTTTTCTCTCCCTTTTTTTCCTTACTTTGTTTCATTCTGTGTAAATATGTTTTAGTTAGTTATATGTTAGATATAGTTTCATTTATTAAATCCCTTATATTCACAACGGATTGACTCTGTTTGCTGCTCACAGTTTGAAGTCAATGAATGTTTGAACCCTTGCTACATTTGCTAAATTAATGTGCGGGCACATTGGAGCCAAGAATTACATGTTTATTGTTGTCGGTAAGGAGCCAGGAAAATAATCTTTCCTTGATTTGATAAATGATTATATTGTCTGCTCGTTGGACGGACAGATCAAATAATTGTAATATTGATTCTGCTGCAGTTAATTTGAAGATATAATCTAAATATTTATTATGAATCATAACCATTTATGATTCGTCATAAATATTCCCTTTTTTAGAGCTAATAAATAATAAAAACATTACAGCGCCATCGCAAACTATATTTTTCACTAATAACCTAACTGAAGCAGCATATGCCCTTGATACGAATTCTAAAAGTGACTTATGTTTAACTGTCAACTTGAGCTTTGATTCCGTGGCGGAGAGGGAGGTAGTTCCGCACAAAAGAGGGTTTTATAGGCACTCCGTTGTTTCTTGTTTAATTACTCACATGTTCCGTCGAACTGTTGTATAAACATAATATCACTCGAGTACGAGAGCGATACTGGCTCTATATCAGTGGCTGTGATTGCCTCTGGCCTAATCACAGTCATGCTGATACAGAGCCGGTATCGCTCTCGTACTCGAGCGATATTGCTCATATATATAGTCTATATAGATTAAGAATGTGTATTTTTATGACTAAGCATGCCCAGGTTACGGGATGTAACATTTTTCACAGAGGGAACGAGACGCTGCAGGTCGTAAACTAGGGGAACGCCTTCAGCGATACCCAGCTCTGAATCATATGTGTAATCAGTCGATCGATTGCCACATCAGAGGCTGGTGATGTCATTACCATGACGCTTTAAAAATCACGTGAGGTTCAGCCGTGCGCTATCCCAGCTTCTTAGGAGTGAAGCAGCTCTAGTAGGGATGTCCGACTGTATGGCCTTTACCCGACGCAGCGTCTCGTCCCATCGGGGAACCAGGTTACATCACTAACGGATGACCTCTCTTAGGGGACCATAGGCACACAGAGGCAGTTGGTCCTCTTTCTCCCCGATGGTCATTCTGTTGCTTTGACGTATGTCATCCTTGCTCGCACTGGCCACATAAAATGGTAGACCTCGCTGGTCTGCTTGCCGGGCTGCCTAAAGGGAGGGAGGAATAAAGCCTGAGTACGACAGGCCCGTGGGTGTAGAGGGCGTGGACGCTTAGGGACACAACGCGCCCGCCCCGAGGTTACAAAACCATCTTTGCCATACCGTGTCTCAAAGTCGAGATAGGAAGGGGGCCGCAGAAAGAGGGCCTGGCAGATCCCCAATCTCTTTAGAGAAATTAACGCTAAAGAACCGCAGTCTTTAACGTAAGAAGACGCTCTGATATCTCCTCTATAGGCTCGAAGGGAGGGCTACAGAGAGCTTCTAACACCACAGTGAGGTCCCAAGGAGGGACACGAGATCATACCTGAGACCTCAGCCTCATCATACCGCGGAGGAAACATGTAACCAGGGGGTCCTTGCCCACCGAGTGACCATAAAGAGGGGCATGGTAGGCCGCTATAGCCACCACATAGACCTTCAGGGTGGAGTGGGTTAACCCCACAGAGAAATGGGCCTGCAAAAACTCCAGCACTGTAACAATCGGGCAGTTAACTGGGTCAAGCAGGCAGTCTCCGCACCATGAATTGAAGAGCCTCCACTTCAGGGCGTACAATTTCCTCTGTTGAGGGAGTCTAGATGTGAGGATGGTTTGAAGCAACCTCGTTTGAGAGACCGATGCTAGTTAGTTGTGCCCGGCCTCAGGGGTCACACCCATAACTTCCACAGCTCCGGGGCGGGGGTGGATGATCAAACCCTCCACCTGTGAGAGGAGGTCCCTCCTGACTGGAATCTCCCATGGAGAGCCGTCGAGTAGGGAGATCAGGTCCGAGAACCATACTCGGCCGGGCCAGAACTGGGCTACTAGCAATAGACGGACCCCGTCCTGACGCACTCTCTCTAGAACTCCCGGGAGCAGAGCAATCGTGGGAAAGGCGTACAGATGAAGCCTCGGCCAAGTCTGTACCATAGCATCCAGCCCCAGTGGAGTTGGATGACTCAGAGAGAACCAGAGGGAACAGTGCGATGTCGTCTGAGTCGCAAACAAGTCCACCTGAGCCTTGCCAGGGGTGCCTCGGGGTGAAGCATCCATTCCCTGGGCCTCGGCCCCTGCCTCGACAGGAAGTCTGCTCCCATATTGAGATGCCCAGGGATGTAAACCACTCTTAGAGAAAGGAGCTTCCCTTGGGCCCACAAAAGGATCTGGTGCGCCAGCTTGTACAAGGGTCGCGAACGTAACGCTTCCCTGGTGGTTGATATAAATAAACCCCGCTGTGTTGTCGGTGCTCACAAGCATGTGCTGTGTGCTGTTTTTAGGTCTTGAAAAAGTGTTTCAATGCTTGAAACACGGCCAGTATCTCCAGGCAGTTGAAGTGCCATGTGAGATGGCGGCCGCTCCACAGACCGCGGGCTGGGTGGCCACTCATGACTGCTCCCCAACTGGTGAGGGACGCGTCCGTCACTCACATTACGTGGCAAAAAGGAGCTCCCAGCACCTGGCCCTGAGACAAGAACCAAGGCTTCGTCTACATGTCTAAGGCACGTAGGCATCGCGCATGACCTTGATCATGCAAAGCGGGTTTCCCCTCGGGGAGAACCCCTTGGTCTTGAGCCACCACTGTAGGGGTCTCATGTACAGCAGGCCAAGAGGTATCACGTTGGATGCTCCTGCCATAAAACCCACAGCTTGACTGGCCTTCTCTGACTCTCACGGACTGTATTGAGATCGCCTCGATCGCTAGCAGGCGACAAATGTGCCTGCATCATGGTCGAATCCCACACTACTCCCAGATAAGTGGTCCTCTGTAATGGAGAAAGCACATTTTTCTTGGCGTTTAGTCTTAACCCCAGCTCTCCCATGTGGGCGAGAATGACGTCTTGATGTCGAACCACCATCTGCTCTGATTGAGTTAAAATCAACCAATCGTCGATGTAATTGAGTATGCGGACGCCCTGGAGCCGCAGAGGAGCCAGAGCGGCATCCACACACTTCGTGAAAGTATGGGGTGAGAGTGCTAGGCTGAAGGGAAGGACCCGATATTGGTAAGCTTTGCCCCTTAAAAGCAAACCTCAGGAACTTCCTGTGACTGGGAAGGATGGAGACATGAAAATTAGCATATTTTAGATCTATCGTGACGAACCAGTCCTCAGACCTGATCTGAGACACAACCTGTTTTATAGTAAGCATCTTGAACTTCAGTCACATGACTGAGCGGTTCCGTGTATGCGGTGGAAGAACCGTAATAAAACGCCCCGCTTTTCCCCAGTAGGGGCCGCCCTCAGCAGTCCTACGACTTAGGTCTGTCAGGACCGCTTCGACGAGGGCTTCCTCGACTGAAGCACGACCCTCAGATCAGGCCTCGCCGACTTAGAGCGCCGCCGTCCTCGGTGAGCGCGAGAGGCAATGCTCTGTTTTTGAACCTCCCTACATGAGGAGCTGGTACCCGGCTGGGGCTACTCCCGCCCAGCAGCCCCCAGACCTATAGAACGGCGAGGGAGAAACCGCTGCCGCCGCCTGTTTACGGGCCTCCTGGTACCTGTCGTCCGAACAGACCGAATCTCAAGCGGGGCATCCATAAGCAGACCCCTTCCCTTCTCTTTCATATCGGACAGGGTCAACCACAAATGCCTCTCCGCTGCCACCATGGCTGCCATAGACCTGCCAATGGCACGGGTGGTCTCCTTGGTGGCGCGAAGAGCTAAATTAGCGGTTCTCCTTAGTTCTAGGATATCATCTGCTTTAACTTGCTCACCTTCATTTAGCTCTTTTAGCAGGTTGGCTTGGTACGCCTGTAACACCGCCAAGGTGTGCAGACACGCACCAGCCTGACCCGCAGCCGAG
>JADLZN010008651.1:0-268462 GCA_018155175.1 Sinocyclocheilus anophthalmus | reverse complement strand
TTGTTCATGAGTCCCTTGTTGGGTCGGAGCAGTTCACCTGCCTGCTTTTGAAAAATCCTCCAACTCCTGCACATTCTTTGGTATGTGAAATAGCTTATTCAAGACAATACTAAATAAAAAAATAACATGTGATTTTTATGATCCCTCTTATTTTGTGAAAATTATTGACATTTTGCATATTCTTCAAGGGGTAAGTAAACTTAAGGGCACAACTGTATATATAGTAAATGGAAAATAGACAAACTTGTTGTACAGTGTGGTATATAGATGGAACAATAGAATGTACAGGTGTAATCAATAACAAAGGGCACTGCACATCTTTTTAATTGCAACAGTACGGGAAAACATTGGCGACCCTGGACCACAAAACTCAAAGGGTCATTCTTTTCGTCGAAATAGAGATGTATCAGCACTGAAGCTAATCCCTAAGCTTTCCATTTATGTATGGCTTGTTATGATAGTTTAATATTTGGCTGAGATACAACTATTGAAAATCTGGAATCTGAGGGGTGCAAAAAAATCTAAATATTGAGAAAATCACCTAGAAAGTTGCCCAAATGAAGTTCTTAGCAATGCATTTTAATAATCAAAAATTAAGTTTTAATATATTTAAAGTAGGATATTTACAAAATATCTTCATGGAGCATGATTTTTTACTTAATATCCTAATGATTTTTGGCATAAATAAAATCACTAATTTTGAGACCCCACAATGGTATTTTGTTTTGGATATTGCTACAATATACCGCCAACGCCTTAAGAAGACTTGTTTTTGTGCTCCAGGTCCCCCATTTCACAGTTCATGAGGTAGATGCCTGAACGTTTTTGTGGCCTATGCAGTCCCTGGTGTCGGTGCTCTGCAGCACCACCAGACGGTAAGAGTTCAAAGGAGAATGGCCTTGGATTTGAGGGATCTAGGGTTTCTGAGCCACTTTTCCTTACTCTGGATACAGTTTTTGAAGGGTGCGCCGGGAGCCCATAATCCTTAGTAAAGTCCGAAACCGTTCTCTGTAGTCTCTGATCTGATTTTGTAGCTGCGCCAAACCAGACAGTTACTGACGTGCACAGGAGCGAACTCACGTAGAACTGTTTAAGCAGCTCTTGTGGTAGGTTGAACTTCCTCAGCTGGCGAAGAAAATACAACCTCTGCTGGGCCTTTTTAACAATGTACTCAATGTGATTGTCCCACTCAGGTCCTGTGAGATCTGAATGACTCTACTGCCGCCACAGTGCGGTTCATGAGGTGATTGGGGGGGTGGGGGTGCAGGGGGTTTCTCCTGAAGGTCCACTGGTCATCTCCACTGTTTTGACGTGCTCAGCTTGTCAGTTTTTAGACTTCACCAGACATCCCTGCTTAACCTTCGCTTCTCTATTCCGACCTCACCGTCCTGGATGAGCCAATGACTGTAATGTCACCTGTCGAACTTCAGGAGGCTTGACAGAGGGGGCAGTAGATGTGCAGTCGTTTGTGTAGCACGACATACAGTGGGGAGAGAACGCAGCCCTGATGTGTGCCAGTGCTGACTCTGATGTCTGTCGATTTCCCCAGTCTCACTAGCTTTTGCCTATCCTGACAATGCTGGTTATCCACTGACAGATATAGGTAGGGACTGGATAGCTGGACTAATTTTGGTCGGAGGAGTGTTGGGATATGTTGGTGAAGCTGTACTGAATTCCCCTGTAGGACCATGTTGACTGCATCATCCACCGACCTGTTTTCCCCGCGCTGGTCCAATGATGTTCTTCAGGTGGGCCAACAACAGTCTCTCAAACAACTTCATGGCCACAGATGTTAAAGCCACAGGTCTGTAATCATTAATCCTGTGATTTTGGGTTTCTTTGGGATGGGGATGATGGTGGAGCGTTTGAAGCCAAAGAAGACATCGCACGCTCTATGAGATGTGTGAAGATGGGGGCCAGCTGGTCAGCACAGGATTTCAGACAGACTGGTGTAACGCTATCTGGGCCTGGTGCTTTTCTTGTTTCCAGAAGACCTGACACACATCTTTTTCAAAGACCTGAAGTGCAGGAGGGGGGTTGCTGGAGGTGTTGATGGCTGTGTAGAGAGATGGTCAGAGCGGGTGTGGGGTGTGAGACCGGGAGTTGTCTGCAGTAAAACTCATTCAAGTCTTCAGCAAGTTGTTGATTCTCCTCAGTGCTGGGGGATGGTGTCTTGTAGTTTGTGATGTCTTTCAGTCCTTTCCACACTGAAGCAGGGTTGTTTGCTGAAAACTGGTTTTCCAGTTTTTTAGAGTAGCTCCTCTTATCCACTCTGATCTCCTTTGTCAGTGTGTTCCAGTCCTGATTGTACAAGATTCTGTCCCCACTCACTTCTGTAGGCATCCTCTTTGGCCTGACGAAGATGTCTGAGTTTCCTAGTTATTTTAAATTGTAATAATATTCACAACATAAAAAAATCTGAACTATTCCAAAACTTTGACTAGTGATGTACTACTTTCCAAATCTTTATAGGCTTTTCCATGATTTTTCTTAAACTGTAAAGGTTTAATGAGACAACAGAATACCCATCACATTCAGCCCGAACATCCAAACAGCATGTGGCCATGACACTTTAGCTGAAATTTGTGAATAATGTGATGCGATTAAGGTATCGCAAGACCCCTACAGGAAAGTAATCATAAAAACAAGAGCTTCTGCTGTTTTTTGCAGCCACAGAACCTGATGTGTAGAGAAAACAGCCATAATTCCCTATAAAGTGTTCATGGGAAATTTCTAGCGTCTCTTGACTGAATTCTCCATTCATCCATCATTCCTGCGGTGCATGATCTAATTTAAAGGTCTAGAATGACACAGTTGTTCACTGACAGAATATGTATTTGTAAATGCCCCTGAACAGCACCCCCGCTCCAATCATCTGCCATGTGACGCGCCGCCTGACAGACATGTGACACAGGCCCAGTGCCAATCCCAGCCAAAGATTAGAATCACATGACTGCTAATGGGTGAAACGCAAGAAAACATTTCCCAGTTATATCTCACCGCCCAAAATAAAATAGATATGCATAAAGAAATAAATCCTACATATAAGAGCATTATTATTGTTTATTTATTTAAATATTTTTTCATTTTATATAGAGGGGATTTTGTGGTAAGAGCAGACAGGTTCTTGACCGAAATGTGAAATAAACTGTCAGACAAACAGAGAGATTCAAAGTCTTTGACAAAGACATTGGTTCAATCTTTCTTTCAAAAAGCTTGACTCTAATAAAGGATTTATCTTTGATGACACTAAAAGGAAACTCACCTTTTTTTGTCTAAAGTTATTGGCAGTGATGGAAAAGTTGCCAGACTCAAGTTGTGTGAAACTGATAGTGAATGTTGCCATCCACATAAGCTAAAGGATGAGGAACACTGGCTGCTGCACCTGCATCAAGAAAATTATTCAGCGGATGGGTAGTTTCCATTTGTGTTCATTTAAAAAAAAAAAATTAAGGTTATATTATTCATGAGTAATAGTCCAAAGGTCTCTCAATTAATATGATGTATAATGTACAGCATATAGCATGCCATGTATAATAAAGAATTAGCAAAAACAAACAAAGAAAAGTTTAAAATAAGTTACATTTCATGTCCCCTACACTATAAAGCAAATATCTTGGGAATAAAGTAAAAAATCAGGAAAAGAGAAAACTGTAACAAATAAAGCGTGCATCATGGAGCGAAAAAAAAGCATGTGTGATGAATACGACTTAATGACAGACATACCTTCAGCTATTTATACAACTTATTTTCTCTATATTTGTGACTGCAGATAAACTTCTTGTTCCTGTGACACATAAAAGCACAATATAATTATTGAATTACATTCAAAACTTTTTTTTTTTAAATCACTTTGTTTAACTTCACAGCACATGTTGTACTCTAAAATATACAAAACAATTTAGAGGACCAGTAAAACTTTGGTATGCATCCCCAATTGCAGAAGATACACAATGTATCCACAATCAAATTGCATTAAAATGAATAACTCTGTGCCTTCACAAACTTACAGTGCATGACATTTCCTGCATGCATGACACACCTCCCTTGACTTTCTGCAGTAATGTGCATTGCACGAGCCCTGAGCTGCTGGAAGTGTAATGCATTACCTGACTGAAGTGTGTGAGTTGAACTCCAGCTGATCCATCAATGCTCTGGCTCTCTCAATGCTGATCACGGGCACAAACACTCCAGTCATGTGACACATCTTCTTCATGTGATGGTAAACCAGCTCGTGCTGCATTACTGCCACCAACTGAACTGGAGTATGGAAATATAAACATTGTATTTAACCCTTTATGGTAGGGAGTTGCCATATGGCAAGAATTCATTTCTACTCATTTCCTTGTTATTCTGAAAAAAAAAACAATATATTGCACTATGGTAATTAAAATGGCAGGCCTTAAGGTAGATTATGAAGTGCTGTTTTTAAGTCACATGCCATTTGAATGTCCGTGCAAAACTATTATTCCCACTGCCCCCCCTCACACAGAAGACACCTTTGATCCAAATTGGCTCTTTTCGAAACATCTCGTCTCATGGATTTTTTTGCAGGCTCTTGTTTAAAGTAATTAGATATTTGTTATGGCACAGTTTAAACTTTACTCTAACAGTAGTTTTTACTGTAATTGACGAAAAATCACAATGCTGTACCACAGTAATGTATTTCCCCATTGGGATTTTTTATAGATAGTAGCATCAATAATATGATTGCAGTTTATTTATTTGAAGTGTTTATTGTAGTATAGTTGTATTTATGTATGAATAAGAAAATTATTTATTTTCAGAAAATGAATACAGCAATATTTTGCGAGAGTGAGGTTGAGTTATAACATGATGCATGTTATCAAAAACAATACATAATAAATATGATATAAATATTGTTTTCTGGAAAAGAAAAATAATTCTTTAAATCGCTTTGGAATTAACATTTGTGCTTTATCTGTAGCTATGAAATCACACTTTTTAGGGCTAAAGAAAAATAATCTTCTGATAATATGATATTTCAAAGGATTTATCTGACAGTAAATACAATACGCAGATGCACATTTTTCCCACATAATTTGGAGCAACTTTAAGAAATCGACACTGTGTAAAATGTTTTATTGCACAAGATTTCTAACTCCTTATTTTACTTAGAAAAGGTACATAGCTACTTTTGACTGGAGTTTTTCATTGTGACCAGCAGATGTGCTTTAATCTGCTGTTCCGAGCGCTTCAGTGAATCATTTTACGATTATATTTGGTTCTCAGCAACGTGAGTTCTCTCATCACTTGTTGTGATAGTTTCATTTATTGTAGTGAGGTCTAGATCTGCTGTCGGCCCCGCGTTTAGTAACAACAGCCCCACGACCTTTAATCTACTTATAAAGGAACGATCAGTCTCAGTCGCAGCGCTGGAGTGCAGGAACACTCGGAGTACCTGATTGGCCACTGCTCGGCTTTTGATTGACAGCTCTCTGATCTGAGCAATTCTATTGGCTCACAGAATGGGCGTGCTTTAAAGCCCGCCTCAAATGGTGTCACACCAAAGCCGCTCCGGCTTCACTCCGTCAGACAGAGCAGAGGAGGAAGAGTCACGATGAGCGCCCGGGTTCTGGTCGGAGTTAAACGGGTCATTGACTATGCTGTCAAGGTATACAACAGACAATCTTTCAGGAAACACACACAAATGCTTTTAATTATGAATAAACTCTGAGTTGCCCTATCTTAGATGGTAAAGAGCTGGCTTTAGGTTGAATGAGGTTCGACATGAGAGAGCTGGGTTGTTTGTTTGGTGAAGGTCAGTGTTGTTGTTATTGATGTTTGAATTCATATCTGCTGAACTCCTTACAATTATGGCCGTGCAATATTAATAATGAGCTGTGTTCTGCTTCACCTGTTCAGCTGTAACTACAAACATGCATACAGTATGGTTGCATATGAATACAGCTGAAAATATCATATTAAAATATTGTCATTGCAGGAATTCCTAAAGTAGGGTGTTATTGATTGTTTTCCCATCTAGTTAGCTTTTTATTTTAAAGTTTACATTATTCATATTCCATGGCAACACGTTATGGGTCAACATTAATGGCCATTTTTCATTTTCTGTCTGTTGTTTATAAATGCAATTTTATATATATATGTGGTGTGTGTGTATGTGTATGTGTGTGTTCATATATTATTTAGTATGTGTGAAAATAGCTTTTTGTCATTTATTAGACATATTAAAGTGATGGGAAGCACCATTTAACAAATTGTCAGGTTTGAGATGGATTGATTTTTCAAATAATTTAATAATAAAAAAAAAATTGGTAACATTTTACAAGAAGGTTCCATTAGTTAATGTTAGTTAAAGTATTAACTAACATGAACAAACAATACATTTATTACAGTATTTATTAAACATTGTTAATGCTAGTTGATACAAATAGAGTTGTTCATTGCTAGTTCATGTTAATACACAGTGCATTAACTAATGTTGATTTTAATAATGATTGAGTAAATATGATGGGCCGTACAAGCCATAATTCATTCTAGCACTCTCACACACTTACATTCTCCTATATTTCTACTCTCACACACATACATTCTCCTTACACATACATATATTCTTGCTTTCACACCCTTGCATTCTCCATTCGTATGCATACATTTCTACTCTCACACACACAAACATTCTCCTTTCACATACATATATAAAATGTATGTATGTCTGAAGAAAATATGTGTATGTGTGAGAGAGAGTATAGTGGAAACGGAAGGCGTATAGTGGAAACGGAAGGCGTATAGTGGAAACGGAAGGCGTATAGTGGAAACGGAAGGCGTATAGTGGAAACGGAAGGAGTATAGTGGAAACGGAAGGAGTATAGTGGAAACGGAAGGAGTATAGTGGAAACGGAAGGAGTATAGTGGAAACGGAAGGCGTATAGTGGAAACGGAAGGCGTGTAGTGGAAACGGAAGGCAGGTCAGGCGCGATCGGGGTCACCGGGACAGGTCATGATCAGCATGGCTGAAGTAGATGAGGCGGCTGCATAAGTATTTCAGCAAGCTATTTGTATTAATATATATATATATACTATCATCGTGAAAAGGTTACATGGCCCCATCCCTTGAGCGAGTTGTGATTGAGGAAGCGGGCTCAGCCTCAGTCGAGTTGCCAGATACACGCATTATAAGCGTCTATGGATTTTTTTCACTAAGTGCAAATAGCCCGCCTTGTTGATAGCGGCTATTTACAGTAGCTACACCCACAAATGTGTTATAGGGATAGTCAACACTATAAAAGACGGCACTTAATCAGATATCGTCAGCTTCAGTGGCGTAGATGGTAAAGCGTGTATCGTAGTTTTTTGACGCGATCGACCCGGGTTTGAATCTGCCTTTTACCGAACTTTTTTTCTTTCTTTTCAAATCTCATATCACATCAGAAACGCATTTATTTTCAATGAAAATGAAGGAAACAATCAAAAAGTTGAAGATAAAGTATCAGGTAGGGTTAGGGAGGGATTTATTGTCCCAATAAAGTGGCATCCATTTAATAACAATGAATTTGTTCTGTCTGGTACAGTATTTTCTCTGCTTGCTATTCTCTCCTCTTTGTATCCGTCTTCAGTGCATCTGTCTTAAAGATAATATATCATGATGATCACTACGTTTGTGTTACTGAATTGCATCCTGTCAGGAATAACCTGCCTGCGCTGTTTTTAACCTGCTCATTTCTGATTACTGTCAGTTGTGCTGGCGTTGCCAGATATTGAAAAACAAAACAAAACAATCTAAAAATAAATAAACCGCAACGAGTCCAAATCTTGAGTTATGGAAATAACATAAAGATATTTCGGTCCCTACTGGCAAACTCTCACTTTTTAACTTCTTATTCAACCTAAATTAAGTGGGGGGGTGGGGGAGGCAGGCGGCAATTTGCATCAGTGTAAATAGCAGATTTTTAACATATGCTATTTATACTAAGTGCAGTAGCGATAGATTCTATGTTCACTATGTTAAAATACAGATTTTCTGCTATTATACTACTTATTGAAAATAGTGCGTTATCTGCACCTCAGTCTTATGTACATTATAAACATTAGCAGTAATAACATATTGATGTAAATTTCATTTTAATTCAAATGCTATAACTGGATGCCCCTTATTGGACAGAAATCCCCTCCCGAACCCTACCCGATACTTTATCTCAACTTTTTGATTGTTTCTTCATTTTTATTGACATGCTTTGCCTGTATATAGATTTGAAAAGGGAAAAAAAGTTTGGTAAAAGGTTATTCCGAACCCGAGGTCCGATTGTGCATCAAAAGACCACGGTGCACGCTTTAACCATCAACGCCACCGAAGCTGACAGATACGTGCGCCTTTTATAGTGTTGATATCCTAACACCTTTTGGTGAGCAATGAAATAGCCCTCTATCAACAAATGCATGGCTATTTGCAACTTAGTTAAAAAAACAGCCAGAGACCTTAATGCGGTATCTGGCAACATCGGATGTCTGCGGCTGAGCCCGTGTCCCAATCAACGACTCGCTCAAGGGACGAGGGCCATGTAACCTTTTCAATTTCACGTGATAATCTATTACGTTTTAATCCAATAGCTTGCGAAATACCTATGCGCCGCCTGCGCCTACGCATCCAATGCTGATCAGACGTCCCGGTCCCCATCGCTCCTGACCGCCTTCCGTGTCCACTATAACCCCTTCCGTTTCCACTAGACTACGCCGTCCGTTTCCACTATACCCTTCCTGTTTCCACAGACGCTTCCCGTTTTCCACTATACGCCTTCCGTCTTCCACACTATACCCTTCCTTTCCACAGACGCCTTCGCGTTTCCACTATACCCTTCCGTTTCCACTATAACGCCTTCCGTTTCCACTATACGACCTTCCGTTTCCACTAGACGCCTTCCGTTTCCACTATACTCCTTCCTTCCGTTTCCACTATACTCCTTCCGTTTCCATTATACTCCTTCCGTTTCCACTATATTCTCTCTCACACATACATACATTCTTCTCTTACATACACATAGTTTCTTCAGACATACATACATTCTATATATATATGTATGTGAAAGGAGAATGTAAATGTGTGAAAGCAAACATATATGTATGTGAAAGGAGAATGAAAATGTGTGAAAGCAAGAATATAATGTTTGAAGGAGATGTAATGTGTTAAAGGAGAATGTAAGTGTGTGCAAGCAAGAATATATGTCTGTGAATGGAGAATGTAAGTGTTGCAACAAGAATATATATTATGTGAAGAGGAATAGAGAGTGTGTGAGAGTGCTAGAAGGAATTACATGGCTCTACGGCCCCTCCATATGTAATGTGACATTTATATAACAGATTAATAAATGCTGTAGAAGTAGTGTTCATTCTTAGTTCATGCTAACTGAAGTAGTTAACTAATGAAGCCTTATTGTAAAGTGTTACTAAAAAATTCAATGTGTGTATTATTTATAGATAGATAGATAGATTGATGTGCATATTACGTATATATTTTGATTAATGCAGTATGCAGGTTGTGAACATTTATTTCACATTATTTTATAAAACTGCCTTTTATGTGAAGTCAAAATCTTATATGACAAAAATAATTTCAAATACTGATTAAATGAACATATGTACTATTCTAAGTTGCAGTTAAAAGTGTTTTAAAGCATTGTATTTTCTGTTAGATTTAATTGCATTAGCCTACATTTTTGGCATCTAAAAGCGGATGAACACGTGATCTAAATGCTTATTTGCTGGTTTGGTCTTTAATCTTTGGTCTTGTGCTCTTCTGTTTTGGCCATTATCAAGTAATCCGATAACAGATGAGTTACTACGTTGTAATTTATTAATCGTTAGGTCGTATTGATCAGTCTGATTGTCAATAATACAGCGTCAAATATCTCAAATCTGTGTCATTATGGTCTTTTCAAAGCAGTTCCAATGATCTGGACGTATGTTTATTGAGTATATGAGCTGTGTTTTTGTGAAACCTCTGATCTGGTTCAAAGTAACCCTTATATAGGGATATTGATCCGGGAATGTGTGGCCTCAGTAGTACTGCTAATATCAGCTGTTGGGTTATAGACAAGTCCTCCTGGGTTTATGGAATGATTATTTCCCCCCCCCCCCCTCCGGCACTTTGCCACCCCCTGGCATATACATGCTTCCTTACATTGTCGCCAACTCCCACTGAGGTTAAAGATTTCTCACTCGCGCCCCCTTTCTACCTTTACATAATACGAGATCTTGATTGTTCTTGGTCACCCTTGTGAAAGGCACTTGTCCAGTCCCTAACTGACCTACAATACATTACCATTATCTGAAAACACATATATAAAAAGTAAAAGTTTCAGCACCGTTTCTGTGTCTCTGTCCACCTCAGATCCGAGTCAAGCCTGACCGCACTGGAGTGGTTACAGACGGCGTCAAGCATTCGATGAACCCCTTCTGTGAGATTGCGGTGGAGGAGGCCATCAAACTCAAGGAGAAGAAGCTTGTTAAGGAGGTTGTGGCTGTCAGCTGTGGTCCTCAGCAGGTTCAGGTCAGAAATACTCAAACTTGCTGATGTTTCTCCTTGGTGATAGACACTAAATGTAACTTTTATTAGTGTCCCTCACTGTCTAAAGTTATTAGTATTGGCCGTGATGGAAAAGTTGCCAAAACTGATGGAAATTATTAGTTATAAAAAAATTCACAGTGACTGTCTTGGACAGTGTTTCCTTCCCATCGGGGGCTGACCCGTGAATAAAATAATTTTTTAATGTTCTTTTAATTGCTTAAATGTCAAACAAAGTCCATCTATTTATTCCAATTACATCCATCTTTTTCATCTTCCGAATTGTCGCCTATTCGAAGTGACGAGTTCTGCAAATTCTTCTTCCTGCCAAATACATTTCGGCTGCGCGAAAATAGTTCACCCACCACATTCGCCTTAGACCACAAAATCTTTGTAGATGCTATTCACCACAAGAAGTTCTCTTCTAACTTTCGCACACCTCAGCACGACCTGCAGTCCTTTCTTCCCGTCTTTACCGATATCTATACTTTTCACATCGAAGTTGAAACTTCAAACAGATCTGTGACAAATACTTAATTGCGGTAGGTGCCACAAGTTGGTTAAAATTTCCAAGAGTCCGCCTACTAAAAAAAGGTTGGAACACGGGGTTAGGAAATATCCATTCATAGATTTTAGACGAACAATAAAATCTTGCATTAATGAAGAAAAGAAGTTCAAAAAACAACAAGACGTCATTACTGTATGTAAATGCTGGTCTTCTATCAGCAACGAATCTGAAAAATGTAGTACACGTTTTCCGCTAAAAAAACATTTAAATAATAAATGTTTCCTGAGCACAAATCAGCCTATATGAAATGATTCTGAACAGATCTGGCCACTGAAGACTGAGGAATGATGAGATGAAATCTCAGCTTGGCGGGGGATCACAGCGCTAAAGAAGATCTACATTTCACAAGATATTCAAATAGAAATAAGTCTTTTCTAACTTTGTAGTAATCTTTTACATGATTACCTGTTTTAACCATATTTTTGATCAATCAATTGCAGCCCTCTTGGGGAGACGTCCTTTAAAAAATATAAAAAAATGTACGACCACCCCAGATTCACTTGTGAGAATACCGTTACAATATAGTGAGTAATTCTTAAATTTCATCTCTTAATCATGCGTCCTTGTACAGGCATTCACTTGTGTTGTAGGGAGACCGAGCCGACGCTCTGGCCAGGGTCGCGGACCGTGGACCACACTGCAGTTCCGAAGGACACAGACGGTGGTCCCCTGCAGGTCTCCAATATTTTGTCGCTGCTCTCTTCGAATCTTGCTAGAAGGGAGCAGCCATCTGATCACATTTTGCGGTACAACATCTATGCTGAGCGTTCATCCGTCATATGTGCACATCTACAATACTAACTAAATGCTTAACAAATTACTGAACATATAAATCAATGGCTTTTCATGTATGCATGGTAATATTTCTCAGCTAGGCCATAGAGGATGACTGCAATCAAAACTGGACAGAGACTATGCCCGTCGTTTGGGACGGGCCGGCAAGTGAACATCTGGTTCCCAGCTGTAATTTACGCTGACTCGTTGTTTTTCTTGATAAGCAAATGCTCATCACTACATTAAAGGGGATTTGAGCACCCAGTGCTTTTCCTTCCAGAAGATGTTTTCCGCTGCCTGTTATCCACCTTTGAGTTGGGATAGGTGACCCCAAGAAAAACTATTAAGGGATGGCCACTGCCTCTCACACCCTACTCATTTTTGTTGCTCGGCCGCCCTCGCTCTCCGTTCTGCGTCTCCCTCAATGACCTGAACATCTCCTGCACACTGAAGGTGGTGCAGACCACTTCCGACGGTGTCCCCGTGTGGTCTCTCTTGGCCTTTCCTTGGAGACCATTAAAATCAATTTGCCAGCCGTGGTGACCGCTGACCTCCGTCTCAACACTCCCAGATACGCCACACTGCCCAACATCATGGTACAGTAATGCCACACTGCACTGCACAACACTAATGACTACAGTACATTTTTTGCACTAGCGACTTCAAGGTCATGAGTTAGATTCCCATGGAATGCCTGAACTGATCAAATGGACAGCTTTAATGCAATACAAGTCGCTTTGGATAATGCATATATGTAAATATATTCACTACCAAAAGCTTTTTTCTTAATGTTTTCAAAATAAGTATTTTCTGCTCACGAAGGCTGCATTTATTTGACTACAAATACAGTAAATACAGAAATATTCTAGAATATTATTACAATTTAAAAGAACTTATTTCTATTTTAATATATTGTCAAATTAATTATTCTGTGATCAACTCTGTATTTTCAGCATATTCCTCCAGTCTTCATTGTCACACGAACGCATTACTCGATCCTTCACAATCATTCTAATATGCTTATCTTGTGCTGCTCAAAGAAAGATATTATCAATATCAGTTTTTTGCTTCTATTTTTGATACACCCGGCGACAAATCCACTAACCATTCAACAGGTTTGGCGCGTGGTAAACGCTGCTTACTACATACGGCGATTCCAGCAAGGGGATACCAGAAATTGGGTCAAAGTGCGCCGGCTTTGAAAAACTTGTTTATAAACTGGTACCAACAAAAAAGCTCTAAATTCAAATAATATCTAGCTGCACCTTTCGATTCACACCAAGAATCCTGTAAAAACCTTAGAAGTTCCCGGTTTCCACAAAGGACTTAAGCGCATACTTTTTGTCAACTATTGGTTAATGATACAAGAACCTCCATGACTCTTAATTGGTACACGTCCTCCATGTTATACAAATAAAAGCAAGCATAATCCAGCATATAGCACTTCTGATTTCTGACGATCAGCTTTGACATCACCAGGAATAAATTGCATTGGGATTAGAATAACATTTGAAAATACCTGTACGACATTGCTTGCAGTTGTTACTTTTTGATTCAATAGATCATGCATGTCGTCTTATATGTCGTACCCACAAAGAAAATGTCACGCTAGTTATGTAAATTTGTCATGACAGGTGTGCCGAGATCCTCATGGACTAGAAGTAGTTTTAGTTGTTCAGTGGGTTTTTGACCCTTTTACATAGAATTCTTACCATCTTACTCTTGTGCGAAGTAGATTCAGGACTGTAAATGTAAAGTCAGTACTATCTTTACTGTTTCTATGAGATCTATAGCGTTTTGATCCCCCAGGTTTTCCTTCCACTTTGGTATTCCTTGTAGATACCGTTGGTTTTTTAAGGAAAACCACTTGGCGATTCCAGTAATGTATGGCGTGTTTGGTAACATTTACTGAAGATGAGTTGCTTTTCAGCTCGCTTGTGAACCACTAACAAACACAAGCTCATAAAAGGGAGTAGATTACCAACTACAACTACGCCTTTTTTTCATTTGAAAAAGGCTCCCAACCTCATTTCATATTTGACAAGCAGGACCGAAAAATGGGCAAGCATTTGGTGGTTTTTTTTCGTGCCTCCTTAAAGCACAAGACAGCAGATGCGAATGTGAATCCTGCAGATCGGGGAGTGGATGTGTGCTCACGGTTGAGTGCTGAAGGTGGTGACCTCCTCAAGACAAGCTGGAGTCAAAGTGGATACAGTCGATGATCTGGTGGGGAAAACTGAAAGAAGCTGAAGAGTATAGAGGAACATGCAGGAGGCGTGCAGACTAAACCCTGAAGGCTAAGAAGAGCAAAGGCACATGGTATGTTTCGCCGCTAGAGGGAGCATCAAAATTAACAAGAGGCAAGGGGTAGTTTGATGAATGCTGTGACTGAGTGTGGAATCAGGGAGTTTGGCTTCATCCCACAGCCGATGCAATCCCACGGACCGGGCAGAAATCATGTTCTTAGGATGAGCTAACTGATTATTACCGTAGTAGAATAAGAGGGTGATGCTGAAAGCCAGCGAACAAACGAGGCCCTGACGATGCGACACACTTTCGAAAGCAGCGGAGCTTTATTATGCCACAGTCGTCGCTTCCGCTCCTTCCCAGTCGGTGTAATGTCGGTGTCAAGCAGCCGCGGTTTTAACATCATACTAGAAAGACATTCTGAATGTCTGTATAATGCTCACTTCCCTGTGAGCCCTTCGTCACCAGCGTGTCTATTAAAATGTCAACAATTAAAGCGTCTTTGGATGTTTTTCCATGTTTTCACAAAAACAAAACCGAAATCGAGGGGTTTAAAATGACGTCATTTGGCAGGTGACACAATAGACACTTGTCACTAGTTTTAAAATCTTAATTTTTCTCTGGATTTAAACATTCTTCAAACATTTGGGATAATGCAAGTACACAAATCAGCAAAATATATAACACTGTTCTAGTGTTTTTGGAAATTTCAATAAAAAAATTGTACATATTGTGCCTTTTAAATGCACCTTAATAACATTTCTCAAAAATGATTTGTTTGCACAAATAAAATGAAACAAAACATGAGTCCTAGAAAATACAGTTTGGATTCAGCCTAGCATGGATTGACTGACAGAGGAGGAGTTGGGGATGAAGGAGGGTAATTAGCTATTGATCAATGCGAAAACTGCTGATAATACTGGGGGACCTTATATATGAATGCTTAGATATGTGTCGTATTCCCATAGGTTGATGGGGATCAGCTGAGAGTCGGCTGATGTGAGCTTGACTAACGTGACGTGCCAGAACTAACGCTAGATTGTATTGAACAAGCAGAAAGTCGCCCCCTTTTGGTTTAATTAAAAGTAAAATGAATAAAAATGTCACGTAGTTCTAATTCTTAATAATATTAATAATTAGAACTACATGACAAAGCAAATATGATGCAGGATGGTGTATATAAAACTGTCCTGCATCATACGTATTTGCTGAATTAATTCCAATGTGTGTTTCTTACAGATTTTTTTTTTTGCATTCGATAACCATTTGTAAGGTGAAGAAGTCTTGAATTCTCCCTTAATCAGCAGAAAAATCTGCCACAAAGACATGATTCCTGTCTTCATCTGAGATAACTTGCCACTGTTTGTTCAATGCTCAGCTCATTTTCACATCTATGAATTATTCTGAAGACATTATTTTATGCCTAGTCCTGATTTCCACTTTTTCCAGTCCTTTGCAGATTGTAAGTTAAATGATACATTTTTAATACTACTTTGTCAATAAAATGTAATAATTTATTTTGTTATTTTGGTAAGTGCATTAAAGCCGATACATGTATATAAGTTGAAAAATATTCTTTTGTGAAAAAAAAAAAAACTATATGTGATGGAAAGTTTCATTTGATATTTTTGAACTCAGCATCATCAAATTAGGTGTTTTTTTACTGTTTAAAGGGGTCAAAGATCTTTTTTTTTAAAGATGTCATTTTGTGACAGAATACGTTGACATGCCTTTAAGTTCAAAAAAACACATTATTTTTCAAATACTGTTCATTATTGTAGGTCCTCTATGCCCCGCCTCTCTCAAACATGTCGTTTTCAACAAAGCCCTCTCCTTTGACAAGCGCAGTCTGCTCTGCTTGGCCAATGACCCAGTGCATTGTGATTGGCCGCACACCGCAAGCACTCGTCGGAAATGTAACGCCCCTTACCATAATCGCGTGCTTCATCTTTCAAAATAAATGTAAAGACAGTAAATAATGTCAATAGCTTTACCATCAGTTCAAGCCCGAAAGGGGAACAGACACAGTAATGATGCAGTACCCAGGCCACGTTAAGACAGCGACTCTACGGCTGTTACGCTGTCCCTCCTGTTTCTCGCTCTCTCTCTCCTACACCACACCACGACTGCGCCACCACACAACTTCAGCAATTTGAACATTAATACTAATACTTAAACTAATAACAAAACAGTTGCTGATTCAGAAGTGCCAGATTGTTATAGCAAAGTCAGAATTATCTCCTCTCTTAGGTTCACGAAACGGTTGTCCATAAAATTCATTGCTGTTCTGTTGTAAGTGATCTTTAAGATTCCTAAATGCATCTACTTTCGTAAGGCCAAATAAAGTGCTTTTGCTTTTGTCTAGAAACACACAGCGTCTCCCTTACATGACTGCATCAACACTACTGCTGTACCTGAAACCACGCCTTCTTTCTTTGCAACATTTGGGCGCATTATGCAAATATTCCCACATACTGACCTAGATATGTGGGGGCGTGTTAGAACGATCCGTTTAGGAGGGTCTTAACTTTTATAAAGAATATATCTTTGGGTTTGAGACTTTAGTATTTGCAATTTTAGGGATCTTATCTATGCACAATCAGCGTGTAACACTCCAAAGAGAAAAGAAAAAAATGAAATTGCATCATATGACCCCTTACGAGAGGCCGTGTTAATTCACATATTCTTCTGTCCTTGCTTTGTTTTTTTTTTTCTCTAGGTCTTTCATCACTGGTGATGGAGCAGACTTTGAGGCCAGTAAAGTCTTGTTCGGCCCTGTCACAAGTCTAGACCAGACCCATGTAGTTCATGTAGTACCTGCCCCTGTGTGTTTCTGACTCTTATGTTCATGTGGATGCTGAGAGACACTTATCCATCAACACCCGTCCATCCCAGCGAGGCCTCGCCAGTTTTTCAGTGCATTTTAAGACAAAGTACATCAATATTGTAGGGAACACTTTTGAATGCACTAATAAGCCTTTAAGTTTGTTTCATTGATACATTCACTCAAAATCAGAACAGACCTTTTCTGTGCTTCCTGTCATTAATTGTGTAATTAAAAACGTGTTATCAGTGTACTTCAGTTATGTTGTTTAAAGATGATCATCATTTTTAATAGGACAGTGTCTCACAGCATAACGAGAGAGTAAAGCATATTACCACAAGCGCCTCTGAATGAGTTCTGATTGTACAGTATCATTTGATGACAATAAAAAGTTGTCTTTTTCATATGCATATTATTGTTTCTTGTAAGTCTCAGTTAATGGGGGGGGTAATCGTGTCAATCCGTTCGTTGATCTATTTTTTTGCGCGTTGTATGGCAGTGTTTTAATCGTCTTGCTCTTTCCTTTCTCCTCTCTACTCTCCTAAACGGCAGTGAATGATTGCAATGTTACAGTAACTTTTTTTATCCCCGTTTTAAAGTGCAGAGACGACGTACAGGTGCATTCTTCAATAAATTAGCATGTTGTCGGAAAGTTTCATTTATGTCAGGACTTCAACTCAAAGCGGGAACCGTGTATTAAATAATTCATGCACACAGACGGAAGTCATTTTAAGTCTGTGTTTTTTTCTAATTGGTGAGATTTTTGGCTCGCTATTTAACCCAAAACTCCCCATTCACTAGCTCAACAAATTAGAATAGGGTGGCAGCGTCCACATACAGCTAAGCACCAAACCTCTGTCAAAGGTTGCCTGAGCCTTCAAAAGGCGCGTCTTCAGGTATGGTTCGTAGGCTACACAATACATGGGGAAGACTGCTGTACTCTTCATGACAGTTGTCCAGAATACCATTCATGGAATCAGCACCCTTCACAGGAGCTGGCGTAATGCCACAACTGCCTTCCAAAGAGCTGGGCTGTTCACAGAGTGCTGGTCCAACATGTTAACAGAAAGTTGTGTGAAGGAAAAGTGTGAAGAAAGATGGCGCCCAACCAACCCGAGAGAACTGTCAGCCGTATGACCTTGTCAAGCAAAATTGATTCAAGAATTTTAGTGAACTTCACAAGGAATGGACTGATGCTGGGGTCAAGGCATCAAAAGCCACCAAACACAGACGTGTCAAGGAATTTGGCTAAAGTTGTCATATTCCTCTTTTTAAGCCACTCCTGAACCACAGACAAAGTCAGAGACGTCTTACCTGGGCTAAGGAAAAGAACTAGACTGTTGCCCAGTGGTCCAAAATCCTCTTTTCAGATAAAAGTAAATTTTGCATTTCATTTGGAAACCAAGGTCCTAGAGTCTGGAGGAAGTGGAGAAGCTCATAGCCCAAGTTTCTTGGAGTCCAGTGTTAAGTTTCCACAGTCTGTGATGATTTGGGTTGTAATGTCATCTGCTGGTGTTGGTCCTTTGTGTTTTTTGAAAACCAATGTCACTGTACCCGTTTACCAATAAATTTTGGAGCATTTCATGCTTCCTTCTGCTGACAAGCTTTGTGGAGATGCTGATTTCATTTTCCAGTGGGATTTGGCACCTGCCCACACTGCTAAAATCACCAAAAGTTGGTTAAATGAGCATGTGTTGGTGTGCTTGATTGGCCTGCAAACTCGCCTTACCTGAACCCCATAGAGAATCTATGGTATTGTCAAGAGGAAAATGAGAAAAAAAATGCAGATGAGCTGAAGGCCACTGTCAAACCTGGGCTTCCATACCACCTCAGCATTGCCACAAACTGATCACCTCCATGCCACGCCTTTTGAGGCAGTAATTAAAGCAAAAGGACCCCTACCAAGTATTGATACATGTACAGTAAATGAACACTTTCCAGAAGGCCAACAATTCACTCAATGTTGTTTTTTTTTGTCTTATGAATAATCTCTTACATTTGTTTAGTAGAGTGAATTTGGTGGTTTTGTTAAATGTGACCAAAATCCTCACATACAATCCAAAGACTTAAACCACTTCATTCTTTGTGCATTGAACTTTATTTACTAACTATTTTCACAATTGATTGAATTACTGAAAGAAATGACTTTTCCATGACTTCTAATTTAATTGGATGCACCTGTATTGGCTTTTTTTCCAACAGAGAGAGATCACTGCTGTTTTAATGGGCAACAATTAATTTTCTATTTCTGTCAAATTTGAGTTTTGTCTAACCGTTGTGTAGAGATTGACTTTGTGGAAAGCACGCACGAGACCACCATACTCGATTTTTACGATAACAAAGCAGTGTTGGACCTGTGGGCATTGCTGATGAAACACCGCTTGTCCTTCTCTTCTTTATCTCTCACTCGCTTCGCTTTCTGTGTCTAATTTACTCTCAGATTCATTCAAACGAATGATGAACGGGTGATACCTAGTGCTGTTCTCTAAAAATACTCTTTAAAACCTTTGTAAACAAAGTCTTTCCTTGAGGGGGGTTCCAATCGACCAGATACGCTAATATACTGTATATATATATATTATTTTGAGGCTTTTGTCTACAAAAACTAATTAAATCAGAGGTTCTCAATCTTTTGGTCTCCATTTTCCACAACAATATTCAAAGGCCTCATGACTTTTTTTAGTTGTTCCTGTTTTACTGTTTTAAAAATGTTTTTGTACTCAAAATTTCTAGAAATATTTTCTTTTTTTAATCATTATTAAAAACAAATCTCCATTGAGATTTTAATAATTCACATGACTTTCAGAGGTCTAGAAATCACACGTTTAACATTAGGCTTCCTCATGTATTCAGATGTTTCAAGACATTGGTTGAAGGGGTGAAATAAAATAAGAGTTTTTGTCATTTTTGTCTTAAAAAAGCAACTTAATGAAATTGGTCAGTAGTAAATGCACACCACAGACAACACCTGCTCCAGACACTGATCAATTAATTCATGGTAACCCTTTACAATAATGTCTCATTTGTTGCACTACAATGCATGGACCCCCCATCTACAAATGGGGAAAAAAACAACATATGGTTACAGCATTTATTAATCCTTTGTTAATGTTACTTCTACAAACAGATTCTCTTCCATGTTAGGTTCCAGTGCATTACTAATGTAACAATCCACACTTCTGATTGGATAATCATTATAATGTTAGTAACATTAGATAAGAAAGCTGTATAGAGTTCATGTTAACTAATGTAGTTAACTGATGTTAACAAATGAAACTTTATTGCAGTGTTACCAATTTATGTTTGTTTATTTAATTTTTGACAAAGTACATGATGCCGCTCTGATATCTTTATCTTAATATCTGTAATAATATCTTAATATAGTTATTTAGGTAATAGTTAGTATTTGTGTTTTGTTTGAATTGGTTTGAATTCAACTCTTACACTTTTGGAATAACATAAATCACAGTTGTGTGCAGTGATTAAAGTAATTAAATGTTGTGGATTTATATCCTGCAGAGGTTGATCAGTACATTATAGAATCACCCAAAAATCATAAATGCTCTTTTGACTTGCATGCTTGCAACCATCCTAAAATCATAGCAGAGAGTTGTGCATGAATAATTATTGCTTTCATAGGTAATGCATGTGATCTGAGCATCTCACCCACGGAACCCGTATCCGTTGAAGCTCTTGTGGGCACCAATGTGACCCTTAGTGTGTCTCACGCTGGTGTCCCTCAGCCTGAGGTAATGTGGTTTATGGGAAGCCTTCTGGTTGCCTTCAGTTGTTGCTTCAGATGTTTTAAAACCAGAACTAGACGGATCTCTCACCTTCATGCATGTTTCGCATAGTTATAACGGTACATACACTGTGGAAATGACTCAAATCGAGGAGGCAAAAGTCAGCACTTTACCTCTTTGTTTACGGTGAGTGTGGAGAACATGGGTGGTAACATATTATAATTAATTAGGGACTGACAGTTATATTGATTGATCAACATGATTATGTTTGGCTATTTTGAGTTCATCTGTAATGATTGATAAATTTCATTTCTTTATTTATATTTATTTACATACATTTTTTTAAATGTTTTGTGAAATAAGTGTTCATTTACAACGTCTTCTTTTCTATATTTTTCTTATCCATCTTGTTCTTGTGGTATTGGTATTTTAAAAAAAAACAGGTCAGCTGATAATTATAATATATAATAACTTCTATTAATGAATCTTTCTCCAACCTTAGCTGACTTACAATTCCTTGTTCATGTAATGATAAATAATGCCTACAATGTGCCACATTGTACCGTGGTTTATTATAGTTATCTACACTAAGAATTAAAACCTCTTGTTCTTGGAAATAAAATAAACTAACGAATTTTTTTTTCTTCTCCTTTCAACCAGTTTGCCAAGGCAGGTTTCGTATTTTCATTTGTTTATGGGGGACTTGATTGCTTAAATAACTAAAACGAAATAAAATGTAATAACACTAGATAGACAGAAACAAACTGAATATGACAAACCCCAGAACAAAATTACTAAAACTTTCACTAAAGGTAACATACGGATATCACGGCCGTTTTTAAATATAAATAACAACTACCGTAGTATTTAAAAAAATACTAAATAATCACTGGTCTGTACATGAACTAATGAGGTTAAGCATGTTATTTGATGTATTATGTTTTCGTATTTTTGTTAAGAAATACAGCTTACTATGTAAAGCAGCAGCACTAATGCTATTCTTAGATTTGTGAACAAAATAAGACTCATTATTTAATGCCTAGGAGACTATTGAGTTTAACATTCCTAAGACTATCAGGGGATTATGAGCTATTCTCCGTGCTTCAGCCCTGCGTATAGACATTTATAATGTCTTAGGTAACTTCCTAGCAAAAACAGGGTTAGAGTGCTAATGTTTTGAGTCGGGACCTCTCGGTTCCTTGCAAAGAGGGGCTGGGGTTTCTTTAATGGGCTCCATGAAAAATGGAGCGCAGGATCCATCACGGGAAAACTCACGATAAACCGTCCACGAAGCAACACACCGCTACAGTTAGTAACTAACCAATCCTTCAGCTCTGGACTGCATCACAGAACATTCCGTCTGTGTGAGTATTGAACCTTCTGTAGCCACTTCATTTAAAGCTAGTTCAGGCAAAAATGACTTTGCTGACAAGTACGCACCCTCAGACCGTCAGATGGTACATAGTTTGTTTCTCTTCCTTAGATCTGAACATTACATCACACAGTCTCACAATGAATCCTCTGCGTGAATGGGCCGTCAGAAGGAAGTCCAAACAGCTATAAAAACATCATAACAAAATCCACGCCACGCCAGTCCATCAGTTAACCAGCTGAAGTGTAAACTGTGTGTTTTACGAACAATCCATCAAGACGTTTAAGTTCACACCATTCTTCTTTCGGGCTAAATACAGTCCATAATCCATAATATTGCTTTCCCCAGTGAAAAAATAATATTGTCTGAATCAGGAGAGAAATATACACAAATCAAGCACTGTTTACAAGCAAAAACAGCTCTAAACAAATTGGTGGATTGTGATGTAGAGACAACACCGGCAAAGGGTTATATGGCTTATGTACTCTATTTTAGCCAGAAGCAACGCTTTGAAGTTAATGACTTTGATGGATTTGTTTATTACAAACACAGTTTTTCACTTCTCAAGACATTAACTGATGACTGGAGTGGTGTGGATTACTTGTGGGTTATTGTGATGTTTTTTATCAGCTGTTTGACTCTCATTCTGACGGCACCCATTCCGCCGCAGCCGTCCAGTGTGATCACGTGAGCATTCCTGAACTATTTCTTTACGAGTCCTGTTTCCCAGCAGTACCCCGTTTCATTTCCAACCACTTGATGTTCCTCATTTCGCTGCCCTTAGATTACCCGATATCCAGTTCTCAAGGTCAGTCCCACAAAAGCAGTCTTTGTTTCGGGCGAGTCTCTGTTCCTCTCCTGTCAGGCCAAAGGTGGGCCTCCCTCCACCACATGGTTTTTCAATGGCGAGTCCATCGCAACGTCTTCAACAGGAACAGTCAATCTCACCAATATGTTAATAATTATAATACAATTGTCTATGGTATAGGAGTTTGCACGTTAAATGTCATTTTTGTAAGCAAAATAAGGGAATACCAGCATGTTAGGATGTTGTGCATCATGTAACTATTCTTTTGGATGGCTTGATATTTTTCTGCTGACAGTGTTTGTTAAAGCAGTAATCCATTCATGGCTGCGTTAGTGATTTTTACCCCAGTTAACGGGCTTTTAGAAAGCCAGAGATGCTTTTATTTCTTTTCTCCTTCCATCATTTTCAGAGTCTCCCAGCAGTGAGCCACAGTGTTCAGTACAGGCTGTGAATGGAGGCGCAGCACTGCAGTTCCTCTGTCTGTGGCCAGGCACCGCTCCAGAAGCGCAAGAGACGTTTCCCAGCCTGAGTGTGAATGCCAGTGGATACGGCGATTTCAGTATGACTCTAAATGACATTCAGCGGTTAAACGGATGAGAAATCATCTGTAAAGCTGAACATCAGACACAATGCAGTGTCATTCCCTGTAAGTCATGCTCTGTTTCTTTCTTGAATTTGAAATAATAATCCTTATGTTACAAATTATTTTCATTTGGAGTCTGTGGAATTTCCTTGTAATTTCAGAAGTTATTTTATGGTGATTATTAGTTAGTATAAATAAATGATGAATAGTAAATAAACATACATTTAAACTTAAAATGGCAAGGAAATTCTATAGATACCAAGTGCAATTAATTTGTTTGTTCAGAATTGTTCAAATTTAGTTATGATGAATATTATTTATTTGTAGAAATCTTACTTTTGCGTGTTTCATAATTTATGTTGTTCTGTCTGCATGACAGCATCTCTGACGAAATGTATGATTGGGTTTCAATAATGGCAGCAGTTTATTGTGTTTTTGCTGGGATACAGGATACCCTAATCAGCCGAAAAAAGACTTGCACACACTTATTGGTTGATATTGTGATGATTTATAATCAACATTCTTTTTACCTTCATACAGTTTGGTTGCCCCCCCCAACCTCAAAATTAAAACATAAAAAAATACAAAAGTAAAATATTAAAAGTGGATACAAGACTCTAAACCAATAAGATATTTTCATTAACCATATTTTATAAATAATTAAAATACTTTTTAATTAGTCCCCTGATACAGTTTTGTATTTCTTGTTATTTTTGGTGATTATTTTTATATTATTATTTTTTAACTTTATTTATTATTTCTTTTGTTTTTATTTATGCATTGATTTATCTTTATATATTAATCCACCATCTTGAGTTTTTTTTTCACCTAGTGTGTTGCAGTGCATTATGGGATTGTTTTCTACAATCAATTTGTGTTGCTGCCTATATACAGTGTTCCAAATTGTTCACTTAATTTGTTTCAATTAGGATGTTTTAAGGCATTGGAATGGCACCTTTGTCTCATTGCATTATGTTGCAGGTGGTCCTGTGGATTTTCTCCCCAGTAATTTTAACCAGCATGAGTCAAAATGAACAGATGCTGGTTGTGATCCATTGCTCTACTGATGCCACACCTGAAGCCCTTGTGCATTGGACCAAGAATGGAAACCTCTTGCAAACTAGGCCCAAATACCAGATCAGTGCAAACACAACTCAACTGTTTATTTACTACAGACCTCGACACCTACACCTGCGCTGCCATCAACCCTCTCGGCAACAAAACTGTGGACACTACACTGCTGGGTATGGATCCGTTATAGTTTATCATTAGCAATAACGGGTTGTTTTGACATTTCAAATGTCTATACTACTGAAAAACTTGATAAACGCAAACAAAACAACTATATTGCCTATAAAGGCACATTTTATCTGCCGCACTAACTATTTCGAAGTTGGTCTCAGTAGATTTTTTGTTTATTAAAGAAATTAAGGGTCCTATTTCTCTTTCTTTTACAAATCTTTGATTTTTGGTTGGCTGGGCCAATGTGTGCTGTGATTGGTTAGCTGGCCAGTGTGTGATGTGATCGGTTAGCTGGGCCAGTGTGCGTTGTGACTGGTTAGCTGAGCCAGTGTGCGCTGTGATTGGTTAGCTGTGCCAGTGTGTGCTGTGATTGGTTAGCTGGGTCAGTGTGTGCTGTGATTGTTTAGCTGGGCCGGTGTGTGCTGTGATTTGGTTAGCTGGGCCAGTGTGTGTTGTGATTGTTTAGCTGGGCCAGTGTGTGTTGTGATTGTTTAGCTGGGCCAGTGTGTGTTGTGATTGTTTAGCTGGGCCAGTGTGTGTTGTGATTAGTGTGTGTTGTGATTGGTTAGCTGGCCAGTGTGTGCTGTGATTGTTAGCTGGGCCAGTGTGTGGCTGTGATGGGTTAGCTGGCCAGTGTGTGCTGTGATCGGTTAGATGGGCCAGTGTGTGCTGTGACTGGTTAACTGGGCCAATGTGTGTGCTGTGATTGGTTAGCTGGGCCCTGTGTGCTGTGATTGTTAGCTGGGCCAGTGTGTGTTGTGATTAGTGTGTGTTGTGATTGGTTAGCTGGCCAGTGTGTGCTGTGATTGTTAGCTGGGCCGTGTGTGCTGTGATTGGTTAGCTAGGACAGTGTGTGTTGTGATTGGCATGCCTCGGCGCCTGGATGGGAAATATCATGCCCCTCACCATAGCCGCCTGCTAGCTTCAGTGTAAATATTGCGTCAAAATCAAATAATTTTGAGCGCGATTTAAACCCGGATGATTGCTACCACTTTAAGTTCGTCTGTCTTGGGAAAGCTAGTGCGTCTCCGATATATAACACTCGTTGTCTTCTCTAGTGCTGCTCAACCAGGTCTCGTCCCATTCGTAATTTTTTGTGATATCACAAATCCCGGAAAATATGCGTTGTAGTCCAAACTAGTCGTTCGTTGGAGTTTTTGAAAATGATTTCTGTTAAATAAAATATCACCTTCTGAAGTGGACTTTGAGCTTTGTAACTATGCAGATCTTTTTTATGCTCAAACAGAAACATTACAGACTAACTAAAGTTGAAAAAATGAAAAAGCATAATAGCACCCCTTTAATACTTTTTTCAGCAGGATGCATTAGAAAAGGCCAGTTTCCACAAAAGTTTTAAGCAGCACAACTGTTTTTAATATTATTAATAATCAGAAATGTTTCTTGACAGCAAATCAGCATATTATAATGATTTTCTGAGATCATGTGACCCTGAATACTGGAGTAATGATGCTGAAAAATCAACTTTGCATTACAGGAATAAATTACAATTTAAAATATAGCATCATTCAATTTCAGATCGTCACATTATTTTAACACACTATAAGAATATTTCACAATATACCTGTCAGGATCATGGACTGTCTGTGTCATGTTTGGCCCCTGTTTCTGTTCCCTTATTTGGTCATGTTCCTGTCCTCATTTTGTTAATTAGTTGATTAGTCATCCCATACACCCGTGTTTCCCCAATCATCCCCTGTATTAAGTCCTTCCGTGCAGATCTGTCCTCTGTCGGTTTCTACTTGTATGTTCAATAGTGTTTCCTCCGTTCCCAGTGTTGGATTGTACCCTGTGTTTTCTTGGATTAAACACCGTTAGGTTTAATTCCTCTCTCCATCGTTCCTCGCCACACAGATTTACAGTAGACCCGACAATAACAGGGACCTCCCAGTGTTTTCTCCCCCTTCCTTTGTTTTGCTCGTTTTTCTCAGTGTTTTGTTTTCGTGGTGGTCACCTCATGATCCCTCCTCTCCTTCGCAACCCGTTTCTCCGCTCCTGCTGGGAGCAGGGGAAGATCGCTGCGAGACCATACTGACGTTTTCTAGCTCTAGCAAGCACACCACATCTACCCGGACACCCCTCTGTGGCATTCCTCCGACGCCAGCTAACAGCGAGTGCAGAGCGCCGTCGTCCGAATGGTCCTCTTAGAGCGAGCATTTGTTGAGTGGATTCTGGCGAGAAACGGATCGCCTCTCATCATCACTCCGGACACAGAGCCCAGCCACCATCTCCACCGCTGTGCGGAGCTAAACCAGAGCCCACCGTGACGAAGCCAATTTCCCGCGCATCTACTAGCCAGCGCAATGCCTAGCGACTGAGTGGAGGCTCGCCCCGGAAGTAGGCCAAGCCGCAGCCCATGTACGGGACGCTCGGTACATGCCCCCACGAGGGAGAAAACCGCATAAGGTTCGCGGGAGAGGAACTCCGCACCCCTCACCGCAGCTGAGGGTGAGCTGAGATGGTGCGGTGAAGTGCCAAAGCGAAAGATAGGGCTCCAGTCCCCGAATCTCATTCCAGAAGCACCCCCAGTGCCAGGCCTCTCGGAGGCCTGCGGGGCCTCCAGTGTCCGCTCCTCCTGAGCGCCATCCTTTTCCCGTGTTCAGCCTAGAGGGGCCTCCCGATCCAGAGTTAAGCCCTGAATGCCCAGAGACTCACAAATGCCCACCCTCTCACCCACTCCTGCCTCCTCCACCGCTGTCGTCTGGCAGCCCCTCTGCTCGCCCTCAAGGCCCGACCATCAATACTCGATGCGCCGCAGTGCTGGAGGATGGCATATCCGCGGTACCTCCAGCCTCCGAGGCCCGGACTCCGCCTCGGCCCGTAGACCCAGCGGCTCCACCTCGGCTCCTATCTCCCTCCTCTCTACCATGGCCTGTCAGTTCACTGGCTCCCTCGTCCCTCCGGCTCTGCCATGGTCGAGCGTCGACCCACCATCGCCTCAGGACTCCACTCCTCCAGCTACACCTCATCCCTCCGGCTCTGTCAGGCTCCTCCCTCCCTCCAGCTCCACCTCAGTCCTCTGTCGCTCCGGCTCCGCCGCAGATCTCCGTCTCCGCCTTGGTCGCTAGAGCAGGGATTTTCATCCTTTCATCCCAAGGACATGCGCCTTTTTTACATTGTGGTATTATCTGAGAGGGTTTTCATATTAAAACTGTCTGATCTTATATTTTTATTGCAGCACATAATATTATACTAATATGAAGCTATTTTAAAATGTATCTTTTATTTATCACATCAAAGTCATCGCGGCACTGTCAAAAAAGAGTCATGGACATGTGATGTGAGTGAAAATGGGCAGAAGCTACATCATCATGTGTCCACTCATAGTGTGTCACCACATGCACGGCTGAATGAAAGTGTGCGCTTCAGCATGTTGCATTGACCGCAGCAGTACTGCAAGCCTCTGCACAACACAGTTCCAGAACGGCCAATACAACAACAAAAAGAGCCTTCCCCCTCCAAACCCCAAGCTTGGGCCGGGCCGGCGTGCAGCGGTCACATGCCTCAGACAGCATCAAGCTCAAGTGCATTTGTTCTGTGTGGCCCATTTTAAAGGGTTTTGCCTCCATCAACAGAAAAGCAGAAAGGAAAACTTTTTGGAATTCGGCCTGGTGGGTCCTTTTTGACGTTACGAGGTTCAATACTTAAGCAGGTTCATTTATCCTGAAGACCTCAGGTAAGAATCCCTCCCTGATGAAGTCAAGTTTGTGATGGTTTTCAGGATAAATGTGATAGTTTATTGCAGTTTCTAGTGGGAAGTCCCTCCAAACTGAACAAACCATAAACACACTCTTGAAACTTGATGGATGAAAGGATGAACTCTTCTTTAAACTTGTTTTTTTAAGTCTTCATGTATAGTGGGGACTGAAAGTCTCACTTTCTTTTATAATTAAATGCTAAATAATTAAATGCAAAATCTTTCCTTACAAATTGTATTGTTAGGAATTTAAAAAAACAAAAATGACTGAACCTCTTGATAATTGATGGATTAATCTTCTTTTTTTTTTAAATATTTCTTATTTTGATTTTTATTAAACATGTTGAATCTTTGTCTAGTGGTTACCAGAGTTAACTATTTATGAACATTATTTTTTCACATTAAATGTCACACTCTTCTTAACAAATTCTCTTTAGCACAACAATATGATAACAATAAAGAAACTTTGAAATGATGAACAACTGATTAATCATAAAAAAAAAAAATTGTATTTCTACCTTTATGTTAAACAGTTGGTGAGAGACGTAACGTTTTGTAATAATCAAAATCTTTAATTGCAATTACTTACAAATTTATAATATTAAATTTGATGTATAATAAGTAATTTTAAAATTAATGTATTATCAATAACTTAAATGGAAAAAAATTAATTGAATATAAATTTCAGCATTTATTTTATTTATTCAATTATTATTGAGTTCACATGCTTAATATCCCTTTCTATTTATTTTATTAGTAATACCACATTTTATTTTTATCTATTTATTTATTTATTTGTTACTTAGAAGCTTCAAGTAACAATTTATGTAAATTTTTTGTCCTTTTACCCAAAACGTTTGTTTGGCTCATTGAACAATATTTGCGGAAGTTTAGAGTGGGTGTTTGCACAGATTTAATCCGCAGGAAGTTCTGTAACCATAAGCATTAGTCACATCACCGAAAGGACTCTTTAAAAGTGTCACTTTTGCGTTTAACCTCTGATGCTTCTATTTGGCATCCTGATTGACTAGAAACTGTAAATGCATATTATATGTTCACCGTATTCATCCAGAGACTTATGTTTACTCAACATTTCATACTTTGCTCTGCCATGACAGAGTAAACTAACTGTAAAGACTGTTTATGCTATAGCGCCCTCTGTGACAATGCTGAAAATTCAGCATACTTGTGATTTAAACATACATATTTTGAAAAGCAATAATGTGTGAAATGGAGCTTGTGTAGCTTGAATCATCTCCATTCATATATTAATAATATAGTGCATGTTTCAGGCCTCTCATCACATTTTTATGCTGATGATAATGATAAGTGGTCATTTCTCCATCAGTCGTGTGTTTGTTGTCCCTCTGCTGTTTTGCATGTGTATGGTGTTCAACTCTATTGTTTACATATTGTTGTGAGGCATTGCAGATAGGCATTGTGTGAATATCACGTGTCCTGAAGTACAAGTTACTGATGCTGTTTTGCTTGTGCAGTTCTGGTGTGGGCTGTAAAACACAGGAAACTGTAAATGCACGTACAAACTGTGGTGGAAATTTGACCATGTGAGGAATTAAACGTATTCATGCATTTAATTTTCGTGGCAAAATAGTAAAAAAATGTTAAATATTTTTTAGGTTCTGTGTAAATTAATCAGAGCTGCTTTAATGACAGCTGTGCACAACATAAATTTAGATTTATGGCAGATGTTTTTTTTTATCCGTTCATGCATTTTGAAACTTTAATCTTACAAACTACCAAATAGAATCTAAAAAAAACTAAAACAATAAATACATAAAAATATTTGGCACAAGTAAATTGCAGCCTATATTTATAAATGATTCACATTTGTATATTGTGACCGTTCTTTTTTTGTATATTGGGCCCCTATTTTCAATCCCGTTCCGCCTAGTTATGCTCAAATATGATAGTTCATGATCCCCCCCCCGCTTCCACTTCCTCCTCGCCTTTCTGATTTATTTTGTGCCCTCAATCGGCGGCCATCTACCCACCCTCTTCCCCATCCAGGTATCTTCCTGGCTCCCCTCCCGCCCAGCCATGGCCCCTTTCCAGGCCACAAAGTTCTTTCTAGTGCCACAAATACCACATTCTTTCATAAGCAAACAACGTTTGTTTTAAGACCATTTTCCCTGCACGTTGGGTTGTTTTTGGTTTTGTGTCGGCGCACTCTATTTTTTTAGTAACGAGGCTATAGTGGATTTCAGGTAATTGTTGCTTTTTTTTATTGCCACTGTTGGGAACAGCTTGTACAACCTCCACCTCCGGCCCTGTCCAACTTGAGGTTGGGAAAACCTCTCAGGTGAAGTATGAAATGTTTTACAGGTTCAGGAAATGACGAGAGAAGCGTTCGAGGTACTGTTAAAGGCATGCAACGAAGTGTGGAGTAATTCAAACTATATGTCTCAACATAGTGGTCAGTGCATTCTCAATAAATTAGAATGTCATGGAACAGTTCATTTATTTCAGTAATTCAACTCAAATTGTGAAACTCGTGTTTTAAATAAATCCAATGCACACAGACTGAAGTAGTTAAGTCTTTGGTTCTTTTAATTGTGATGATTTGGTAACATTTCACAAAAACCCACCAATTCAACATGTCAACCAAATTAGAATCTGGTGACCTGCCACTCAGCTAATCCAACTCAAAACACCTGGCACAGGTTCCGAGCCCTTCAAACTGGTCTCTCCTTTTGGGTCACTGGATACGCACTCATGGGACGGCCGCTGCTCTGGACCGTTGCTCCGCGACATCCTTGGCCCCCTTCACCAGGCGGGTAAGCCCCCCCCTTCCCCCTGCCACGAAGGTGTGTCCCCGCGTGCGTCTCCCCGCCCGTCATCCGCAAGTTGCGTGGAAGGAACAAAGGGTGGACAGCAACGATGACAAAACCCCCCGAGCAGGAAGCGAACCGCGGGATTGTCAAGCAAAAATCGATTCAAGAATTTGAGTGAAAAATTCACAAGGAATGGACTGAGGCTCGGGTCAAGGCATCAAGAGCCACCACAAGGAATTCAAGGAATTTGGCTACAGTTGTCATATTCCTCTTGTTAAGACACTCATGAACCACAGACAACGTGAGAGGAGTCTTACCTGGGCTAAGGAGAAAAACTGGACTGTTGCCCAGTGGTCCGAAGTTCTCTTTTCAGATGAGAGCAAGTTTTTCATTTGGAAACCAAGGTCCTAGAAACTGGAGGAAGGGTGGAGAAGCTCATAGCCCAAGTTGCTTTATGTCCAGTGTTAAGTTTCCACAGTCTGTGATGATTCGGTGTGCAGTGTCATCTGCTGGTGTTGGTCCATTTGTGTTTTTTGAAAACCAAAGTCACAGCACCCGTTTACCAAGAAATTTTGGAAAACTTCATGCTTCCTTCTGCTGACCAGCTTTTTAAGATGCTGATTTCATTTTCCAGCAGGATTGGCACCTGCCCACACTGCCAAAAGAAACAAAAATTAGTTAAATGACCATGGTGTTGGTGTGCATTACTGGCCAGCAAACTCACCAGACCTGAAAACATAGAGAATCTGTGGGGTATTGTCAAGAGGAAAATGAGAAACAAGAGACCAAAAAAAATGCAGATGAGCTGAAGGCCACTGTCAATGAAACCTGGGCTTCCATACCACCTCAAGCAATGGCCACAAATGATCACACCTCCAGGCCACGCGAATTGAGGGAGGCCAGTACTTAAAGCAAAGGAGCCCCTAAAGTATTGAGTACATGTACGGTGTAAAATGAAACCTACTTTACAGAAGGCAAGTCCAATTCCCCCTATCCCCCCCGTTTTGTTTTATTGGATTCTGAAGTATTTAATTTGAGATAGTGACTTGGTTGAGGTTTTTGTTCACATGGGAGCACTCATCACAATTCAAAAAACACCACGCTTAATCATTCCGTCTGGTGCATTGCTTTATTTAATACCGCGTCACAATTTGCGTTGAATTCACTGCAACTACCTGACCTTTGCCGCCGCCCATCTCAGTTGTTGCGATGCCCCTGCATTAGTCGCCAACATCATGCTTCCAACTATCGTAACGAATTGTAAGCTTCCTCTGTTGCGCGGAGCCGGAGCAAAACATATGCGTCGAGCTTTCTTCACTGCGTGTTACACCGCATGTCATGTTGGTGTATTTTTTTTGTTCTGATATCTTATATGCCACTGGTATTTGCTCTCTTTTTGCTTCTACGCCGTCCACAGAATAGGCAGCCCGTTCCGCCCAATGAACATCTAAAAAACATCTCACCAGGTTATTGCGAATTTTTATCTCGCAATTGGTTTTTTCACAGAATTGTAAACTATCAACTCGCAATTTGTTTTTTTCACGCAAGTGTGAGTTGTATGCGAATTCGTGAGAGAGCCTATCAACTCGCAATTGTGAGTTATAAAGTCCAATTTTGAGGGGGGAAAAACACTGATATTTCCTCAAGAATTGCAGGTTAATATCTCACAATTCTGACTTGACTCGCAATGGAGAAAAAATGCACAATTTTATTTTTTTTCAGAATTCTTTTTTTCTCAGAATTGTAAGTTTATGTCTTGCTGTTAGGACTTTCTTTCTCAGAATTGTGAGGCTTATGCTCACAATTAGGGCTTACGCGCAATTGCGAGTTTTATATCACAATTTAGTGAAAAAAAGAAGAAAAACGCGCACTTACTTTTAAGTTTTTTATTCAGTGGCGGAAACAGGCTTCCATAGAAGAACGAAAAATAATTTTGTTGTTAGTAAATCAGATCCGTGCTTCACGTTCAGCCTCGTGTATATAAGATGCTGCAATAAGATGCTGGCTGCAATTTACTTAGCGGCCATCGCTAATAACAAGGGTTTCTGAATTCTGCATATAGCCTCTTTAAGAGTGTCTTATAGATTATTAACAATTATTCTCACATAAGAAATACAATGGTTGTTTTAGAACTGGTCACTGAAAGCGCTCTTTAGGAAACCAAAGATGGTTATTCACTGTGAAGCCCTTTTGGATACTTTTTTTTTACGAGTGACTGTTTCGTATCACGACTATACTGTGATGGAGGGCATCTGGGGTGTGTGTGTGTGGTGTGTGTAATTGACTGTAATGTGTCTGTCAGTGCGTTTAGCTCCTCAGGATGTACAGCTTTATGGGGGTGGGTTTGTTCTGTGCCATCGTGGGCAACATCCTGCTGGTGGTCTCCACAGCGACGGACTACTGGATGCAATACAGACTGTCTGGCAGCTTCACTCACCAGGGCCTGTGGAGATACTGCATGTCTGGCAAATGCTACATGCAGACCGACAGCATCGGTGAGTGAGAGACTGACTGCAAATATCATTTTTCTGAAGGTTTAAATAAAACAACTTCAAAAGTCAAAATACGTACAAAATTTCACTTCATGCTTAAAAAAATGTTCGTTAATCAACATGCGTTTCTTGTTTATATAGATATATTATATCTCTATATTATCTATCTTTATATCGATATATACTTATATAGATTCTCTATGATTCCAATTCCACCATTTTGACCAATTAATATCTACACTTTTTTCGTCTTTGGTTAATTGCTTTTCTACGTATTCCGATAGACATGTCCCTGACATTTATCTGACTTCTTCAGCTTCTTCTGACGCAGAGTTTTCCGCCACTGGACATTCATATTTATCAAATCAGGCGTCTTTCCCATTTTCTTCCCACTCACCACCCGGACCCAGTTACTCTTGCTCATGTTTTTGTACCACCTCTTCCCCACCCTTCCAAAATTTCTTGCCTTACTTGATTTCTCTTTCACCCGCGTCCTTTTGGTTATCTTACATAAGTCCCCCACCCCAACCAGGCAATGTTGATATCCAGGAAGGTTTCCCAAACTCAGCTTCTTTTTTTTCACGTTTAAAATGTTCCCATACATTACCCCCCAAAAATGTTGTTCTGCAAAAATATGCCCCACACAACCAAGTTATTTTTACCCTTGTGTTTACATTGATTTAAAGGAGACATCGGATGCCCATTTTCAACAAATTGGTATGATCTTTAGGGTCTTCATGAAATGTCTGAAACATACTTTGGTTAAAATTCCTCAACGGTCGTGTAAAACAACACCATTTTTACCTTGTCAAAATCCGCTCTGTTCACAGCGACCTGTTTCGGTGCATGTCTCTTTAAATACTAATGAGCTCTGCTCACCCCACCCCCTCTCTTCATGGAGAGGACAGGCGCCTATGCAAACTAATCATTAAAAAAAAAGTGTGAGGACCTGTCTTCGGAGGTGCAGCTGGTCATGAAGGTGGTGTGTGCGTCCATCTTGAGTTTGAACCTTATTTAGCAAAAACCTGCTTGAATGTCCCTCGTTCAGAAAACCTTTTTCAGGGATGCAAACAAAAGGAGTGAAGGATTTGATAAGGGAACCGCTGGTAACACACTGCTAAGACACATTTATATGCAAACAACATGTAAAAGTGAATTTTGCATCCAATGCCCTTTAATATTATTATTCTAGATTTATATTTTTTCCTCATAGAAAAGTTAAAGAAAAGTTACAAATATTGGACTAAACAAACCAAGACATTATTATTCTATCTTTTAACCATAAAGGCTGCAGTGATTCATTAAACGTAGCTCCTTTACCTGCAGTTTCCCCAAATTTGTGAAGTTCAAAAGTCCATGTTCCTCCATCAGTCTAAGCTAAAGTGTCCAGCACCTCTCTCTTTGTTTCTGCCATTGTCTCTCATTTCAGCTTACTGGAACGCAACCCGGGCCTTCATGATCCTCTCAGCGATGTCGTGTTTTGCGGGAATCATCGCAGGCATCCTCTCCTTCGCTCACTTCTCCGCCTTTAAGCGATTCAACCGTTCCTTCGCTGCAGGGATCATGTTTTTTATCTCCAGTAAGTCTTTCCCTTCAGTGAGCTATTGACGGATGCTTATACAGACTGATAATGAAAAACCTTCTCATTCATGTCTCCTCCAGCGCTCTTTGTTCTGCTGGCTATGGCCATCTACACCGGGGTGACGGTGACGGTGAACTTCCTCGGGAAGCGGTTCAGCGACTGGCGTTTCTCATGGTCCTACATTCTGGGCTGGGTCGCTCTGCACATGACCTTTTTTGCAGGTCGGTGAAGATGGATTATTTTAGTTTGATCTCCAGCATGTCCTGTTGATCTCATTCAACACGTGTGTTTTGTTTTTGCAGGTATATTTTACATGTGTGCTTACAGGATGCATGAATGCCGCCGAGTGGCCGGCTTTCGCTAAAACGCAGGAGCAACAAACACTCAAGTGTCTAAACGTGTATATATACAGGTGTTTGGTTATCTGATCCCACTTAAAAAGTACCAGCGCAAGTTGGCTGAAAGATAAAATACTCCACGTTCTTCCTCTGCAGGTTTTCCCGCAGGATTTCTTTAGTCTCTATCCCAACAGGTGAACATTTAAGATTCAAAATAAGTCCCACAATCCTGAATGAAACTGAATCATTGCTCATGCACAGAGAGACAAATTCTCAAATAAAATCTCAGATTATTCTCATCATTCGATGGCATTCTGTTCATTTACCCACTGACATAAACTAATGAAGGAAGGGTCAACATTTTGGTTGTTAGTTTGACATTTCTACAACTTTTTTTAAATGACAATTAAAAATGTAATTTAATTAAAGCGTTTTAATGACAATTAAATGTTCAAATTCCCTGATATTTTTAGGTTTTCATGATGGTGGAAACTCAGTTATTTTAAAAAAAAAATCAAAAATATTTTGAATATTCAGAATATTTTAATGAAACACTTTCATTTTCACTGTTAATTTAGAAATAAACAGAAAAACTATTAAAACTATTACTCTATATTTTATATTAATACTATTTTTGTTTGAATATTTTAATACAATTTAAAATTTTTGTAATTTGATTTTTAATTTTTGTAGTAATTTCTTTTAGATTAATTTAAAATTCTTTGATATAGTTTTCCGATTTTATTAGCAACATCCATAAATTAGCCAGGAAAAAGTTTAATATTTATAATATTTTGGTGAAACTCTCAACATTTTGCCTTTTAATTTGAGTTTTCTATGACTTTATTAGATTTGATCAATTTCAATGAGGTTTTAAAATTCCCTGATATTCAAAATTTCTTAATAATATCCATAAACTGACCAGGAAAAAAGTTTAATATTAAGAATAATTTAGTAAAACTCTCAACATTTTGGCAAGTAATTTGGCATTTCTATTACATTTTCTGGCTTAAAAATTACAATTTTAAAATTCCCTAGTATTTAGGTTTTCCATGATGGTGGAAATAAAATAAAAATAAATTCCAAAACCACCACAGGAAATGGTTGAATATTCAGAATATTTTAATGAAACGTTCTTGAGCAGCAAATCAGAATGATTTCTGAAGAATCGTGCGACACCGGTAAATGATGCTGAAATTCAGCTTTGATCACAGGAATAAAATACACTTTAAAATATATTAAAATAGAAAAAAAGGTGTTATTACATTGTCATAATATTACAGTTTTTACAGTATGTTTGATCAAACAAATGCAGTCTTAAATTTTCTTTAACCAAAAAAAAGTCTTAACAACCCACACAGCTTTAGTATACGATTGAAAAATAACTATGATTAAATGTATCAATCTTAAATAAAGGAAGATATCTTTAAGTTATTCACTTAATAATAAGCTTGGAGTTTGCATGGAGTCATGACATAGTGAGTTTCGAATGCAAAAAGGGTTCATTCTGCACAATCACAAGTTCAGTGTCACTCTTTTTAGTCTTCTGTGTAAAACAACACCACTTCTTGAGTAAAGAAACCGTTTTGCTTTCACGGAAAGTGGAGGACGAGAAGTAAAAGACGAACGGATCCAGACAGGTGTTGAGGGTGCTGGGCAGGAGCGTGTAGTACCTCCACGACGGGCTGTTGTTGCTGCTGAAACCCACCAGATGAGACAAATTGTAGGGTAAAAAACAGAGTAAAAAGATGGTGAGCGTGCACAACGCCATGCCAATGGCCCTTTGCTTTTTCTCTTTAGATATATGAGGCCTGCTGTACAGGATGTAGATGCAGTTGATATAGCAGAAGATACAAACTAAGAGCGGCAGCATGTATATAACCACAAAGAATTCAAGTCGGACTGGTAACAAGATCTTCTTTTGCTGCTCTGTGAAGTTTTCATAGCAGACCGTTTTGGGAAGGGTGGCGTTCAGATCTGGCATGTGGACAGTGATGAAGACGATGCTGCAATGGGCAGCGCTGACCAGCCAGATGATGACGCTTCCTGCTGTGGCGTAAAGCGGCTTACGCAACAGTCTGTACTTGAATGGAAACGCCAGCCCTAAGTAGCGGTCAATGGCTATAGCCATGAGCAACAGGGAGCTGGTGTAAATGGTGGTGAAAAAGAAATAGGAGGCAATGGAGCACAGGGTCTGGGATAAATACCATTTCATGCCAACGGCGGCTTCGTACATCTTGAAGGGCAGAAAGAGCAGGAAGACCAAGTCAGAAGCCGTCAGGTTGAAGAGCAGGATGTCATTCGGACTGGGTTTGTCACCCAGTTTCTTAAAGAAGGTGCAAATAGCCAGTAGATTGGCAGGAAGGCCGATCAGAAACGTCAGGATGTAGACGGCTAAAATCACCCAGTGGTTTATCATTTTGCATGTGAATGGACTCTGAAAAACATCAACATGAGACTGACATTTATCCAACAAGGTATATGATAGTTGAAATGCCACTCGTATGGGTACTTTGATAATTGATTTGGCCAACACTATAGGAATCAGCTAAGTTCCTAAAAAATCGGAAACAAAACCAAAAAACAACGCACTGATCGTTCCAGGAGTGCATTGACAAACATTAAAAATATAAAAAAAATTATATACACACACACACATATACAGTATATAATAAACCACGCCACTTGATTTTGTTATCTAATACATTTTTATTTATTTAGTAGCAGCGAGCTAGCATTTTACAATGCACTTCATTTCCAAAAATGCAATTGGCATGAAAGTATTGTATTATAGATAAACAAAAAACAAGTGCTTGACTTATTTTCAGTCGCTATTTATTTTTAAATGTATTTTTGATGCAACATCCTATGCACCATCAGTACATTTTTTTTACCCTAAAAAATATCTGAACATGAAAGACACACTTAAAAATGTCTTTAAAGGAATTGTATTAAATAACAAAACCAAGTGGCATGCTTTGATTTTATTATTATTATTATTATTATTTTAGTTTTACTTTTTCAGTGCAACATCCTGTGTGTGATCAGTACCCCGATAAGACACAAATGTCTTCAAAAGCATTGTATTAGATAACAAAACCAAGTGGCTTGGTTTATTTGATTTGATGGTTTATTGTATTTTATTATTATTTTATTCCGTTATTTTATTAGATTATTTGCTTTTTTAAAAAGTGCAGCGTCCTGTGAGGACAGTTACACTTTTTAGTAGTGTTTTATACGTTTTATAAGTATTTTATTCAGATTTTTTAAAAGTGTGACTTTAACACTTAAGACCAATGTACAGTAAACGGATTATTGTTTCGACACAAGGGAAATTACTTAAGTCACTAATATGAAAACTGCCTTACTTACCACAAACGTCTGTGTGCTTCCTGGGGTCTTCTAAGATTTAGTCTGATTTAGTCTGATTTGCCTGTTTTATTCCTGTAGACGCTGCCTGAGAATAGCCATGTAGAGCACAGCTCATTGAATAGGATGTTTAAGAGATTCTTTTGTCATACTGAAAGGATAACTGACTGGTGAATGAAAGCAGACGCAGCTAAAGTTTAACTAAAATGCAAAACTGGAAGTGTGTATAATATCTGAACTATAGAAGTGCAAACTACATGCAAACCTCAGTGTAAACAAACATGCATCAAAATATGTGTTCACACACTCACAGTCAGCTTGCAACAAACACATTTTCAGTGTTTCACATATTCAGGTTTTGTATTGGGGGGAGTATTTTGACATGACATGAAAATTTAAATTTTTTTGTCAAAGCTTGTAAAACTGAAAGTATAATATAATAATATTATTATGTATTGATTTTGGTCTTACCGTTTCAATAACAGAAATACAGTTCCCTGGAGAAAGGTTTGAGCTGGCTCAGCATGAAAGATGTCCAGTCCAAGTTTATTTATGTTGCACACCTCTCCTCACTGACGTAGACACATCCGTTTATGATATGAGATTAAAAAAAGAGGATGATCTCTTTCTGAACTTTTGACTTCTTGAATGTAAATGGCATCTATCAGGAGGAAAGGGGTTTTCCATGCAACCTAATTTATTATTATATATTTTAGGTTCAAAAAGCAATATTAAAATATTTCTACATTTAAAAGTGCATTATTCATTTGTACCCTTTGCCATTTTTAGTACGTTAACAAAGCATTTAAGGAAGATCCGGCAAATGAGAGTAAGATGCTGAGGAACGTCCACATCTTTTGATTTTAAATTTTTTTTATTTTGTTCAATAACTCAGTACGCTTTTATCCAAAGCGGACTTACAAATGAGGGATATTATTAATATTGTATGTCAAATACATTTATTGGTGTGAGCTATGCATCCATTAGGTTCGTACACTTCGAATCCATATGGCAGCCTTATTTGTAAAGTAATTGAATAATTGTACTTGTTGTAACTCTCCGACTCCGATTCAGTTGGGAAAAAGAGAACATCGAGCGCGGGAGTATCGCATGGTTAACCCGCGCCAGACGCCTCCTTGATCAGTCGTCTAGGTCTTCGGTTGGTTGCTGTGGTGGTTAACACAACTCTGATTCGAGCTGTGTGTGTTCTTCTCACAAATATCTGCCGACCTGTTCACGCATGCGCTCCAATCTCCTGACAGCCCCGCGCCACCCGGTGTCGCACCTGCACGCCTGCCGCGTATCCAAGCCGTCTGGGCCCTTTTCCCCCCAGCATTCCCATTCCCCACCACCCACACCCTGTGTGCCCCGTGAGGGCACACCCTTGCCCCCCAACCCCCTTCCACAGCCCCCCCCCGCCGTGCTTCCCAGCCAGTGAGCAGAATCTTTTTCCGCGTCAAGACTGCCCCTGAACCTGCCCAGTGCTATTGAAAGTGGGCCTCTTTTACATCATGTGCACATCACCCCACCAATCTTTCTTCTCTCCTGTCCCCCGTTTCCCCCCCCTGCTGGCTCTTCAGCCTCCTCATACCTACCCATCCCCCATTTTTTTTTTGGTATCCCAGTGTTCTGTTTCCCTCTGCCCATGGGATGCATATCTACTTACCTCTGCCCTCCTGCAGCTATCTTTCCGGCCCTGCCTGCCCGCTTCCCGGTTCCCATTTTTTACTCTCGGGGGATTTTTGAACGCTCTTTATTTTCTGTGCCTTCTATCTTTTCGTCACATTTAGCCGGACCGGTTTCTCCCACGCGAGCGTACCCCTGGCACGTTTTTCCCACTCATGAACTCCCCGCCCCCCCCCTGTCCGGCCGTCCCCGGGGCCCCCCCTCCCTCCCCTTTCCGCGCTGCTGCCGTGGCGCCCCCACCGCGCAACTTGTGCCCCCCCGGCCTTTCACCGCTCGGCCTTGTCCGTGCCCACTCCCGACCCCACCACGCTCACCGTGTCCTCCCCACACCCCCCCGTTTTGTTTTTCTCCTCGTTGCCCCCAGTGTTATGCCTCGCCCCCCATCGGCTGACTCCACTGCTCCCATGGCCCGGGCATGCAATGCACTGTCCTGCATATTGCCTCTCGTCTGACAGACGCGACGTCCTGCCGTCGCGCCCACATGCCTCTCCCCGCCCGCCCGTCTCGAGGCCCCCCCCCGCCCCCACCTCCCCCACCTCCCGCCCAGTGTTTTTCCCCCAACCACGCCTGCCCCCCTACCATCCTGTCCCCCTGCGTGACTTTGTTTCTCTGCTGCTCTTTCTAATGTCTTATTTTCTCCTATCTTTGTTAGGGCGCTACTTGCTCTCCGGCAGCCTTTTATCACTGCTCCCCAGCTCCAGTCTCCACACCGGTCCCCTTGTTCATTTGCCATGCCAATTTTACTTGCCTTTCCTTTTTGTTTTCAAGCTTCTTTCCCGGGGTCCCTCTGCTGCTTTGTTCACCGCTCATTAGTTTGTGTATTTGGCGGTAACCGCCTCCATGACATAGCTGTAATTGTCAAAAAAAACCTTCGTATGTGCAGCATACTGTACATTTGAGGTCCTCTGTGCCTCCGCCTCCGTCCCGACAAGACTAGCCTTACCGTTTTCAACAAAGCCCCTCTCCTTTGACAAGAGCAGTCTGCTCTGATTGGCCAGTTGAACCAGTGCATTTTGATTGGCTGAACACCGCAAGCACTCGTGTGAAATGTAACGGCCCTTACCATAATCGCGTGCTTCATCTTTCAAAATAAATGTAAAAGACAGTAAATAATGTCATTAGTTATACCATCAGTTCAAGCCCGAAAGGGCAAAAGAGTCACGTGACAGACACAGTGATGAAACTGGAATGTGTTTGCAGTACACAAGCCACGGTTAAGACAGCTGACTCTACTGTGATATGTCTCGCTCTCTCTCTATCTCCCTCTCACACACACCCACACACACACACACCACAACACACGATGCGCAACCACTCGCATCTTGAACGTCATAGCAATACTTAAACTATCCCCAAACCGTTAGCTGATCAGAACGCGTCCCGATCGCTGTCATAGCACATGTCAGTACTGACCCTCACCTAGGTTCCCGAAACGGTTCTGTGTGTCCATTAAAAGAATGCATTGCTGTTCAGTTGTAAGTGATCTTAAAGATTCCTAATGCATCTACTTCTGGCCGGCCCACCTCACCAGGCTTTTGCTTTTGCCTAGACAACACCACAGCGGTCCACGACAGCTGCTCAACCCTCCCTGCGGATTACTGAACACCACGCTTCTTCTTTGCGTGCATTAGGGGCGGCACTTTATGTGCTATATATTTGCCCATCGTGACGGTAGACTTTCGGGGGGTGTAGCCGAGGTAGGTTTTAGGGGGGGTGGCAGAGTCTTAACTTTGATACAGAATATCTATTTGGTTTTGAGACTTCAGTCTTTGCAACTTCAGGGAGCTTATCTAAGCACAATCAGCTTGTAACACTCCAAAAAGAAAGGAAACTTAAATACGAATCATATGACCCCTTTAAAGGTTACATATGAATTACAACTCTTTTTGCTGCTTCAATTCAAAATCAGGAATTGAACTGCAGTTTTATTCTCAGTTAAATTCTGAATGTGGGTTTGGTTTCACAATCGTTAATGTAGTTTTTCATCTCTGCTCACCTTCTCAGGTTTCATCTTTGAATCAATCCAAGGGACGGAAGCCTCAGAACTCCTCAAATGTTCCTGATCACCGGAAAAACGGCACAAGCACCGAAGCATCAGAGCTGGATAACTTTAGGTGCACATGCTATCTGCTCATTTTGCTCTTATTCTCTTGCATTTTTTTAACCAACGTTCGTGTCATTAACAGCATGACCTACAGAAATCAGAGGTGTTTTAGTGACCAGCCACATCACAGACTGTTCCTGGACATCTTCACTGCCTTGATCAATAACAGACTCGGTTGTAGGTCTGTATTTATGAGTATGATGCTGATGATGCATGCCAGTTATGGATCACTATAGACCAGTCTTATTTGTTTTTAGCAACTGGCTGGAAAATTCCTCCTCAGACAACATCCTAAGAGTTTTAAACTGCTTGAGATTGTTGATCAGGGATCCTCTTCACCAGGTGAGATCCAAAATCTCAATTTAATATTATCTTAAAAATCATTCACTTTTAGAAAAGTCTGTAAAAATGTGAACCAATGTACAACATTGTTAATAGGCTAATATGAAGAAATGATCCATATAAGTTATTTAACTGAGTAAAATTAAGATTAAATACATTATAAATATAAGTTCGTATTTTTGCAATGCAGCAACATGAACCAATTCTTTTTTAAAGACAATATATAAAATATATATTATATAAAATGTAAAATAGAAAGGCAGATCCACCTGATTGTAAATATTAGCATACTATATACACAGTTGGTCTAATAACATATTATAAAAATAGTATAGAATGAAGCATTAGTATCATTATATATAGTTTAACAGCATAATTAGTGTTAATCTTCTGTAGTGTGTTATTATATTATTTGATGCATTTATATTGGTAAGACGTTGCAATAAGGTTATATAAATTTTTTTATTTTTAGTTGTATTTTAACTACTAAAAATAAAACGTTTAAAGCATTTATTAATCTTAGTTCATATTAATATTTACGAAAAACCATTATTACATCAGCAGTTGATCTGTTAAATATTTAAGGATTTGAGCTTAAAATGAACTAAAAAGTTAATAGTTGTAGGTTTATCAACAACATGGTACTAAATACCGTAACAAACTGTATTGCTAATTGTTAGTTAATTTATGAACTAACGTTATCTATGGACTTTTTGTGTAGTAGTTAATTTTTATGTTAGTTAATATAGCTTTAATATAAGCAATTGCTGTTACACCCGATTGATTAAAATAAAAATATAGTGGATTCTGACACTCTTGTTTTTCATATTTTTCTTATAGAAAGTCTTCTTTGACTCCAAGGATGTGGGCCGTTCGTGAGGTACACATTGTCAAAATGTTCAAATGTTGATAATGCACAGCAGCGTGTGGAAAGTCATTGTGTCTCGTTGGGTGTTTTTCAGCACATGGAGTCGGTTGCAACCGTGTATCTAGAATGCAGAGAACAGACGCTGGAAATCGAGCAGCTGGTTGCAATGACATGTGAGACAAACATGCTGCAGTGTGTTACACAGTGTGTACAGATTGGAAACGAGCCGCGAGAAGAATAATGTGTGCTTGCTGAGCTTGTTTCCACCTCATTTGCTCCGCAGATATGTTTCAGAAGTTGTCTTCTGTTGAGGAACAAAGACAGTGGATTATTAGTTGTGGTGCACATAAGGTATGTGTTTTATTCATGTAAATCCTCTTCAAACAGCAGATTGTAGTTTTTGTGTATTAGAGCCGCCTGCTTATACTATAATATTATTTGTATATAGATAGATATTTACATCGGGAATATTACTTAATTAAACACAAACAAAAACATCATTTCCGCTCTGCTTGAATAAAATGAATGTTAAAAAATGAAATATATAAAAACATAAAAGTCGTTTTGTTTTTTTTTTTCAGCTGGTTGAGAAGGGAACATTTTTCATGTCGTTTGTCTTTAACTGCACTGTAACCATAACCCCCAAAACACAGAATAACTATAACTGAAATAAAAATTAATAAACACTATATAGACAAATTTAAAACTAATAATAATGACAAAAACACAAAACAAAATTGCAAAAACTTTACAAATAAAATGAAAAATAAAAATATAATTGTATGGCAAATACTAAATTTACACTGATACTCTATAGACATAAAAAGTGAATACAATTGACAAATACTCAACAAAATTATTAAAACTGAAAACTAAAAATAAAATCGAATTAACAAAAACTATAATAGTATATCAGATATACTGAAATGACACTGACTTACAGTAAATAATTTTTGGTTTGCACAGACGCTCGTGAAGCTGCTCTCTACGCGGGACAGTAGTGTGGTTTTAGGATCTCTCCTGGCTCTCACCACACTGGCTGAAAGGTGCTTTTATTTCATGAGAAATATATATCTACAGCAATTGCATGAGCATGATGGATTTGAATCAATAATCCCACTTCTCATTTAGTCAAGAATGCAAGGAGAAGATCGGAGAGCTGTCTGTTGTGGAGCATCTTCTAGTTGTATTACAAGAGTATGACATGTTTTCAAAAAGGTAAGTATTGGTTTGACAACTTAAGGTGTTTTTTTATTTTTATTTCTATTGATTTCTTTTGCAGTCATTTTTCTGTGTGTTGATGAATTATATTGTTTTGAAGTTATGATTGCATGAGCATTCTTGCATTGAATTTGTGACTGTTGCTACTATTGTTAACTTAAATTTCACAGTGTAATTACTTCTCGCAATTAACATATTGCTGTAAATCAGACCCACATTGATTTGATTTTTATTAGATATATCTATACAATAGACATCACTTTAAAAGGTGTTTTATTTTTATTATAGAATGTATACCTTTATTTAGAGTTATATTATATATCTATATAGGTGGTTGATTAATTTACTTGAAATGATGACATGTTAATTATTATATTTTGAAATTAATTTTTGGTATCTAAATGGAAATTATGAGTGGGTGACATAATTGTTTGTTCCAGAGTTTATCCATTTTTATTTATTATTCGGGATTTGTTCTTTTAAGCAACATTTCTAGGTGTGTTTGTTTGTTTGTTTATTTACTTTTGAAGTATTTTTGATGGCTTCTACCAAAAATATCAAGCAGCACCAGCAGTTTTCAGATAATTGATAATCAATAGAATCAGCATTTAGAATGATTTCTGAAGAATCATAAAATTAATTTTTAAAATAAACTGAAATAAATGCAAGTTAAATACTAGTTCAATAAAAAACTTGAATATTTAAATATAATTTTTAAGTAATTAAAAATATAACAATATACTGTATTTTGATATAGAGAAAAAAAAAAATAAATTGGTTCAAACAATATATTTTAGTTCTTAGAATTAAGGGCATCAACGCAAATTAGTGGCAGAACTATAGGGCACAGAATGACTTTTTTTAAATGTGAGATTATTTGTGGGGCTGTATTTGTCATTGTGTTGTAAATGGTGTGCTCTAGGCTGAGGCGCGGAGCTGTGAGGTTGCTGTGCCGGTTTGCAGTGTGACAGAGCTAGGTGCTTGTATGGTGTGACGGCGTGCCTGGTGTGCCAAGTCTCTGCATCGGAGATCGTGAAGCGGCTGTGGAGCGCGGTGTGGGCTGGGCAGCTGTTGGTCAGGCCCCCCGACACCAGGGCTGAGATCGGCGTGGGGTGGCGTGCAACAATGCTGCGCATATTACACGGGGGAGTCTCAGTGCCTTACGCTCATGTTAGGTTTCAAGAGCTTAAATGAAATTACAAGCCATGCACCAACTGTTCTTTCCAGAGAACGAGTGTATGTCTAGACTCCACCATAGAAAAAAAAAACGCTATCAGTGCCAAGCGGAGCAGGATACACAGAAGCGTGTCGGCGGGGAGGGGAGCCTCAGCGACAGCGGAGAACACCCATCAATCTCAGGCAGGTGGAGGACTCACAAGAAAATAAACAAATGTATTAATTAGTGGGTGTTAACTACTGGATAATGATGAATGAGACTATATACTATAGACTATCTAAAGAGTTATACATGTAAGCTTCCTGTAGGAATCCTTAAAAGGTTGACGGTTTGACATACAGCGAATTTTAAGCATATTTAGATGCACAGTTTGCATCAATTGATGGGCAGCATGTATGATACCTACAATGAGTTTATGCACAGAATTTATCTATATATATATATTTTTGATATATGGTTATCCAAAAGTCTGAGACAACTGAAAACTATCTTTATGTTATATTTTCCCAGTTACTACAAATATTTCGCCTTGAAAATTAACGATATCATGTGGAAAATTAAATAATTTACATTAGTCGTTCAAAATTATCAAGACAAGACTAGATACAGCAAATTTTGTCGTGCATTATTCATTATTATTTATTTAACAACATAATTTTGACTGTAAAATACTCTCTGTGAAATGTATTATTTATTTATTAAAAATATTTCTTATTTTTGCTATTTTTTTGAGGTATTGGAGGTATTATTTTTTTACTCCTTTTACATGTATTTATTTATTTGTGATATACATATATACATTATTATGTATGATACATATAATTAATATATACTGTAAGATGCATGTACAGTGGGGTATGAACAAAAGTTTTTTTTTTTTAGTGAGATTCACTCGAATGCACAAATATGGCCGTGTTCGAGATGACTTTTCCCGCAGTAGAATACATTCGGCATTGTCTTGCATTCTAGAAGTCACAACTAATGAAAGCACTAACTCCTATCCCTGTTCCCAGCATGCTGTGCAGCGATCACTGAGCTTGTTTTGGACGACACAACAGCACATAATGTGGTTCAGGTAGTCCGCTTCTCATTGTCTCATGCTTCTCTTGAATCGAAAACATCCATTTGTATTCATCTCGTATTTATGTATTCTACATGCTTTGATTCTGTTTTAGGAGAACGGTGTGTACATAATTGGCAAATTGATTTTGCCACAAAGCTTTAAAGATTCTCAGGCTAAATCTCTACAGGTATGTCAAATGTGATTTACAGTCTCGAGCAGGTTTAATATGAAAGATACAGTATTTATCACATAATAATTGAACTATTTTCTGAAGTGTTATGCTTTCAGGGCCCTACGGTTCCTTTTTAGTATGGAACGCAATAGACATCACTTTAAAAGGTATTTTTATTTTATTTTATAGAAATGTATTACATTTTTTATTTATTATTTCTGTATTCTATGATTAGGTGGTTTATTTATTTATTTATATTATTATATTTAAATGTATTTGTTTTTTGGTATCTAAATGAAATTATGAATTTCGTTATTGTTTTGTTCCAGACTGTTTTCTCCATTTTTATTTATTATTTCTGTATTTTATTAATATTATCCAGATGGTTTGTTTGTTTGTTTATTTATTTATTGAAATTATTACAATTTTAATGTTTTTTGTTTCTTTTTTTGTATCTAAATGAAATGATGTTGGTGCAAATGATTTGTTTGTTCCAGACTGTTTTCTCCAGAGTTGTTCGAGATGTTTATTGATGTTGGGCACTATGTGAGAGACATTACCGCGTATGAACCGCTGCAGGAGAAAATCGCCAAATTAACGGTAAGATAGTGATGATCTTTGTTGTCTTCCTTGACCCTGCTGCTTCTCCAACATTAAATTGAAACTTTTGCACTGAGCTAGTTAGAGAGAAAGGTCAAAGCTCTCTTTAATATTATCTCTCTGGCCCGTTTATCTGTTTTCATCCATTTATCTGTTCTGTAGGAGGAGGAATTGGATGTTCTCAGGGAAAGCATAGAGACGGTGAACCAGAACCGACCTCCTCTGAGAGTGATCAATGGTTATGCGGTTTTGGACCATCTGGGCAGCGGTGCCTTTGGCAGCGTCTTTAAGGTGAACCGTCTTCGCTGTTTATTCGTGCTGTGTTAGTTAATAGTTCATTTGAGCCATTCACAGTTGTTTTTGCTCCCACTCAAAGGTCCGTAAACAGAGCGGACAGAACATTCTGGCACTGAAGGAGGTGAACTTTCACAATCCGGCCTTTGGCAAGGACAAGCGGTCCAGAGACAGCAGCGTGGAGAAGATTGTGTCTGAGATGACCATCATTAAAGAACAGGTGAATACATGGCATCTCTGTCAGAAACAGCTCAGATGTCCCTCTAGTGGTCAAAGCGATGAAAGTCACAGATCATGCATTTTGCTAAATCATTTCAAATCTAAAATAATAATAATAAGATGAAAAGAAATAATATTTTTCATAACGAAAATAAATCTTGTTTTTTTTAAGCATGAAGCTTTTTGCACAATGACCTTGTTTGCATGTCAAAAAAGCACATTCTCATTACTGTAATGCAAAAATTCTGCATTTTTACATCATTTTAATTAGTAAATTAATGTCACAATTAAAAAACGTAATGGTCCTGAAATAATTTTCACTAAGCAGAATATAATTTCTGTATATAATTTCTTACAAGCTGTCATTTATAATTCTTAATTTCTTTCAGATGTCTCATCCAAACATTGTAAAATACTTCAAAACATTTTTAGAAGGTATGCACTCCTCTGTTTATGAACATTTTGTATTATATGTAATATTTATATTTAATGATATGCATATAATGAATATTACAGTGAAGTCCAAATGTCTGTGATACTTTCACATTTAATACAAATATTTCCTTTCCAAATAGTGAGTTTGAGTAAAAAAAAAAATGACATTAACCTCTTAAGAATGTTTCAATATTTTGTTTGTCTTCTGAAAATTCTGAAACTTTTTGTATATTTCCAAGCATAAATGATAAAACCCCCAGATTTCCAGACTTTTGGACACCGATACATCTACAATACATATACTGGGGCAAAAAAGTATTTAGTCAGCCACCAATTGTGCAAGTTTTCCCACTTAAAAAGATGAGAAAGGCCTGTATTCATCATAGGTATACTCAACTATGAGAGACAAAATGAGAAAAAAAAATCCAGAAAATCACATTGTAGGATTTTTAAAGAATTCATTGGTAAATTCCTCGGTAAAATAAGTATTTGGTCACCTACAAACAAGCAAGATTTCTGGCTCTCACAGACCTGTAACTTCTTCTTTAAGAGGCTCCTCTGTCCTCCACTCGTTACCTGTATTAATCGCTTCTGTTTGAACTCGTTATCAGTATAAAGACACCTGTCCACAACCTCAAACGGTCACACTCCAAACTCCACCATGGCCCAAGACCAAAGAGCTGTCAAAGGACACCAGAAACAAATTGTAGACCTGCACCAGGCTGGGAAGACTGAATCTGCAATAGGTAAGCAGCTTGGTGTGAAGAAATCAACTGTGGGAGCAATTATTAGAAAATGGAAGACATACAAGACCACTGATAATCTCCCTCGATCTGGGGCTCCACGCAAGATCTCACCCCGTGGGGTCAAAATGATCACAGAACTGTGACGCAAAACTCCAGAACCACACGGGGGGAACTAGTGAATGACCTGCAGAGAGCTGGGAACAAAGTAACAAAGGCTACCATCAGTACCACACTGCGCCGCCAGGGACTCAAATACTGCAGTGCCAGATGTGTCCCTCTGCTTAAGCCAGTACATGTCCAGGCCCGTCTGAAGTTTGCTAGAGAGCATTTGGATGATCCAGAAGAGGATTGGGAGAATGTCATATGGTCAGATGAAACCAAAATAGAACTTTTTGGTAAAAACTCAACTTGTCGTGTTTGGAGGAGAAAGAATGCTGAGTTGCATCCAAAGAACACCATACCTACTGTGAAGCATGGGGGTGGAAACATCATGCTTTGGGGCTGTTTTTCTGCAAAGGGACCAGGACGACTGATCCGTGTAAACGAATGAATGAATGGGGCCATGTATCGTGAGGTTTTGAGTGAATACCTCCTTCCATCAGCAAGGGCATTGTAGATGAAACGTGGCTGGGTCTTTCAGTATGACAATGATCCCAAACACACCTCCCGGGCAACGAAGGAGTGGCTTCGTTAAGAAGCATTTCAAGGTCCTGGAGTGCCTAACCAGTCTCCAGATCTCAACCCCATAGAACATCTTTGGAGGGAGTTGAAAATCCATATTGCCCAGCGACAGCCCCAAAACATTCCTGCTCTAGAGGAGATCTGCATGGAGGAATGGGCCTAAATACCAGCAACAGTGTGTGAAAACTTGTGAAGACTTACAGAAAACGTTTTGACCTCTGTCATTGCCAACAAAGGGTATATAAAAGTATTGAGATGAAATTTTGTTATTGACCAAATACTTTATTTTCCACCATAATTTGCAAATAATTCTTTAAAAATCTTCAATGTGATTTTCTGGATTTTTTTTCTCATTTTGTCTCTCATAGTTGAGGTATACCTATGATGAAAATTACAGGCCTCTCTCATCTTTTTAAGTGGGAGAACTTGCACAATTGGTGGCTGACTAAATACTTTTTTTCCCCACTGTATATGCATGTGTGTGTGTGTGTTTTACAGCTGTCCGTTTTTGTCTTTGTCTCAGCTGATAAGCTCTATATCGTGATGGAGCTCATAGAAGGAGCTCCGCTGGCTGAACATTTCAGCTCTCTCAAAGAGAAACGGCAGACGTTCACCGAGGAGCGAGTCTGGAACATTTTCATACAGGTGAGCAGCTTGACACTCACACCGAGCAAGAGAAATGTGAAATTAAAGTGAAGTAAGTTCATATTGAAAACTCCACAGATCTGTCTGGCTTTGAGATACTTACACAAGGAGAAACGGATCATCCACCGAGATCTCACACCTAATAATATCATGCTCGGCGAGAGAGATAAAGTCACTATTAGTGAGTTAATTTCACCTTTTATCTGTCCAGAGCATCATATGAATATATAATGCTGGATATGTAAGTATAGGTATAGTATATGTAGGGGCTGTTAGGCTTCTACACTGCTTCACACTGTATACATAATAACCAATCTAATCTTTTTTCCAGCTGACTTTGGTCTTGCTAAACAGAAGCAGGAGAACAGTAAGCTGACGTCAGTGGTTGGGACAATCCTGTACTGCTGGTGTGTACTGAAATCTTTCATTTGCGATTCTCAAATACAACCAGCTGAACATGTGTTGGAGTTTGAGGTGAAGCTTATTTTCTGGGTTTGTTTGGTTTGTGTGTCAGTCCAGAGATCGTGAAGAACGAGCCGTACGGTGAGAAGGCAGATGTTTGGGCCGTGGGCTGCATCCTCTATCAGATGGTCACCCTCACACCTCCATTCTTCAGCGCAAACATGCTCTCGCTCGCTACCAAGGTGACGGGTTTACCACATAGTGGAGAAATCCGGGGGAGGCAATGCATTGGATAAGAATTGAGGAGTTCATTTGCAAAAACCGATAACTACATTTTTATTTTTTTTCAGAAATCAAGTTTTTTTAATTGCGCATTCCAAGTAATATCAATCAAACTGCAGTTGGGTTGTTTTGATTAAGCAATAATAACTTAAACAAATACAGGTAATTTACAAAATTAATGTTCATTGAAAGTATGTTTTTTTTTTTTTACATATTAAAAGTTTGTTTTATAGCAAAAGCAGATAACTCCCAACAGTCGTTTTTTGACAAAAGCAGATAACTCCACATTTCTTGTTTTAGAGTTTAAAAAACACTGGTTTAATCTTTGTAATCTCCTCAGATGACAATGTAGATGCCTGACAAACGTTGTTGTTGTTGTTGTGATCATAAACTGTATGGATGTGATTACACGCAATACACAGAGCTTTTCCCTCACCATTGTAACGCGCTGCTTTTGCAAGGTTCCGTGAAAACGTTTCAGCTTTCATTTTCCTTTTTCGCACCCTGAAGAAGATATCTCAGGTTCATCAAGTTCATCGAAATGATCCATCCTCGATCACTTTTAGTCAGCTTTGACGAAACTCCTCTCACAGTGTTGCCAGATTGGAAATGTCCAAGAATCGTACCAGAAGCTCAAAATTATCGTATTTGGAAGAAATTATTGTACAAACGTACAGAATACAGCTATTTATCTACTAGACTAAAACAACAACTTTTAGACACCCTACAAATTACCACAATAAATAAATAACTATGCCAGGGCCCTATGAAATACGTTTTATTTCCAAATTCAGTTTTTTCCATTTAAATTTTTCTATACTCTGTTTTAATAAAGTGGTTAAATTACATTTTATTAATCAAAAGCATGTCTAATTAAATAATGAAACGTATACAATTCAACATCAAATCTATTAAAAAGTTTAACAAAAATGACATATTTAGGGTCTTATGAAATGTTCAATTTTTTTCACCTGGTTTATTGTTACCAAATTCTGTGTTTTAATATGTCTAATTATTTGAATGCATAAAAACTGCTTTTATTTATAGCCTTATGAAAATTTTTTTTTCTTTAGAAAGTCTGCCTTGTGTATTTTAATTTTTCTGGTTATCGACTGAAGGCATAACACATTCATTTAATTTATCTAATTTATTAATGAAAATTAAAAAAAAAATTTGGCAAACAAGGGGATTACATTGCATTTAAACATGTAAAACTATTGTGATTATTCCTTAATACTTTTGTAGTAGTAGTTGTAAACTACCTTCTACCTTACACTAATAATACATTTCTGGCAGAAACTATATATTTTTGACTCTCAGAGCAGTTCTGGGGATGTTATGTCCTATTTAGTGAGAAGGCAGATGCTGAAATCACCGCTAGTGTATGTGTGTAGTAAACAAAACCGCGTGACATTCATTCAGACCATAGACTATGATTCAGACAGACACAGAACATGCAGGATTTATATTTAAATAGCCTTTTTGCGGCTTAATATTTACAGATACTAGTCCATATCATGATTTAAGTGTAATGACCTTCCTTTGATTAATTCATCCAAACTTTGACAAATTCTGTGACATTCCGCGTTATACAGTAAATTCCGTTGACTGGATTCCGCAATTCCATCCGTGTTTTCCGCATCGCCATAGACGTACCTTGCGGGAAGGTCCAAACTCCACCTCTGAGTCGCTGTCATCAGAATCCTGCGTGTTGCCAGATGTTGAGGGTCTTGAGGTGTGCACCAACCCATTTAGAGCGTCTGTAATGAGCCGATTTCGTGGCTTTGTTTTGATGAGGTTGACTTTGGAAAAAACACGTACTGAAATTTCGAAATTATCGTACATTATGGGATTTTTTTCATTACAAGTACAAATACGATAATTATCGTACGTCTGGCAACACTGTCCTCTCAGCTAGCAAATCTTTTCAAAGTGAACGTAGCCTGTCACCTGACCTGAATACAGAGCGCTGATTCGCTAAAATGGACTTATCGGCTTCTGTTCAAAAACAACAAAGGCGCTTGTCTGCTTCTGCAGTAAAAAACAAAACCGGCTTTTTTGACAAAACGTGTTTAGTGTTCAGATCGCACTATATGTGGAGAATGCACGGCATCAGCTCTTTTTTTTTTTTAAAGTGGCGTTTATCGGTTTTTTCAAATGCACTCTTCAATTATTAAGACATTTTAAAAGACCTTCCATATGATTCGGTGTGGGATTTTCCATTTATAAAGCTTGTCAGGTGGTTTTGATCTGATCTTGCTCATGCTCTTCATGTGTTTAGATTGTGGAAGCGGTCTATGAGCCAGTAGGAGACAAAACCTTCTCTGAGAGAGTGACTGACATGATTAAATGGTATGATTTCCTGGAGAGTTGCTGCTTTCATGTATGAAGTCTTTTATGCTCACTATAAGGCTGCATTTATTTAATCAAAAATTCAGTAAAAACAGTAATATTGTGAAAAATTATTACAATTTAAAAGAGCTGTTTTCTATGTGAATATATTGTAAACTGTAATTTATATCTGTGATGCAAAGCTGTATTTTCAGCATCATTACTCCGGTCTTCAGTGTCACATGATCTTCAGAAATCATTCTAATATGCTGATTTCGAGCTCCGTTATTATCAGTTATTATTGGTGCTCAACTGTTAATAATGGTTTTAATTATTATCAGTGTTGAAACCAGTTTTTGTGGAGAAAGTCTTTAATCTTCCCATGCTGTCACTGAGAATGATAGGAAATGTGGTCTTGTTGCTTCCTCGTATTTTCTGGCATGCTTTAAAGCTATTCTTCATCGACAGTCACTCAATTTAGTTCTTAGTTTGGTTTCTTAGTTTTCAGAAGATGTACCACCTTTATAGGACACATTCTCTTTGGCTTCTGATAGGTGCTTGACTCCAAACGCAGACGTGCGTCCTGACATCATCGAGGTCAGCTCCAGAATTTCAGATATAATGATGAAGTTTGTGGACAATCTCTGTGCATCCTATAATTCACTGGAGAGAAGGGCAGAGCGAGACAGGAAGAGAGCGCAGAAGTACTTCCTGGAGAGTAACAGGACCAGGATGTGCCGCCCACTGCAACGGGTTCGATTAATAAACTACTGGACATTTCTTCATTATTATAACCTGTCTGTCGGTTAAAGTGCTCCTGTTATGCTGTTTCCAGTATTGACTTTCATGCAGTCTGTAATGTAGCTGTATGTGAATGTAAACAATCTGAATCAGATGAATCACAACCTGTTAGTATGATAAATATCTATTGAGCGTTCAAAATACAGAACTATGGCAGTGGATGTATCGTTTGTGACGCGGTAGACCAATCACAGCAGACTGGGCCATCTGACCAATCAGAGCAGAGTAGGCTCACTAAAAAGGAGGGTTTAGAGAGACTGAATCTTAGAAATGCTTCGAACGAATCGCTTGAGATGAGTGGATATTAAATGAATATTTTGAGAAAACAAAAGCGTTTTTTGACCCTGCATGCATGTAAACCTATTGTAGGAGACTCCCAAAATAATATTAAGAAACTTAAAAATGGCATAATACGGGCACTTTAATAAAGAAACCTAAATACAGCCTGAATACTCTTTGAATTTTGTTTTTGATTCAGAGCGTTGGCCTCAAAGAACAAGATGGATCACAGACTCAGAGTTTGGAAACGTCTGCATCTGTGTTAACAAGCGGAGCAGAACAAAGCAAAGCAAGGTGACAGAGTTTATCTGTATTATTACTAAATCTTTTCTGCTCATAGCTGAACCACGTCTACACAAGTATTGTACCGCAATGCTAAATGTGCATTTGAGCAGTTTCAGATTGCTGTGTAAACAAATGTGCTCAAATTAATCTTGCTGATTATTTAGATCTATAACACAACATAGCAGCTATTTTAATAACAACAACATCTGCTTTAATTGCACATATCTTAGACTCTAGCGCCCTCTTGAGTTCTTGAGTACTAAAGATTGTTACCACCAGATTGACTTTGTGTAAATTATGGTTTCTAGGCAAAGAATGTTTTTGTGTGTGTTTAATAATCTTAGTATATACTAATATATAGTATATATATATATCTATATAATATATGCTAATTAGAAATATTCTTGTTTTTTTTCTTTCTTAAAATGTGTAGAATGTCTGGGAATGTCATGTTACAATGTCTGATGAGCTTAGAACAGGTGAGTTTATGCTTTCTGTGTGTTTCTGTTCTCATTTTTGTTAACACAATTAAGGGATAGCTTGAATAATTTAAATTTAAATTACATGAAATTAATTAAAATTTTATTTAGTACATTAACTTACATTATTTATTTAATTTTAATTACATTAATTGATTAAATTTCATGTTATTTTATGTAATGTAATTTTTAAAAGCAGTAAAATACTTTCTGTTTTGCATTTGGCAGTGCGGATTGTCAAAAAGCAAAAGCACGACCAGGTAAAAAGTCTCAGTTTTGCTCATGTGCACAAAAATGAGATGCTCAGTGAATTTTATTTTGACTCATTTATATAGTTTTTTGTAAAAGTAACAGTGTTCTCACACTAAAGGTTAAATAGCTAAAAATATCAGGGCATTTCTTTGGTTTCACTTGTGTTTCTCACACATTCACAGCATCAGCAGGAATTTGTTTATCTCAGAGAAAAGTTCGACAAATTGACGATCCCAACCAAAGGCTTCTTGAACTTCTGCATAAGATTGTATTCATAACTCAGGTAATTTAGAGTCTGTTTTCAGGCATTTTCCAGAATGTTTCAGTCTCTTTGACTCCTATTTTCTGTTTTTAGCTCCCACCAGCTCCACAAAACAGCTTCAAGCAGCGGGCAGTCGAACGCTTCAAGAAACCGCTGTTCACGTATGGAAGTGATCCGTACAATCTGAAGGTGGAGCTCAATAAGGTACTTCTGTTTAATGCAACAACAATCATATCTGTAATTTTTAGTTTGTCATCTTGTACTATTACTGACACGAAGCGGTGTGGAAGCAGTGATCCAGTCTTTAAAAGTGCACAATAATGGCCTGTTACTGAGATAAAATCGTCGTCTGATTGATAGTTCATACTTTTTCAGCAAATAAAAGTTCTTTTAATACAATTGTTCAAACGTGCACCTTCAGCTCGTGCTTCACGTGTCTTTTTGCTGTGAAATCTTTACTGATTTTTGTGAAGTAAATGTAAGAATAACTTTTATATTGTTAGAAATATTTCATGATGAACACTTACTGGACTGAAGCAGCACATTTCAAATCATGTTGAAATGTGAGTATCAAATATGATCATCAGGCTTTCGAGGAACGTTTATCTGTTCATCTCTCAATCATCATTGTGTTGCATTATGTTTTGCAACCGAGAGCTTTGATCATCAAACTCAGGATTAAATATCGTCTTACTAAGACATATGTGACCCTCCTCGACCACAAAACCAGTCATAAGGGAAATTTAAATTGAGATTGAGCTGAATAAATAAGCTTTCCATTGATTTATGGTTTGTTATGATAGGACAATATTTGGCCGAGATGCAACTATTTGAAAATCTGGAATCTGAGGGTACAAAAAAATCGAAATATTGAGAAAATCGCCTTTAAAGTTGTCCAAATTAAGTCCTTATCAATGCATATTACTAGTCAAATATTAAGTTTTGATATATTTACTGTAGGAATTTTACAAAATATCTTCATAGAACATGTTCTTTATTTAATATCCTAATGATTTTTTGGCATTAAAGAAAAATCTATTATTTTGACCCACACAATGTATTTTTGGCTATGCTACAAATAGACCCCCGCGACTTACGCCTGCTTTTGTGCTCACAGGTCACATTATTATTGGAGATATAGAGTCACAATGACATTATCATTTTATTTGAAGTACTCGTTATACTGTTACAAAGATTGCATTGCTTTATATTACAAGCATCATGGACTTTCATCAAATATTTGCCATATAATATCACTTGCTCCAAATTGCACCTATTTTTGCTCGGTTTGGGCCTGTTTGTTCCTCCAATTTTTACGATAGCATCGATACGCAATGATCCATAAACCCTGATGTATCAATATTATTATTATTATTATTGATACTTAAATATTACTAAAGGTTCAATAAACTTTTATTCTATATATATATAACACCACACACACAACCACACAACATAGCATACATACAACACATATTATAACACACATATATATATATACCCACAGGCACACACACACCACACACCACACACACACACACACATATATATACAGTATATATATATAATATATATATATAATATACACCCCATGACACACACACAACACACACTACATACACACACTACATACATACCCACACCACACTACACACACACACAACACACACACCACACACACACACACACACACAACAATACACACACACCAGATATATATATATCTTATTACACCCACAACCACACACGCTCACTCACATACTCACTCACTCAATCACACACACACTCACACACACACCCCACACACACACTCTCTCTCTCACCCACACCCACACACACACACCCCACACACACACAAACACACAACATATATTATTATATAATATATATATAATGACACACACACACACATCATACACACACACACACAACACACACACAAAAACACACACACACACACACACCCACATATATATATATATATATATCTATATAGATAAACTGTTCCAGGCTTTACAGGTTTTCATGGTAAAAGGTGCAACAGCTCCATCTTGTGGCTGTTTCAGTGGAAAATTTATTTAATTGTGAATTGAGTTGAAAAAGAATTTTCAGACCTTTGAATTCAAACCCTTCAGGTTCTTCGAGGAAGTCAGGAGCTGGTGGAGATGTCATCAGCCAGCAGAGAGTGGTGGTCCATGATCCAGTCTTTAAGTTCAGACCCAGCCGCTGCGGAAAACCGTGGAAGTGGAACTCCAAACTGTACATTTTTATCTTTGGTTTAATTTGAAAGCTTCACAAATGTCACTGAGCTCGTCTAAATTATTTTGTAGGGGAGGCAGGTTGCTCCAGTCTGCAAGGCGGTCTCTCCTATGAGGACATACAGGTGGGATTTTAAACTTTGTTGTTATGCAGCACATTTTAAACTATTATGAATGAATGCATGAATCATTTTAATATTACACTGATTTCTGTAATTTGATCCACCAGCACGAGTAATTAATCATATCCACTGATGATGCTTACTGACATCTGTGCTGCTGTTTTCCCTCCAAAATGATGTCACTTACTGGAGGATGATGATGTCATTTAAGGAATGTTTTTTGTCAATTAAAAGAAATGAAAAAGGCTAACAAGATGGAAAGTGATATTTATGACCCATGAAAAGTGGATTATAAAAAAACCAAATGAAAAAAACAAAAGGTCCTCTGTCCTGGAGGATGACGTCATTGAAGAACTGACTCTTGTTAGTTAAAAGAAATTAAAATTACAAGGAATATTATTTATTAATCGGCTACTCCTATTAGCTAAATTTAGTATACATAAATGCAGATATAGGGGAAATAAGCTTTTGTTTTTAATTTTAAAAACAGAAGTTCAACAATACCGAAAAACTATTTTATGTTTTTAACCTTTTAAAAATGTAAAAAAAAAGTGTTAAAGGTTAGAAAGCTGTAATATGTTTCTATTTGTAAACATTTTAATGTTTTTATTTAACTTTATTTCTGCCTTTTGATTTTATTTCTTTAATTTATTATTATTATTATTTTATTATCCTAATGTAGCCCCTGACTTTCTTTGTACTTTTTTTTTTAAAATCAATAAAATAAAAGGTAAAAAGCTAACGATTAATTAAATTAATATGCACAAAATTATGTTTAAATTATAGAAAGTAAAAATTATGAAAATTATGAAGATCTGGAATAATTACAAATAAATTGTCAGTTTTTCATGGTAAAATTCAGTGCAGCACAGACAAAACTGAACATTCACTCAAACCTAAGTAATGAAATTAGTTCAAATTCACCCCATGTTCACTTAATAAAGGTTTAGTTCACCCAAAAATGAAAAATCTTTCATCATTCACTCACCCTCATGATGTTCCAAACCTGTATGACTTTCTTTCTCTTCGACACATTTAAAGCAATTTTTGAGAATCTATGGCTCTCTAACCCTCGCCATAGACAGCATAAACTACCACATCCATGATCGACAAAGTAGTCCTTGTGACATCAGTGGTTCAACTGTAAAGTTACGAAGCTACGAGAATACTTTATTGCGCAAAGAAAACAAAATAACCAACCAATTATTCCACATTTTCGTCTCTACTGCGTCACTTTGGACGCGTGTTCATGACAGTATCATTACGCGAGCGTGTGGCGGCGCTGACGTCATGATGTATTCTCGTAGCTTCGTAACTTTACAATTGAACCACTGATGTCACACGGACTACTTTGTCGATCATCTTGGATGTGGTAGTTACCTTGCTGTCTATGGGAGGGTCAGAGAGCCCTCATATTTCCCTAAAATATCTTAAATTGTGTTCTGAAGATGAACGAAGGTCTTACGGGTTTCGAACAACATGAGAGTGAGTAATTCATGACAGAATTTTCATTTTTGGGTGAACTAACACTTTAACGGTAATTAATAAGATTTCCATCTTTAAAAGTAGTGAATTTCATATTTCTTCCTGTATGTTATATGGTAGAGCTGTGAGTTTGATTTCAGCTTGTCTGATGTTTCAGAGTATGGTGGAGGATGTGCTGGAGGAGAACGGCTATTACAGCACGCCTCTGGGCAGGTAATGTGGATTGAAGCTGGTTGCTGTTGGATTTCCTCTGCTGTCATTGACTGTCTGTGTGTGTGTGAACGGCAGAAGTGAAGTGGATTCAGGAGCGGGAACCAGACGAACTCAAACCCCGTGACCCACAGCAGCTCTCATATCTGCCTGACAGCAGCCTCTCAGGTCAACCTGACAATAATCACATTATGAATCATAAGCTGATTTTGTGCATCTGAAGAACACATGCTGATAGTTGATTGCAATAATAGTCAATGCACGCGCATAGATGATTTACCTCATTTAAATCTGTGCACTTTAATGTGTGTGATTTTCCTTTTTTTTACAGATTCACACAATACATGCGTTTGAGTTAAATATCGTTTTAATATAAAATAGTCCTTTAGTTTTTATTAAATGAATTGATTACTTCCACTCACGTTAAAAGGATGGAGGAACAAAACTCGGAACATTTATTTGTGATGTGTGTGTATTTATGTGTGTGTGTGTGTGTGTGTGTGTAAGCCTGTATAATGACATTGTTTGTCTTTCTATATTTTATACATGTTCAGTGGCATCCAAAAGACTGAGAGCACATAGACAATAAATAAATAATAGTACAGAAAGTTTATAAAATTGAGAAATATTTAATATTCTGCAGAATCTGTGCTATTTCTAGGACACTAATCAAATGTAAGACTGCGCAATTTGTCATTAAAATATGTTTTTTGGAAACACTTTACATGAATGTCTCATTTGTTAACATTATTTAATGCATTTCCTAACAATGACCACAATATTATTTATTTATTAATCTTAGACAATATATACGACAGCAATACACTTGTATTATTGGCATTTATGAATCTTTGATAATGCTAGTTAATAAAAATGCATTTGTTTATTATTTCCCAGTGCATTTATTAATGGTAAAAATGCAAAATTTGATTTAAAAAATGTATTAAATGTAGTAAAAGTATTGTTCATGTTAACTAACGTAGTAAGTAATGTTAACAAATGAAAGCTCATTGTGAAGTATTACCTGTTTTTATTTGATTATTTTTAGTTTATTGACTAAATATTTGTAAAAATCTACAAAAAAAACATTTCTGGAGTGTATCCTATCCTGTTTTCCCAATTTAGCGATAATTTTGGAAAATGTTTGGAATATGTATACAAATATATACAGTATGCAAATATTCTGATTGAGCAATTAAATGTAAAATGTACACTACACAAGCAGAGCTCAGTATGGTGTACGCTGTATCCCACAATGCAGTGCAGTGCTTGAGTATGATAAATAAACCTGAAGTGATAACAAGAGTCTCATTTTTTTTTAATGATCCAATTCTTCAAGCAGATGGCTAAATACCAGATTCTAGAATAACCACTTGCGGAATGAAACGCACTGAGGTCATGTTACAAAATTGTTTATAATTGAGACATTTATCATTGCATAATTTTTGTATAGGCTATTCTTAAAGCAGCAGTAGTATGCATGTCAGTCCATACACCGCTTATCTAGTGCATATAGACATGAAGTGCAATAAAGAGGCATGACAGTAAATGACAAGTAAATATTTATTGAATTTTCTTTATAATGGTCTATTTCAAATAGATATACACAACTATACATACTGCACAGTTTTTATAAGGAAACAAAAAAACATGGACACGCCAGAGCTGAACAAAAGAGTCGTACGTCTTTTCCTGTCATTTACAGGCGGAGAAATGTCCATATTATCAAGCGGTTTCCAAATGCATAGAGTAAACCGGGAGCAGCGCATCCCAAAATAACTGGGATTGTAACGTCGTCTCCCTGCTCCGCGATTCTTACAGAGAAGAATAACAGAATGATCCCCGTGTCTAGAATTGTGGCGAATAAGTGTCACCTGTAAGGCAATCTGTACAAATGTCCATAAATAAAACTCCATCTCTTTCATAGTCCAGTATACACATTTCCCGCTGCATAATGGAAGACTTAAAACACCTCTCTGTACGTGGTCTATAGAAAAACGCCATTTAAAGTGACTCCGCTCATAAATTACAGCTGGACAGGCGGATATTTTCCGTCTGTTATTATGGTGTCGGGGGAGCCGAATGCACCCCATCTGTTCGTCGACACCTCGTGCAAAAGCATCGCCCCTGTTATACAGGTTCAAATGATGCCAACATGCTGCTAGCAACAGGACATCCAGTTCGGAAAAAAATTAGAAATTATATATATATAATATGTATATATATATATATATATATACCAATGTAATCATCTTTGGACAGATACGGATAGTAGGAGCTGCTCTTATACGATACCTGCGTTAGCGCTATTGCACATATGACAACGGATATAAGTTGTTTTACAAACACACGTGAAACGCAGACAACCTTTGCTTGTGCGTAATGAGCAAATCACGATGATTCTCTTTTGACCCTGTCGTTTGGCTTTTAACTCTTTACCACTATCTCTGGTTGCGTCCGTGGATGCCGAATGCGTCGTTGCTCACGCCAACAGGTAAAAAAAGCCTGTTAAATACATTCAAGAGTGAAATTTACAGCCCAGGTTGGTCAGACAGAGAGTAGAGGGGGTTTAAGGTTGGATTTTGAAGGCGAGCAGCTCCTCGGAGTGCATGTTATTGAGCGAGCGCAGCTCAGGCAGCTTCAGCAGCAGCTTGGTGAAGACGGCGGCTTCGTTCGAGTGCTTTTTCATGATCAGGTTCCTCAGAGCTCTGATCAGGGTCTCCTGCAGGGCCTCCACGCCGTTTACATCCTCGATGGCCGATCGGTCTGTGAAAACATGCAACAATCGATCAGCTTCACGAAAGCAGCAACTGCAGACACTGACACCAGTAAATGCATGTACTAAAACCATTTTATTAGAATTATTGAAATGATAATAATTAAAAGCAAAACCAATATGTATAAAATAGTTCAAATCAATTCACCACAAAATGGTGTATGAAAATATAATAATAATCTAATATTAAAAATATATAATAAATAAATAAGACAAACTGATTAAAGAATAAATGTTACATTCATGTAAATGATAAAAATGAAACAGAAAAACCATATGTTAAACATAGTTCAAAATTCTCCCAAATGTATATGAAAGCTAAAATGATGAATAATAATAAATTCCTAAATTTATAAAATAAATAATACAAATGATTAAGATACATATATTACATTAATATATATATCTTAAAAATATATAATCAATTTTTAAATATAAATATAAAAATAATTTAATTAATAAAATAATAAATAAAATCATACAAATGATTAAAGATAAATACTACTTATTTAAATATATGATTACAAATAAATAATACCTAATAATCAAATGATGACAGATCAATATATACATTCACACAAATAAATTAGTAAAAATGCTTCAAAGCCCACCATGATCAATTAATAGTTCACAATTCACTCCATATGGAAAAAATGTTAAGATATACAAAATAAATTATAAATTTTTATTGATTATTAATTATTATTTAATGATTAAATACATATTTATAATTATTCATAAAGAGTATTTAAAATTATTAAAGCAAAAACAATAGCATCATTAAATAGATTTTCAAATTCCAGAAGGCCATGCTGCCAGAGATCTTGTTAAATCTATATACACACTATTCTAAATATAAAATTCTAGAACCGATTAATAATATTACTAAAATGGGTATTAGTATAATATATAATATAAAAACAAGATGACAAAAATTAAGTTGTAAAAAAAAAAGAAGATGCTAAATTGCACATCTTGCTGCCCATTAGGTTCCAAACATTCCTTATTTGTTACTGTTTCAGCTATAACGCCGCCGCTTCTAGACAACAGCACGACTCGCTGGGTAACAGTATCTCTTAGCAGTCTTATTTTTAGTATTAATTGTATACTATTATAGTATGTATTAATATTTTGAATTAGCTTTTCGTTCTGTTTTAAATTTCTATTTTATTTTAAGTTTGTGCTTTTGCATTTGTTATTTGCACAAAAGATGCGTTTCTCTGTTTTTGAAGGGCGTACCTGCAGACACCAGCACCACGGCGGAGAAGAGACTCATCTCTTCCTCGTCCAGCTGCAGGGCGCTGAGCTTCTCGCTGAACTCAAACATGCAGTTGAGCAGCTCTCCGGCACCCATGGAGCGCAGCAGGTCCACGCCGAACTTCCTCCCGCTCAGGAAGGTCACGGTCCGCTCTTTCACATCGAACAACGACACGAAGCGCACCATCAGCACCTGCGCGGAGAGAAAGGGAGGAGAGCGTTAGGGGTCTGACGGATGCTTGCACTCTCTGAAACGCATCGGGACTCGTGGTGCTTTACCTCGAAGGTTCCCGCCTTGAGGAGGTTGACCTGGTCGTGTTGGGAGAGGTCCTGGAAGCCCGGGATCCGCTTGGCAAATTCCACCACTTCTCGTACGGCAGGGATGAAGCTCTTGGAAAACTCCTCCCAGATTTCATGACCGGGCTTGCAGGGGTCCACGAAGGGGGAAACGCTCATGGGACACACCTGAGAGAAGACCAACAGAGTCACATTACTACACCAGATACGCTTTAGTGCTAAAATAGCTCTGCTCCATTTTAAGGCATTGTTAGCGCGCTCGAGCCAGAGAAATTCTCCAAATATTTTCAGCATTTAAAATCATAATTAATCCTGAACTTATATATTTATATTTAACAATAATTTAGAAAAAACTATGATTAAAATAATTAAATTAATAATTCTGTAAAATAATACCCGTATTTTGTAGATTTATTTAAATTTATTTTAAATGGATTCAAGCAAAACTATTTGAATCAAAACTAGTTACATATATACAAATAAACTATTATACTTATTTTTTGTGTGCCTTGTTTACATTCATTGCTCCAACGTGACAAATTTCACCCAAGACGGTGGATGCAGCCAGAGAAATTGTCTATAAATGTATTTATAATTTAGAAAAATAAATAAAAAATGATAATTCTATATATTTTTTTTAAAATACTTAATAGACAAATATAAATATTACACTTATATAATAAATACAATCATTTAAGAATTCTTGGGATTATTTTCTAATTTTTAAAATAATAATATTGGTAATTGGTAAATGTTTTTCTCTCAATGCACTTAATTTTATTTTTTATTTTAGTTTGTTTTAGTAATTTTATGTGCTTGTCATTTTTTGTTTGTTTTAATATTTGCATTTAGTTTTAATAATTTTTGTACTTAAAGTTACTTCTGTTAGTTGCCAAGACAAAATTTGTAATCGTCATTGAAATGTTTTTCATGTAATATTTCAGCCAAAAAAACGAAGAAGCTGTTTTAGCTTTAGTGATCTTAAGTGTGTATTGCTAATATTGATGTATAAACAGCAGAAGGTCACTAACCAGATGTCCTCTGTTTGCTCCAGTCTGGACTTCGTTCATGTGGTTTCTGTGGTAAGGCAGGCTTTCTGGGATTCGACTGCACTGCTGGGTCACGTGATACCCGGTCACATGATCCCTGTAAGGTCCAGTGGTGGTTTGCACTGCGCCGCTCTGGTTCCAGTGGTTCCAGCATTCCCGCTGCGGCTCCTCATCCTCCTTGCTGCTGCTGCTGAGTGTTTCGGAGCTGGCCGGAGATAAGGACCCTCCGCGGGGCGAGCCATACGCAAACAGGTCCTCACGGGGAGCGGGTCCAGTGCTCGGCACGTCTTCCTCCCCGCTGTCTGACGAACAGGACGACGCCGTGTCCATGGGAACGACTGACTCGGAGTCCCGGGAGAGATCGGAGGAGGAGCGTGGCGAATCCGGCGGCGACGGCGAGGAGGAGCTGGACTTGCTCTGGCTGCTCTCGATGGCACAAGGGGCAGGCTGTGCGCCGTGAAGCATGTGCTGCAGCTGACTGTTGTTCATCATGTTATTCATGGCTGTCTGCATCTCCAGGAGCATCCGCTGCTTCTCCCGCTTCGGGATGCGTCCGAAACGCACAGCTGAAAGAGAGATTGTTTGTTAAGATTCATTGCATTTAGTTCTTCTGCTTTAGACTTAAAAAAATGTAGTTGTGCTACAAGTCCTGATGTCAATATTACAAAAGCTTGAGCTCATAAGGAAGCCGGATATGGCTTGTAACTCACCGTCTCGGGACATCCCGACAGATAAACACTTCTTGAAGCGGCACTGCTGGCAGCGGTTGCGGTTTATCCGCACAACAGTGCAGCTTTCTGTCTTCAGGCATTTCTTATACTGAATATTCTGCTGGATGCTTCTTCTGAAGAAGCCCTGTTAAAAATGAAAAATAAAAAAATCATGCAATTTTCCGCTAACAGTGTTTTTTGGGGGGTATACATAGAATGCCTATATATATATATATATTATATACGCATATACATATTTGAATTAAGCTTTTTTTTTTTTATAGCTTTATTTTTTATTTAAAATTTTCATTTTATTTAATTCAACTTATTTCACTTAGCCAAGTTAAGTTTTTAAAAATTTAGTAGAAATTAAGTCTTAATTTTTGATATTTATATTTTGCTTCAGCTTTATTTCAAAATAATGCAATTGTTTGTTAGCAGGGTTATTATAGTTAATATTATACTAATACTAAAACCATAAAATACATTTCTGTTACTGTACTTGAAATAAACTTTAACTGAAATAAAATAAAATATTAAAAAATATTATTTTATTTCAGCTAGTTGTCAAGCAACATTACTCATTTTAATTTAGTTTAACCTCATGTAAAATAACTAAAACTGGAATAAAAATTAATAGACACTATATATTTAGAAAAAAATCTAAAAATGATGAAACAACAAAATTACTAAAACTCTTAAATAAAACTGAAATGAAAAAAAAAAACGAATTCAAAACATTGATACAATCTATAATAATATTCAAATATTAATTAAAACTCTAATAGTATCTTAATTATACTAAAATAACACAGACAACATTATTTCCTTATAATAAAATCATATCTAGAAATACTAGAGGTCTGTTCCGAATGCTAGTGACTGAAGAGACTTGGGATGCAAACTCAAAAAAGTGCTAAATGCACATATTGTTAAGCTAGGCACAAATATATATATATATATACACACACACATACATATTGCATGCACAAATAAAGTTAAAAAACGTTGGGATTGCATTCTCTGCAAAGTAAATAAAGTTTGACTTGACTAAAGTATATACATGCAAAGCTGTAGAATCTGGCTAAAAGGTTCTACAGTGTGAGTGTGCCAATGATGCTTAAAAATGCTCTCTTACCTGTACAACACTAGGTTTTGGAACAGACCCAGAATGTTAGATGATCCTGAGAGAAGTGTTTCCTTACCTTGCAGCCTTCACAGGCATGAACGCCGTAGTGGAAGCCCGAGGCGATGTCTCCACACACTTTACACAGCAGCACCATCCCATTGAGCTCTGGAAAATCATGGAAGAGTTAGTTATACCCAGTGGACCAATCCTGCCAATTTTAGACAGCTGAATCACAAACAAGCTTATTCAGCGTTCACTCACTGGTGATGGAGCTCTTGGCAGCGAGGGTCTTGTTAGAAGCGTGTCCGCGTGGCTGAGTGTGTTTCAACAGCAGTCCAGCGGTGGGCAAGTCTGTCAGACGGCTCGGTTTAGAGGGCAGAGGCGGGGAGGATGATGGGGAGCGGCTGTTAGAGCTGTCACTCATGCAGGACTCGGGGCTGGGGGCGGAGCTTGAGGAGCAGACGTAGGCTATCACGCCTCCTTGGAAATGAGAAAAAGAGGGAACGTTTTAAAAATGCACACTGAAAAAGTTTTATTGACAAACGTATGACCACTTATGCACAGTACTAAACTTGATTTCAAATATGCATTTTCTAGATTACCAAAAGAAATGTTGCATAGTTAACAATAACCAGGGGTAATAGCACTTACCTACAACCATAAAAAAAATCATTACTTGAAATAAAATAAACATTAACTGATAAAAAAAAAAAAAAAAAAACTTTTTTTGACCGTGTTGCCAACATTTCTCATTTAAGTTAAATGACTAGTTAATGGATGAATTAAAATAAATTAAAACAATTTATGATTAAAATAAATTAAGTATTAACATTTATGCACAGTACAGTAAAAAGATTTAAATATCCCTTGTTTTTTGTTCTTCGGGTTAAAAAAAGCATTTTTTTTATTAGCATACACCATAAAATAGACAATACAGACAAGAACAAAAGTAAATGAGAAACAGTTTGAAGATATGTTTTACAATTTGACCTTCTTCATTGCATTTCATTTACATATTGGATAACTGCATTATGTAAACTCATTTCAATAAGCGAGCAGGTCATCTTGATATGAAGAAGTCACACAAATATGCTTGCACAAAGTTATCTTTTGTTGTTGACACAACTGTAAAATTATATAATCTTCTGCAGTGCACATGTTGGATGAACTTCCTCATTTTGAACAGCTCATGACCTATTTTTAGATGAATGAATCTGCACCAGTATGTTTAATTGCACTAGCCCAATACAGTACCACTACATGCTATATGGATAAGATAATCATTAAATACATCAAAAGTACAATAAAAGAAGTGGTACAAAAAATGTATTTAGTAATTGTTTAGTTAATTGTTCAGTACATAAATAAATAAATGGATTTATTTGACACCAACCAAAGTAAACAGAAATGTCCTGAATTTCTTTAAATGGACAAGGGAGGTTACTTAACCACCAACTACCCTTAGTTTCTCAGACCCACCCACACGTGGACCTCTCATGTTTTGTAGGGGAAGAATATCTAGGTCACTAGCTGTCTGCTGCCTCCTCACGTGGTACTGCAGAGAGTCTCGCGTCGGCAACTGCCACGCTTCGACCAATCAGAGACTATGCGCCGCGCACGTCACGACCAATCAGCGGCGGAGCCCCGACTCCTAGTACACACAGGCACATGGCTAGGCTACGAGAGCCATGTGAGAGCGAGCGTTCTAGTAGTCCGAGTACAGAGGGCGCGTGACGTCACGGACACTCCTAACCCACATCCAGTGCGCGCGGCAGTCATGCAAGCAACGGAAAGCATGTCAACGGTGCTTTAACCCACAACATTTCACTCTGATAACCTCTCATTTTAAACAGGTTTTCATTTTATGACACCACAGACAGTGCATCAATAATACAATTATAATACATTTACGCATTTAGCTTAGAGAATTACACTACTTCTGTTTGGTGTCTCGGGTATATACTCTTTAATATATACACACACACACACACACACACAGACAGATACACACACACACACACACACACACACATCACACACACACACACACACAACACCACGCGGGAAAAACAGCACCACACACACATGACACACCACACACATACATACATACATACCTACATACATCTACCACACATATATATAGTGAACACACACACACACAGATGAATATAGCTACATTACACATAATATATTACCTATACACACATATATATATACACACATATATATATATATATACATATACACACACATATATATAATATAATATAAGCATACACAACACACACAGACACATATAAAGATCTATATACATACAACACACCCACACATAACACACACATATATATATAATCAGATATATACACCTATCACACCACACACCATCACCACATATATAGATATATATATATATACACATACACACACATATATATATATAAATATATAAAGAACATATACACTACCACAATATATATATATATTATATCTATATATCTAGACATACACACACACACACACATACATTATATATATAATATTGTATGTGTTTGTGTGTGTGTGTGTGTGTATATATTATATATATATATATATATATATATTATAATATATATATATATACACATACTGAAAATGCTATTTTCAGTACCTTTTCACCATAAACAACCAACACTACATTGGACAACAGGGAAGATATTAAATGAAATCTACACATAAATCATTAAATCAGTAAAGTCGGGCTTAAATGTACATTTTAAAAAAATACGACAATAAATGCAAATAAAGATGGAAAATAAGATTTTTAATGACTGATCAAGGGTTTTATGGGGATTTTGCTTAAAAACAGCTATTTTTAGCTGCTAAAACATGTGAGAGTGAGTACAAAAACATCTCTATAACACGTCTGTGTAGAAATCACACGCATATTCACTAATATTTCCGGGTTTTCTATGACAGTGGAAATCCTGTATGCTGTATGTCAAAATAAAGCATTACTGTAGCGCGGGATAACACTGCAATTTTTTTCCCCACAAAACAGGAGCAATGTTTCTAACAATGCTAAATACGTTATGCTTACAATTATGAATAAAAAATGCATAATTATAAGCAATAAAATAATAAATGTCTTACCTTGCTTTGTTGATTCCATGTCTTCAGACTCTTGATGTCTTATAATTCAGGAGGACAATAATTTGAAACAGCTGTTCGTGTAAGATGTAAGTCTGTCGAGCTTTCGGATCCTTCAGCGTTCCATAGAAGCTCTCGAGCGTCTCACACAATGGAACGCGACTCTCAGGATGCGCACGGGCGCTCAGAACGCAATGTTCTCTAGTTCTCGTTTCCGTCCGTGTCTCCGCCCCTTCGGTGCTCGACTCACGTTGTTAACCCAGTGACACACTTTCAGCCATGTGTCTGTGCTTTCACACGTCCAGAGGCGGAGCCCGCGCGCACGAATCCACCGCTGCAACGTGATGCGCGCTTCTGGGAACACGATGTTTTTCTGGAACGCCGCCACACCGTTCAAGATAACAACAGGGCCGGGGCGGGGGCGAATAACGGGACGCTGTGACGACCAGCCGTTTAACATGCATTTCTTTAAACTTGTAGTTTTTAATGCATGCGTGTTAGTAGCACAGAAACGTTTTTGTGTAGCATCAAGCCAAAAACATACAAAAAGTGTCCACCTTTAATTGTACTTTGAGTGTTTAAGTGTTCTTCCTGCATGCTTTTGAAAGCAACACATAAGCCATCTATTAAAGGCTCCACAATAAGCTCTTTTTTAGTCACTCGAATATATTTATTTATTCATGGATCACCAACTGTGCTCACACTCGAGTCAAGTTTATTCATCTCTCCACAAGCAGGAATGAACACATTGTGTCCAGATACGGGTTATAGCCTATGGTTTAATGGCTGTTGACTATCCAGTTCACTTGGGAGCGTGATGTGATTGGTAGGTGCTTGTTCTGGGTGGTTGCTAGAAGGGTTGGGTAAAATTCATAGAAATAAGATAATGTTCTAAGGTTTCAAGCGACCTGAAACTGAACTTTCCATGGCACAGGGCAATACCTTTTTCCACAAATGAAATGCATATTGCATTATCTATCTGGCTGGCTGTCTTTAAGGACTGTATCCTTTTTTCCAGACAACTTTGAGTGGCTTTACAAAGCCTTGTCTGAAAATCTGAGACAAACAGAAAGATACAGTCTGTCAGACAGACAGATGGATAATCAGACAGAGACACAGAAGGATAGATAGATAGAACAAACGAACGAGTGAACAAACAAACAAATAATAATAGATAGACTGATAGACAGACCAACAGACTGATAGATAGATAGAGATAGATAAATAGATAGAACAAACGAATAATAGATAGATAGATAGAAAAAACAGATAATAGATATATAGATAGATAGATAGATAGAACAAATAATAGATATATAGATAGATAGGACACATGAACAAACAAACAAATAATAAGAGACAGACAGACAGATGGATATATAGACCGATAGATAGATGATAAATAGAACAAAGGAACAAATGAACAAACAAATGAATAATAGATAGATAGACAGATGGTAAGGGGAGAAAACAGTTAAGTACAAGTGGTAGGGAATACTGTACTTGTATAACAATAAATCATATTTATGCTGTAACACAAAAATGACATTAAATTAAACATGATTATTTATATGCATAAAATGCCATAACTATTTCCCTCACATTTACTAAAGTTATTCAACTATACTGTTTTCACTGCTAGGAGAGCAAAGTCTATATAACACTTATACGACAGGATCATAAACATGGTTATGATACTTATGCAACAGTGGTTATAGATTTAATTGGTGGTTTCCAAGATGATCACCTGATTTAACAAGTGAAGTGTCTCTTCTTGAAAAGCACACAATGTATGTACACCCTGCACAGTCTGAACATTTTTCTCTTGCCAGATCACTGATCCAAAGAACACCGGGACACAACGTTCTGTACTGTGAACCACAGAAAAGGCGTGGTTAAACCTACCAGACCAGCTGCTAAATATAGCCATTTGGTTCAGTAGGTCTATTGCATGTCATTTAACCATAATCTACGAATAATTAACCAGATCCTGATCTTTATCTCAGAAAAATGACCGCATAATCCTCATATCTCAAACATCAGTCAACCCAACTTACAGATCGAGGATGGGTTATACATTTACAGAGATTTTTTTTAAACGTACTTCTCAATTTGTTCCTTTTATTGCAGTCTGTATTCTGTATTCAGAGTCTGTTTGATCAGGATGTCCACACAGCTCATTGCTTTGCTGAGGAAAGACATCATTGAAATGTTTCCATCAGCTGCGCCACAGTAAACAGACAGTCATCTGCTGACATCTACAGGACAAACTAGCTCTCTGCGGTCAGCCTCGCATGAGTGACCGCATGGAAAACTATTATTAAGACTCTGGGATGTTTAAACAGGTCATCTGCTGTAAATGTGACGACAAGGAAAAAACTGCAGGGTGTCTTGAAAATATAGATGTCTTATTGGGGCCACAAATATTACTTGTTCTTCTTAACGTTTTACTAAGCATAATGAGAAAATGGCACATTTTTGGAATCATAATGGTTATTAAATATGCCTGTTATTAATAATACAATATGATTTTGAGTCTAAATGTCTGAGGCTTTCTAAACATGACATATGTTTTTTTCTGTTTTTTTAGGCCTTAATAATAACTAACTGAAAAAGGCGGGGATTTTTTCCACTTTAAACCTAAAAATGGTAGATTCTGCAATGTTATAGGTTATTAATTGAGCAAGCACCTTATTAATGGATCCTTCAAGAATAGATTGAAATGTATGTATAACTTTATTTGAGTGTTATTTACTAATATTTTGAATTAGGTTACTTCTTGTTTTCAGTTAGTTACGTTTCAGGTATTTTAGTTGATTTGTCATTTTATAACGAAATATTTCTGTTGTACAGCTTTGTTGTATTTTTATTTAGTGAATATCAAATAGTAGTCATTTCAACTTTTTTTTTTTTTTTGGAGAGCTCTGAAAAAAGTCTGAGAGAAAGATGAGGAAGGGGAAATTAAGGGCCACATTATATTAAATTGAAAGGTGAACCTGTTCCTTTAGACGCTGACTGCAATTAGTGAACACTCCAGCTCTTTATGGAAACACTGCAATTTTCTCAAGTTAAGCGTATCTGCCAAAGTTCAGTTTTGACATTGAGGGATTTTGGGGTGTGAAATTCGAGGATAGCAACCTTTGGCCATTTGTGAGGAGTAAGGCTTTATAATCACAACAGCTGTAGATGTTGTGGTTATATGTGCGAAGGATTATGTTGGCAGAACAGACCAGACAGTACAAGTAATTATCCATATGAATTGTACAACGTATATGAAACGTGACTATCGATAACATAAAATACCAATGGAATCTTTCCAAGCTTATCATTGAACTGGATATAGACACTGTCGACCGATACGATAACCTTTTGGAAGTAAATAAACCTGAGATCATACAAAGTAACACTTCCATATCGGTCATTTTGACATGATCACGGGCCAAAAAATAGGGGAAAAACTTTTCCCCCGTGAAATTGATCAGGTTTGTTGTGCTTGTTTGTACAGCTGCACAATTACTATTACATAATTATAGAAATTATATAGCATTCTTATTAAATTATTCTTAAATACAGATGATTGTCAAATACATTTTTTTGTGGTATGTAATTTATTTTTTTTATATAGTATTAATTTATATTTGCAGTTAAATTATAATGCAAAATTTGCATCCTAATTAAATGTTTTATTTCAGATTTAGTTTTAGTTATTACTAATTGTAGTAATTTTTAATTTTTAATTTCAGTTTTAAGTTTTTCATCTAACATTTATTTTATTTCACCTTGATTTCAATATTTTTGTGCAGCTGCACAAACATATATCAATTGAGCAAATAATAATAATAACAAACATACTATTTGATTACAAATTACATACTTTTACAAAATAACAAAAAAAAAAATTCTAAGGCAATATTACTATAAAAAAAAAACTGGAATATTAGAACAATATATATTAATAATAAAAATAATAATAGGGACACTTGTGATGTTATAAAGAAAATAAGGTCAGGCCCTTATTGCTTTGCGAAAAGTCAAAGAATATTTCGCACAAATATTCAAACTTAGCAAAACACATGACAATAATTCCCAGCTAATCAAAAAATTACATAGATTTGCATAAAAATAAATAAAATATGATCTGAACTGGTGCAAATAGTAGAAAATGAGGGGGGGCTGCTGCTTAGTGGTTGCAGAACTGGATCTGATAGCCAAAAGACGTCTGCCAATATATATGCAATATTTAACCTGAAATATATAATCTGCCTATATATTTGCAATATATAACCAAAACTCTTGCATGACACATTTATTAGATAAAACAAGTTAAAGTTGAAATGTAAGGTAAAATGCTAGCTCTTTTTTTAACACGGCATTGAAAACATCGAAGGTATCGTGTGTAGCCTTAAAATTCAAACAAAATCTGCTAATAATAATAATAATAATTTAAAAAAAATAGAAATCAGTTGGAAACCAAATGATGGCGTTTTTTGGCTGATGCTAATAGGGATATCAAGACAGCAGGACAGATAATGCCGCATATATGAGGTAAAATACAAATTAATAACAGCAAATACTAAGAACAGTAGAATTGAATGACTTTAAATAAAAGTTATAATACCCAATATTTACAGTTAAAAAATTTTGTGCATGACTTCTTATGCATCTGTTGACAAGGTTGTCAAATTTGGACATTTCCAATCAGTACACAGTCATCAGCCAGTGACGATAATCCAGGCACTAGTTCAGGCAAACATGTCCTTCTGTAACTAGTTAATAAAAATACTGCAGTTTAGTGTGACTGATGTTTAAAGCGCATGTGACAAGCACAGGAAGTCATGCGTAACACTAGAGAGAAATACACATGCACTGAACATATGACATTACATACAAGAAATGACATTTCAGCCACAGTGTTTATTTATGGTGTTTTTCATGAAGCAAGTGCACAACAGTCCATTCTGGCCAGAGGTGGCATGTAGCAATATGTACACATCGGTTTTTTTTTAATTCACAAGCAAGCCTATTGTCGAGTGGCCGCCATGACTTTAAGTTTAAAAAATACATACAAACAAAACAAGAGGGCCGAGTTTGGAGTTGAAAGGATGCGATTCGTCATCCGGTTACATGCATGGAAATCTTACCGACTGAGGAGAGAGAGGAGAAAATAAAGAAATACACTATACGGTGATGAGAAAAACAAAGTAGTTCATAAGCTGTAGTTGTTCCTGATGCCACTTAAAAAGAAAGGATATACATACATTAAGTTGAAGGACAACAATAATAATAATAATAATAACAATAGTATTCCTTTTCTCCTAAGGTAATTCAAACATTCAGATAATTGGAAAATAAAGTCCCAATCTACTCTTTGTATAAAAAGAAGCTTTCAAGTCAACAAGGAACAAAGGACAGTTTCTTCACAGAAAGGTCTAGAGGAAGTTGGAAGGAAGAGGGGCCAGATCTATCGTTGCACTTGGTGAGTGTGCTTTCAGCAGACGGGGAGAGGTAGAGGCACAGCAGGGCTGAGGGGGGATATAGTGTGTGTTTGTGTCGATACTGTACGGCCCGCTTTATGTGGCGTATCTCTTCGTCCACTGTTTAGCTATTCTGTCATGTTCCGTTCTGTTGGTCAAGTACTGTGTGGCGATGCTCCCGACCAGAGGATCCGCTGCGGACACGAGCCGTCATCAGCACGTTAATCGACCGAATACAAAACACATTTCATCTGCCGCTTAGGGGCTAAACTACTGCTCATACTTAGGGTTAAGACCTAACTAGGGCTGTACAACTAGAGGAAAATGTCTTTTTCGGTTTCTAAAAAACTCCTATAATAATAATTATTATTAGTATTAGTAGTAGTAGTAGTAGTATTACTACAAAAAACAAGAATTCTTACACACACAATATTTTATGTTATAAAAAAATGACTATTTAGTTAAATTAAATTGTTCATATTATATAAGTGTTATTTACATATAACACAACATTAGTTACATTATATGTTTTTTATTATTATTATTATTAGCAGTAGTATGAGTAGTGTAGTTAATTAATCAAATTTAATAGTAGTATAATTTTCAAATCTTAAGATTTATTTGTTATTACGTTTAGTTACATTTTTATTAGTAGTTAATAATAATAATAACACACAACAATGATTATTCTTATTACATTATTAATTATATATTATTGTTATATTTTTAAATAATTCTTTTTTCATTTTACAGTGGGGAAAAATTGCAATATTGTGTTATGTAATAGGTCTTATTTTTTTAAATTTTATGAGTATAGTAGTAGTAAAAGTAGATCTAAACAAAATAAGAAATATTACTAAAATTTGTAATATTGTCTGTAAAAAAAATAATTTAATATTAAGAAAAATATAATAATAAAGTTAATGAATATTAGCAATATAACAACACAAATTAATAATAATCAAATAGAAATATTACACTAAATATTGCATTATTTTTTGTGAAAAATACATTTGAGATTTAAAGGTGCCAGTTGTTTAGTAATTTTAGCGGCATCTAGGGTAGGTTTGAATGAAAACCAACGGCTCAGTCCCCTGCTCACGCCTCCCTTTAGAGAAGCTAAGGTGGCCGATTCAGGACTAAGATGTCGTCGGTAAAGATAGCAGAGGGCAATGAGATTTCTTTACAAAGGTAAATTAAGGAATATTTAATTATTTAATAAATCGATGTTATTGCGAATATTAAATGTACTTGTTAATCATTGTGTCAGTGTTTTATTCACAAAAACAACAAAGTGACGAAACGCGCTGCGCTCTGTAGAGCAGGTTGTCGTTTAGGGGCTACGTAGATACCTGGGTGGCGATTAATGTAAGGGGAACCCGCGGTGTAGTAGTTAGAAATTGCTCAATCCTAAGGTAAGGAAAAACATAAGGTTAATTAAGTAAGGTCTTTATGCAATCTGAAAACTAGTTATGTATGAGTTACAGTATTAGGCAGAATATAAGACGACCTGATTATTAAGACGACCCCCCTTTTTCCAGATGAACCTTTTGGAAAAAGGCTTTTTAAAAAAAAAAATCTTGTTTTTTCTCAGTAAAACACAATTTGTCTTCAATTATTTTCATATTCATATTTTTACGTGTAACTTTGTTTGAAAGTCTGGTAAAAAACTGGTAGTAACAACAATACATTTAAACAAATATAATTTTTGATATACCATTAAAAAAAATAATAACAGGTAGCTCATCTGAATTAGGACATTTAGGCTATCTATCTAATAGTAGCCTGCCAATATCTTATTAACAGTAGAAGTTCAGTCTTACTGTAGTCTTCAGATCTGGGTTCTGTCTTACGTTTTAAAATCACAAAGGTAGTTTGGTCCCATCAGGCTAACGTGAGCTGTAAGGTTTTCTTTTTCTTTTGTTTTTACTCGCGATCTTTACAACACACATTACATTTACGTATTTCATGGCACACTCGTTTAATGCAGTTTTGGCGCCAACTATTGTTGTGGGTGTATTATTGACATGTCAAAGTCTAGACCCTGAATATAAGACGGACCGAATTTTTCAGATTGTTTTCCAAGAAAAAAACAAAAAAAACTCCGGCCTTTTTCCAAATCCATCGTCTTATATTCGGGTTAATACGGTATATTGAATTTCTGTCAATAGATCATTGTAAATATTACACATTGCACCTTTAAGGAAAATATAATAATGAAGTTTAATAATAACAACAACAACAACAACTTGTTATTGCAAGTCCCGCACCGTTTGTGCTACAGACATGAATGATGCATTAAATCATGTGGCTTGTGGGTGATTGTCAGAAGAGCGTTTGCGTCTTACCTGGGTTACAGTCTGTGAGGAGAGAGCAGATGGACAGCAGCACCTTAGAGATGGTGAGGGCAGGACTCCAGTTGTCCTCAGGTGTCCAGACAGATCACACCTTGACTGTTGATGTTTACAGTGGTAGATCCTTGTACGAAAGGTTACCTGGGAAAGAACAGGAAATTCAATGGAAGGCTGACCCTGACAGGATTGATATTGAGGTCTTTCATTTGTAGTGACATTAGTGCACCATATATTAGTGCATGCATGCTAACCACAAGCCAGGGTAGGCCTGTCGCAATAATCAATATATAGACTTATCGCGCAATATATATACATAACCACAATCATTTTTGGCGACGCAATATATCGCCCATTATATTTACAAACAAATTAATGTAAAATCGCACAAAAAAAAAGTTGTGATCGTGACAGGCCTAAGCCAGGGTTATTATACTTAAACCATATAAAAAAAATAAAACTGACATGAAAACGGTATACACATTAGTATAAAAACATTTTTATTTCAGCCAGTTGCCAAGAAAAAAAATGTGATTAGTTTAAGTCGAAGTACTAAAATAACAAACTAAAACATTTTAAAGACCCCAAAAACTACTACAAATTACAAAAAAGACAACAAAAATGACTAAAACTAAAATGAAAAAAAACTCAATAACAACGCAAAAAAACTCAATGACACTAAAATAACACTACTGCTAATAACACAAACAATATTCATTTTCTGTGGTAAAGAAATTGTACACTTCACCTTTTAAACATCTAAAGTATTGCTATTCATTTTGTGCTATAAATAGCGATAAACAGAAATTAATTGAAAACAGATGCATAATTCTGTTATCACCCCCCAATAAGAGAGTGTTCTACATTCAACACCTTTAAAACTCACTTAAAACAGTGGCTTCTAGAAAACCAGAGATGTATTCATTTTTAATTGTCACACATTTATCACCCATACACTTTCACTGTTAAATTGAATGTAGTACAGAGGTGGATGAACAATGTCTTCTCCATCATGTATTTCTGTTTTGTTTTGTTGTTAATGTATATGTCACCATTATGTGTATCTTTTCATTTATAGTGAATGAATGTTGTATTATTGTTGGCTGTCTTTATGTTAGTTTTATGTTACCTGCCTAGGGACTGCAGATGAAAAGTAGTTATTGTTACTAAATCTGACATATTTACATGGTGTATATTTATACAACAATGTTCATGAATATGCATGGTCCCTATTAAATAAACCAATAAATAAAAAAAATAAATAAATTCATCAAATGATGGGAGAATAGCATTAAAATCAGCCATCACACATCTAGATGTGTGGTGCAGTCAAGTAAACTTTCAGCCATTTAAAGAGCCAAATCAGGTGAATTCACCAGATCATGGTTAGTATACGAAATCCTTCACAACTTAAAAATGAACCGGCCTGCAGGATGGGTCACTATGCCGAGCAAATTGCTAATTTTATGTGTGTTCACTGTCGAACAAATCCTTTTAATTTCAAAGAACAACACCATGAATTCCCCCCACCTGAATCAATTATGTAGTTAAAAGGGGTCATATGATGCGATTCAATTGTTCCTTTCTCTTTGGAGTGATACAAGCTATTGGTGCATAAAGAAGATATGTAAAGTTGCAAAGACTAAAGTCTCAATCCAAAGAGATATTCTTTATAAAAAAAGTTAAGAGTCAGCCACGCCTACCTAACATGGCTCGTTCTAACACACCCCCACATAACTACCTCACTATGTGGAAATATTAGCAAAATGCAGCCCAAATGTGCACGCAAAGAAAGAAAGCGTAACTTTGATTCTCGCTTTAGTATTGTTGTTGCCGCTGCCATGTCGTGAAGGCGCTGCGTGTTTCATTGTGAAAGCGAAACTAATTTGTTTGACCTTCCAAAAGAGGGGATGATTTATCGCTTAGTCATGCCTGGAGCTATCAGTGCTGGTTCGATGACGAAAATAAACGTCAATTCCGCGCTGTGGATCGCCGGACGGATGCACCCGTGGACGAACGCGAAGCGGAGTCCGCACGGGCGTTGTCCGTGGTTTGAGCAGGCATCACAGTATGGTAAGGGCATGTTAGTAACATTTTCCGTCACAAGATGAGGAAATTCGGCAATTCACAACGCACTCGGTAGTGGACAAATACAGCCAACTCGCTTTGTTCGACTGATTGAGATTTGTAAAAAGCGACGCGTTCACGAAAAGGCGGCGGGCAGACGAGGAGAAACAATAAGTACAGGATGTGGAAAAAAATAATGTGTTTTTTTAACATTTAAACCACTAAACACATTTCATTACACCAAATACCCAAATAATGTTCTTTTTAGCAACATAATATGACCCCTTTATTATCTGAGGTTAATTGAACCACACAACGCGTTTCATATCTAGGGATGTAACGGTATGAAAAATTCTTATCACGGTTATAGTGACCAAAATAATCACGGTTATCAGTATTATCACAGTATTGTTAAAATGTTCTGGAAATGTTCAAAAAGTACTGACAAAAAAAAAAAATGTCACCAAGTTTTATATTTAAAATCAACAAACAACAAATAAAATTACTTTGTTTGCATAATCACTAAAACAAATAACATTACCAATAATGTCTGTATTTCAAATGACAACATGACTGACAACCGTAATCAAGCATGTTGAAATATCTAATGTAAATGTTCAAATAATGCTTTGAAAAAGTTTAATAAAAAGGTAAACCTCACATTTCAGCCTTTAAATAAAACAAAAATGTTAAAATGATAATTGATTAATAAATGATATGTATTTTATCTGCTCCATAAATAATTCTAGAATTCATCTGAATAGTTTTCAAAATGTGGTAGAATTCACATAAAGCTGTTTTAATTCAACGGTTTCAAACAATTACAGCAGGGACAAGCGAATCGGTTCCGTTTTTGGCCAGGGCCCAGTTTTGGACTGCCACAGCGCTGGATTTTTGTTTGTTGGATGTAAATATAAGTCTCTGTAAATCCACTCACTGACAGCAGGTGGCGCTTATGGAAAAGCTGAATTACAGCCGTTTTCCGTAAACTCCGTGGACAATGCAGTATTGCGATTAAAACACTTCCTTTAGGTATTACATGGAGCGAAGATGAAAACAAAATGCCATCGTATCGTTTCTGAAGACAGTCAGAACCTTCAGAGGTACATTCATATAATTAATTCATTCATATTTGTATAATTCCCTTAGCACTCTTTTAAATCCTCCCAGCTTTTCTGCCCTGTTTTCACTTAAAACGAAACTACTCTGCATGCTGTGAGCACGTGAGACTGTTACTTAAAATGGTGCTTTATGCTGGACAGTATTTATTAATCTAGAGTTGTTCAAATCGCGGTAATCTAAAACAGTTTTAATGATAATTAAAAGATGAAAACGGTAATACTAACCGTGGGGAATTTGATCATGATTTATCGTCAAACCGGTAATCGTTACATCCCTAATCATATACACAGGAAACTAGTTGGTCACATGTATGAACTAGGGAACCTTGAACCTCAAAAAAATTAAATAAAAACATAGGCCTCAGCCATCATGTTCGGTGTGTGTGCGAGGGTAACACTGTGCAGGAAAGCCCCCGAGGCTTGCCTTTTCAGGGCGCCAAAAAACCTTTTAACGGACCTTGCATCTTGCATTGAGATTCTGAGATTATGACAGTGACAGTTCTCATGCCACCAGAAAACGACTTCATGTATCATGTCTTCTACAAAAACCCAAAGAGCCCGAGAACAAAAGCATACAGGACGTCGCTAAAGGAACATTCTGCTTAATGGGGGTTTAGAAGACAGACTGGAAGGGAGTGTTTTGTTAAAGGCGCAACAATGACAGAGACCACACGACAGACGTCGGAGGAACAGATTCTGAAAATGAATTGGAATGAGTAGCAATTGTATGAAAAAAAAAGCAAAGGTAGATTTAATAAAATAAAGTTTAAGTTTATCTGCGGTGAGGTTTTTTTCCATCATTGTCCCAGTATGAAGTTCCCCTTTACAGTCCCCAATAATTTCAGTATTGAATAACCCAGTTCTCACAAATATAAAAGGTTTCTATATTATAGTGAATCTTTATAAGATTATACAAATTTATTATTCTATTATTTATATTAAGTATTTTATTTAATTATGATATTAAATAGTATATTTAAATATTTATTTATAATTGTATATTTTTTATTTAATTACCTTATATAGATATATATATATAATTTTTTTATTCTAGATATTATTTAATTATATTACATATATTTACTAAACATTTTATAAACTGTATAAATCGCTCAACAAGAAGTACGGAGTTATCAGGATGCAGTTTAATCCACAGAGAAAAAGCATTAATGTCAACTGTTAAACAATAATGCAATGACGAACGAGTTTATTATTAGCACTTACACATAAATAGATTATTGAATTGCCACTAAAATAGATCCAAATTAAGTCAAAGAATGTCGATTTGTTTTGAACACATCGAATGAATGATTGACTGACTCACTCATAAAGTTGAATCAGTGTTCTGAAGGAATCGATTCAGTAAACGAGTCAGTGACTCACTCATCTGAGACAGTCACTTGTCGCCACCTACTGGAATAACTAACTTGCAGAAGGAGATGCAGATGCATTAGTTGCTGACAGATTTTCTTTTTATTATTATTTGGCTGTTTGATGCTATGTATAAAATATAATGTATTCATTGCAGATAAGATGCACAGATTTGCACAACACTTACACAAAATTCAAAATGCTCTTTAGATATCCTAGAAAGCCCATATCAGTCATTCCCTAAATCCAATGCATTTTCATATGCCATGGATATTTCTTTGCTCTTACCTTGGGTGGTTTAAATGGGTAGTAGGTTGTAAATTTGCAATGTCAAGGGGAAGAAAAAAATACCCTCCTCAACCACAGAGCCCGGTGGTCCTAAAATAGTTGACCTCCATTCATAGATGTTGTCTCCTTTGGGACCGGCGCTGTTAGTGGAACAAAGAGGAGAGATTTGAGAAGTTAAACAGGGACTGACCAGCCATTCCAGGAAGATAAATCATCATTTATTCATGAGTCAAACACCAAGAAAGAACAAGACCTTGCAGACACTTCAGCAGTGGCCTCATGCTAAAGAAGACGAATCATGGAAAATCAGATGGTCTCTCTCTCTCCACAGACCATTTATGAAAGCTAACAGGCTTAGATATCGCCAACTACCTCACAATACCATACATTTTAAGTGCATTTCAGGGAAAAATAAATAAAATGCTGGAGAATAATAGAGAGATTGTTGTAGAGGTCACAACCAAGTGGAGATAATTTACCTGAAACTGACAGACTGCTTTATAATAAACTGCTCGTACTGGTCAGATTAGTTGAAAATGATGAGTGACCCTTTTAAAAGATAATCTAGATACTTAAAACATGCCATTTTATTGTCATAAAGATTACTAAGAAACACTTAGAAATCTAAGAAACAATGTCTTGTTTTCTTCAAACTCATGCCGATTCCTCCGTCAGACTGCGACATGGTTAATGCATAAAAGACGTGTAAATTCACGATCAAATCTGCTGAAACGATGCTGATGGCTGAGCTGGTGAAGAAGGAAAAACAGAGGACTTCAGAGCACATCTTTGAGCTCGTTTGTCAAAGGGCTGCCACATCTGCCGGATTCCCTCGTGATAAGCGTCATATTGAAGATTTACGACTCGTTCGACTGCGGTTTCTGTGCCAAACAAACAGACTGGGAGCAGATCCAGCCCATAATAATAAACAAGCCTTAGATCTGTGCTCTGATAAACAGCAGCAGACACATTTGAATATGTACTTGTGTTGTGGAGTGTAGTCCGTCCCGCGGCTCTTTTTCTCCTAATGCTTATGCGTTTGTGCTCATAAACAAACGGTAAGAGTGAATGCATGTACATTCATGACGAGGGATGGATCCCAACTCCCAATCCATATTCATGACCGGTATGATCCAGCAAAAGATCATAAAATACTGTGGATACAGCAATCATTGTAAAAGATTAATGGTAAACTAGATGTTTACATATTCAAAAGAAAATGTGAATGGCTGCTATGTGGTTGCTGGGGTGTGTTCTGGGTAGTGTTAATATTGTTAACGAAAAGTTTGATGAAAAATGTTTGTTGACGAGCTTTTTTCCCCATGACTAAGTCGAGATGAGACAACAATAAGGACAATAAACGATAACCGTGACTATATCAACATGCAATATCATCAACGATAAAAGACAAGACTAAAATGTATTTAAAAAAAATAAAAACTATACCAACATGGATTTTTATTTTCGTCGAAAAAAACTGCTGTCCACGCCTCTGCTACACAAGCTTTCATGTGTGCGGTTACCAGATATCAAGACTACAAATCCACAAATCAAAGCTTCTCTGTTAAAAGGATACATTTCCACCGTGTTTTGCTTATTGTTTTGCAATCTGGCAACCGCACACTCCACTCTCGCCGACGTGATCTGAAAACACCGAACAAAACAAGTAAAGCTGAGAGTTAGCGATCTCCATGTGAGATGTCGCTTAAATGAAAGTGTCATTAGCCAGTCTGGGTTCTGTCATGAGATCTGACTATATGTTTGCGATGTGGGCTGAATAAATGCACTTACTCAACCGCTGTTGTTTTAATAGAGAAACATTATGGAATTTTGGAATTACTATAACGAATTTCTGTTAAAATATTTTTTGTTTGTTTTTGCCAGTTTTCATAATGTAGACAGATAGTCCATATCTAAGTCTTTGATACTAATTTATATATTAAATGGCCTATAATAAATCAGTACACTAGATGAGGTAAAATAAATCATGTGTATGAGTCCACATTCTATTGATTTTTGCTTATTGGTGAAAATGCAATACCAGAAATGTCAAAATAAATTTCTCAAATGACAATAATCTTTTAGATTATAATTTATTATAAAAAAAAAAGACTAAAACTAGATTAAAATGCGCAGACATTTAGTCGACTAAAACTTGACTAAACAAAAACAGGACAAGTTTGTTAAGACTATTACTACAATTAAGACTAAGACTAAATAAAAAATGGCTGAGAAAATTAACACTACTTCTGTCTTTTTTTTTCCAGGGTATTGATATGTGGTAGGGCAGGGGTATTCAATTAAAGTTCCAAGAGGTTTGGTCTCTATATTTCCTTCCCAGTGGAGGTCCTGGGTGGTTGCTAGGTTGCTTCTATATGCTATAGTTTGTTTAATGTAGTTGCTTAGGCGTTTCTATGTGGTTGCCAGAGCATTGCTATTGGTTGCTAGGTTGTTCTGGGGGGTTGCTAGATTGTTTCAATGTGGTTGCCAGGGCATTCCTGAGCTGCTGCTAGGGAGTTATTGACGGTTGCTAGGTAATTTCAATGTGGTTGAAGGGATTTCTAGGTAGTTTCTTACGGTCTACCTTAGGCCTGGGCTATTAATCAGATTTTATTGAGCATTCATTGAGATTCTAACGCTTCTAAAAACGATTAAAACTAGATAATCAAGATAATACAACATTTTTTTTTTATTTATCATCACTTTTTTACAAAATAAAAAAACAAACAAACAGTACGTCAATGAGTAATTGTGATAAATAATCGTGATTTCAGTATTGACCCAAATAAACATGATTATGATTTGTGCCATACTTGAGCACCCCTAGTCTTACTAAGCGTCTATGATCTTCTGATCGCTCGGGTCTCTTATTCAGTGTGTGTTTGTGGGATGTTTTACACCCGTTTTAACGCCCTTCAGGTGGAAATGACGCATCTGATCATTAACAGCACACCTTTCCTCAACATGTCTAACGAATTTTTCATGTCTGCAGCTCAAACACTGCAGGATGACACACACAATGAAGTTTAATACCTAGTTTAAGTAATCCAAACAAATCACTAACTGCGAGTATGAGTAATAATAATAATAACACTGACGCTTGCCTTGGCAAACACCACTAATTATACACATTCCACTCTTCTAGTGAATGCTGGTTTTCTGCATGGGTAACAATAAAGGGAGGAGAAGCTTAAAATTGCAGAAATTGTTCTGTATATAATAATGTGAGAGGCGTGATGTTGAAATGATATTCAGGAATGATATTAGGAAAATTTGATTTTAATTTCAAATCTGAAGCGGTCAGGAATTTCATTCCACATTTTCTTTTTGGCCCGGGGCAACGAGTAACATCAGATGTGATCAAAGTTTCACTGGCAGAAGGAACGAAATGGAAATAATACGCTCTAATTACAACGTGAAAAACGATCTGAGAAGAAAACATCTGTAAGATGAACGTTGTCGTTCAACAGACGTGTGGTTTTGCTGGTTAGGATCCTGTTTGCGGAATTCAGCTCTGTTTTTATTTTGATAAAAACTGAAAATACATATTTCAAAATCCAAAACAATATATAGCCATAAATCCGAAAGCAGTGTCGGCACTGCCGAGGTGTTCAGACTGCAACATGTTGCATTTGCTAGGTGGTTCTGGGCGGTTGCTTTCTGACTAAAATCTCAAACTGATCAAAAAGCCGAAGTGTGCACAGTATACTTTGGTTTAAGGGTTTGTTTATATCACTAACCCCCACAAACAATAATATAAGCACTAATAAGTCTGAATTACACAAATGCTGAAGCATGCTTGAACTGGTGGTTTATGGTTATTCTAGTGATTTCCTGTAAATGACCATTTGCTCAATGCCGTGACACTTAACTGATGGCAGGTGCCAGTGGGCAAAACCTCTGTTCAAATCTGATGGGCAACGACCTCAGGGGACATGCCAATGCTGAAGGTTGCCCGGCAACAACCAACCCCCTCCACCATCAGCACCACTGGCCACGGTGAATGAGTTTAAACACCGCAGTTAACCGACCTTGTTATTGAGCTTTCAGCTTCCTACTGAAACTCATTACACTTGGGAAAAATAAAAAAAAAACGCACTGGTTCAGCATCACATGAATCCTTAGTGCTTTTCTGGAAAAACAAAACAAAAACATGCATTGCATTCATTTTTAAACACTAATAACACTTACATGTGATGCAAACCCTGCTGCACAAATAGCAATAGGCTATATTTAAAAAAAGAAAAAGAAAAGCTGACTAACAAAATTAACTATTTGCTAAATACACGAATGCAATTGAGTAAAGGTCAACTCACAGAAACAGAAATAACAGCTGATGTCTCAATGCTCATAAAGAGTCCCAGTGGCCTAGTGGGAAATGCAGTTACATTTAATAAAGTCATTAACATTATAAAAGCACAACAACCACCCACTCAAAGAGTTAATGAAAGATTAGATGCCTAATGTTTTTTACAGACCAAGTAAGCAGCAGTATCTTAGTGCTCAACATTTTTGATGGTTACAGCTGGTCCCGTGAACAAAAAAATTTATATAATATCATATATATAATATTATAATAATATAGAAGACAAATGTGAAAATGTACTGTTGAAATTCATTAAAAAGTATATAATGTATAAAAATAGTTTACACCATTATATACGTATCGGGTGGCGATCTCCGGTCCTGGAGAGCCGCAGCCCTTCAGAGTTCAGCTCCAACCCTAATTAAAACTCACCTGCCTGTTGCTTTCTAGTAACCCTTCAGACCTTGATTAGATTGTTCATGTGTGTTTGATTAGGGTTGAAGCAAAAATCTGCAGGGCTGCGTCTCTCCAGGACCGACGTTCGCCACCCCTGAAATTATAGTCGATAGAGATACCATTATATATATATAATAAGATTCTAAATAAACAATAAATGCATATATAGTCCCCTTTTATAAAATTATGCATATTTGTGTGTCTGTTTGTTTGTGTTCTTCTGAACATTCATTAATCTTAGGTATTCCAATATTTATTCCTATATTTAATAACAGGTTGTTAAAATCGAGAGTTGCAACTGTGTTAGTTAATGAGGTAACATGAACTAAGACTTGTATTTTTAACAAAGATTAATAACTTCAAATGTAGCTATTGCTCATTGTTAAAATAAATGCATTAACTAAGGTTAACTAATGAAATATCTTATTGTAAAGTGATAGGCTACCTATTGGTCTTTATAATTCTTTTTCACTTTAATCTGTGTAAAACTTTTAAATTTATAAATTTTTCTGTATTGCTTTATTGCATTTAAATGTTCAGTTATTTTTGTTGAAGAAAAGTTATTTAAACCTGTCTACCGTATTATACAGCACTTTTTTTTAAACTAATTTCAATATCGTGATAATACGTAGCCGTTATAAAATCATTAAGCACTTTAATCGCCAACAATGAAAATTTGAACACGGCATTCCCTATTCAGCCAAGCGATTCTACTCCTGTTCTTTGCGTCCCCCTCTCTCTCTCTCTCATCCAGCTCAGCTCCAACAATGAACTGTTCCATTTATACACTTATGTTCACATAGCTATGAGAAGCGTTAAACATAGACGCGCGTGCAGTTGCCGTGCAGTTAGATGCGCACTTAGAGGCGGTTTAGCCAATCACAACACACTGTTAACCAATCAGAGCCCATCGCCTATTCTGATGGAGGGGCATCATAAAAGCAGGAAATGATCAGCGTATTTCTCAGAGAAGGGACAGAGCGGTGTGAAATAAGGTACTTATGTGAAAAGTAATGTGTTTTTTAAAAAACAAAGCATTAAAACATTTTAGACTGCACCCCATAAACACAATCAAGCCTAGAAAAAAACAGTGAACCACCCCTTTAAAATTACCTTCTTGTTTCTTGACACTGTTGACTAAATCACATTGTAATCACGCGATGATTTTTAGAGGTGAAAACTGGCACTCTTTCTTTCTGTGGTGTTTTTATGCACAATGGCGCTTAGTCTTTCACAAAACATAGCAAAAGTAGGAACATCATAACTAGCCACCATATTGATTTATGATCTTAAATATGTCCAGCGCTTTTTTTTATAGTCTGTGGTCCAGCGTTTATTGGGTTGTGCGTCAGTTATAATGGTCTGTGGGGAAACACGGTGTTCCGTGCGTAGTTACAGTAAATGGACTAAACGAATTCTCGAAAAACAAATTATTTTTTGTATTCGAGTTACTTGAGGTATTCGAGGAATCGTTTCAGCCCTAGTTTAGATGAATGTGTAAATATGTGCTGCACGCTTTCTTCTCAAAAACAAAATAAACACAACAAACATGACAATAGTGAGAAAATAGCAGTTAAGAAAGCATCTGATCATAGCAATCTGCAATTCAGTACTCCAGTAATGTTACCTTACGTCAAGTTTATTGTATAACACTTTATGCAAGTGACTGCTATAAAGCAGCTCTATATGTATATGAATATTTATAATGATTTACAAAAGCTGAATAATCAAATCAAAGATATATTAATAATTATACAAAATATACAAAATAATTGATGATCAGTCTAATAATCGTTAGATTAATCGATTGTCAAAATAATCATTTGTTGCAGCCCTACTCGGGGGCAACAGTAGATGAGCATTCATTCTTACTCAAACCATCTCAATCACACCTGACAAACAAGAGAACTGCCATCGCTGACAACCAACTCAGTTACCGTGCCAACCGCATCCACTGCCAAAATGATTCTGCTGAGATCTGGCATTCGCTTGAGCCAACAGACCATCGCTGCACTTTTCCCAAACAAATGCTCATCCCCCACACAGAGAGAGAAAAACACCAAACCACAACCTACTTATTCCTGAAGCCGCAACTGTACAAGCAGTCGACTAAAAGCTCTTCATAGTTTGATGTTCCGACTCACGAATCAGAGATCCATCTGAAGAACATGAAAACACACTCAAGTACAGCAGCTCTGTGCTGTGGTCGAGTGAAGGGGATGGATTTGAGACGGTTTGATCACAATGACTTTAATGTGCTTATTATTTGCCCATTAAGGGGATAGTTCAGCCAAAAATGCAAATCCTGTCATCATTTACTTTCCCTCCATCAAAACCTGTATGACCCTACTCTGTAGCAAAAGAAGAAAATAAGACCCTTTCAGGCTGGACCCTGCCGAGTTACAAAATATCTTATTTTCTTCTGTTGAAAAAGAAAATATCTTATTTATAATATCTTAACTTCTTTGGAGTGAACTATACCCAAAGACAACAGTTACAGTTGGTAGATTCATTTCTGCAAATCAGTACTGCATGTTTGGATGAATCAATTCCAAACACTGAATCATTGATTCATTGCACAAATCACTCAAAAACATTAATGGAAGCCTTTTTGTGTCATTCATATTTGTGTGTATGTATGTATGGTATGTATGTATGTGTGTTTGTGTGTTGTGTGGTATATATGAATATTATATATACAGAAATTTAAATACATATATAAATATATATTGTTTTGTATTCAATCATTCAAACTTCAAACTGCATGTTCACTTAATCAATTCCAAACTCTGAATCAATGATTCGTTGCATAAATCAATCAAAACATTAATGGAAGTGTTTGTATATATAAAAATGATTTCCTTTTAAATGGCAGAAAAACATACCACATAATTGCATAATTGTGCAATCTCTCTCTCTCTGCAGGCAAATACATAATAGACCTTAGTCAGGTTAGACACCATTCTGAATTTTACATGGATGAAAATAATGCTGTGAGGGATAGACTTAACAGTCTTTACAATGGCACACAATATATATTTAGCCAAGTGTTTCCATGACTTGTGAAGCACTACATCAAATCTAAATCACAAAGAAAATGTCAGCAAGCAACATATAGACCCTTTTAGTGCCGACGTCACAGCGCTAGCTGGAGGCAAAACAAAGGGAAAACTGGAGGCGGCCAATTCAAACCAGCACAGATTCGGCTATACAAGAAGCTTAAATTATCATCTTGTTGTGATTTTGGGTGCCAGAATCGATGCAGTACAGGCTCCAAATTGAATTTTTTTTTGCATACCTGCTGCCATTGTCAGACAAAAAACCGACGACAGCTGTGGTTAAAAACGCAATAAAACGAGCGGACTGGACAGAAACAATCATCAAAAATGCTCACGTTTGTAGCACACACTCCATTTAATCGTGCAATTATGAAATCGAAGAAATCGTTCTGCGATTTATGAAAGCTGTTTGCGTAGTTTGTCAGTGAACTACGGCTCTGTGTAGTAAATGCTGCTCCATCTGAAAGCACGTGAAAATACCACATTTAATAACATGTTTTTACTCCAAACTCTCTTCATAACGTCAGTCGAGTGTTTGAAGTAAATCCTTCTGTGAGATGATGTGGCTTCTTACACAGAATAAGGTATGCAATATATTTCATAGTATTCTAAGCAGTGATAAAGGCTATGTCGATTAGCATTGCATTATTATATACTTAATTATAATAAAAATTATAATAAACCACCTCCATATTGTCTTGAGTCGTGTGTTTATTAGTCACGTTGAATTTCCTGGGTTTCTTCTGCAAGGCGCATTTTGGAGTTTCAGCGCGAGAGCGCCCCCTGGCATTTGGATGGAGATTTACTGCTGATCACCGAACTGCTTTACTGAAAGATATGTCAGACAATCGTAGCTTCTGCCTAATCGCGATTTATCGACATTGCGATTTTATTTCGATCAATCGTGCAGCACTACTATAAACTTACATAATTTACAGGAGGTATACTTTAAAATAACTATTTGGCCATTACATGCATACACATTACATCTTCAATATTATTTAATGATTTAAAGGCACAATATGTAATTTTTTGCCACTAGAGGGCACTTATTCAAAACAAACAAAGAAACAAAGGCATAGTTTGATGACACCGTGACTGAGTGTGGAATCATGGGAGTTGTCGTCTTCATCCCCACAGCCGATGCAATCCGACTGGACTCGGGCAGAAATCATGTTCATGGATGAGCTATTGTATTTAAGATTTATTAACGTCGTAGTATGAAGCAGAGTGAGGCTGGAAAGCCGTCGAAGCAAAACGAGGCCGCTGAACGAGCGCGACACACAGTTCGAAAGCAGTGGAGCTTTTATTATGCCACAGTCGACGGCTTCCGCTTCTTCTGGAAAGCAGCGGAAGTAAGCAGCGCTGTTTGATCATACTAGATACATTTGACGTTCTGTTATAATGCTACTCTGTGCGGTCGTCACCGGTCTAATAAAACGCACAACATATTAAAGCGTCTTTGGTGTTTCCATGTTTTCTACAAAACAAAACCGGAAATCGAGGGGTTATGACGTCATTGACAGGCGACAGAATGACACTATAGACACGGTCCGTGTCACTAAAATTGCTTAAAATTGAACATTTTAATTGCTTAAGTTAAAATTGCTTATTTCTCTGGATTTAAACTTTCTTCGAAACATTTGGGATAATGCAAGTACACAAGTCAGCAAAATATATAAAATTGTTCTCTGGATATTTTAATAAAAAGATCTCACATATTCGGTGCCTTTAAATGTTTTACTTTTTTTGTATTTTGGCCCAGTTCACTCTCATGTAGCTGTAAAAATAGTTGCCAGCTGACATTGAAATAAATACATCTTCATGACTAGATAGACACAGGTGAGTTTCTCTTTACTATACACGTTAGGTTTCTCTATCAGGTAGTCACTCAACCGGAGGTAATCCTGTCAGATCGTCTATCCATTGAGTGAGTCTGGTTTCGTCCGTTAAAGTTAACTTTTTCAAATAACAATCGCGGTCCCAGACAGTGAGTGACCTTACATATTCAGGTAAAATTAGATTTTCTCCAGTCATTGTTAAAAAACAGGCTAACAAAACTTCATAGCTAGCGTTAGTGAAGCGGTCAGGGGAATCTTTCTGCCTCCACCAAAGCTCCGCCCACAGAAAAACGTCACATTGTTTAACTGAAACGGGGTCTATTGTCAGTCTTTATTTGCTTTTGTACCCCTGCTTTACTGAGCCTCCAATTACTGCAAAAAGAAAATCTAATGCAATGTGAAACAATGTGTGATTATTAATGTGTGGGCTGCAGGCAAGGTTGTGCGATCTGTCAATGTGCAAAACTAATTAGCAAACACACATTCAGCCAGAAGGTCAGAGCGGAATTAATCAGAAGCTGCAGGCACAAACATAATCAAATATAAAACGAGCAGATTTTAACGTAACAGCTCTGACATGTTAAATCAATGAAGAATTTAGTAGATGAAAACATTATTAAATACGACCCTTGTTAACGCTAGTCGATGAAGATGGACAATGTGGTTTAGTGCACACCTGAGAGAGTTTGTAATAAAAAATGTACTTGCCCTAATGTCATTGCAAACCTGCAGGAAAACAAAAGGTTTTGAGGAATATCATAGTCACCCATATAATGAAAGTAAATGGGGACTGGGACTCAAAATTAATAATAATAATAATAATAACAAAAACTTAAAGGGATTAAGTCTTCTGGATTAATTTGACAGCTTTGTGCAATGAAAAGACCAAAATGTAAGTTTTTCACTGAAAATCATATCCACCGCTGTAGTTCTCTAATCTTAGAAATATGGCACCACTGACATGAAAAGACAAGACATGAAAACCCAACAGTTTAATGCCATTTTTGTAGTTTTATCAGCTTGTATCCAACAGAAGTATCTTGGAAAATGCAAACACAAATATGTTATTTTGAGTTTTAAAACTGCATCTCATCAACAGTAAATGAAAGATTTTCCTGCAAGATATCTCCATCAGCCTGTGTTTACATTACAAATGATTTAACCTGGATATCTTCATATTCAAGCTGCTTTTCAATGCAAGTTTCCATTACCCGATCTGCTCAAAGTTGCGATTGCAACTTTATTTTTTTTCTACATTTATTGATTGATTTATTTTACCAGGGATTAAAGTTCTGTCGCTACGACGGATTTCCGTCAGTTCATAAACAGTCCTTCTTTATTCTGAATGATTCAGCCGTTCGAACAATCCTTGAATGATGATTCTTGTAAAATCAGTGACTTGCCGCCACCTGCTGGCGGATTTAGTTTAATATTTAGGATATAATTTCAGTTATTTAAATCCTATTTCTGTATTCAAAATGTTATATTTGAAACATTAATCTCCACATGAATTTATTAATTTAATTGCACTCATGCTACCTCTGAGCCCCATTAAACGTCTGAAAACCTACCTAAAAGTCACTTTTGTGTTCTGTGCACCCTTTGTAGTACAAAATACTAATAATACTAATTTCATATGATTGGTAACTTATTTGTCTTATTCTACTTCTTATTATATTGCAGGGGTTAAAGCAAAAAAAAATATTTTGACTGAAAATTTTTCTTCGACAAAACCCCATTCCTCAGCCATACCTGTCACACGCCCAGTTTAAGAGCAGTTTTTTTTCCTTCTTGTAATTAGGAGTGCTTGTCCTCCTAATTTAAAAATTTAGGAGCACCTTCTGATCAATAATCAAAAATTCTGATAAAAAATTAGCCTTCCTAATACGAGGTGACATTTGACTCCTTAAAGTGACTTAAAGGAGTATTTTCTTTTTACCTTTGTAATGGCATCATTTTCATCTATGTCAAATAAAAAAATGTGATGTTTATAATTTTTTTTTAAATTTCTATTTAAAACAATATGTAGAATAAGACAAATAAGTTACCAATCATATGAAATTAGTATTAATAACTTAATTTGTTCTACAGAGGTGGCACAGAAGAACACAAAAGTGGCTTGTAGGTACATTTTCAGACGTTTAATGAGGCTCAGAGGTAGCATGAGTGCAATTAAATTCATAAATTCATGTGGAGATTAATGTTTTTTAGTGAGGGTGCAACACAACTAAGGAGTTAGGCCAAGTTTGAATACAGATACATGAATTAATAAAACTTTAACTAAAATTAAAATTAAACTAAAACTGCCAGCAGGTGGCGGAAAGTCACTGATTTTATCACTGAATCATTCATTCAATTGATTTGTTCGAATGGCTGAATCATTCAGGAATAAAGCAAGTGACTGTCTTTATGAACTGACGGAAATCCGTCGTGTTTTACTTTATTTATTGATTGATTTGTTTTACTTGATTTTTTTATTGATTTTACTTGATTGATTTATTGATTTTTTTTTACTTGATTGATTTATTTCTTTTACTTAATTCACTTTGCCATATCAGGATCAATAGATGCTTTTTCTATTTATATTGTAGGTCTGTTTTCTAAAACGCACCTAAAATGTAGACAGAAACAGTTGGCAAATATTTGGTAAATCTCTAGTCCATTCCTCATACAAACCCTGAAATATCGTGCACTAGTTCTATGGATTTACTTTCTTTAACAGAAGAAAGAAAGTCATACTGGTTTGGAGCAACATGAGTGTAGGTATATGACCACATTTTCATTTTGTCAATGAACATTTGCTTTAAAATGTTTATATAATCAGCATCTCTATCCAAAGAGACACTATCTGCCGGAGTTCAGCATTTCTGCGCAGCACTCTTCTGTAATTGTGTATTCATTCAGTTAATATGGTCTATTATGCAGTGCTGCGGTGGTTATCAGAACAGGAACTTAATGAAGCAATCTTCTCTTCCTCTGACCGTGAAATACCCCGCTACCAATTACAGCTGCGGCAGCTGTGTCGAGTCTGTCTGTGCTTTCTCAGATGATACGGGTTCTTTTAATGACGCCGTCCAATAGCTCATCTCCCGCACAAATACACAAGCAATTAGTTCCGAAACAAGCGCTTAAGAGGGAAATATTTGCTAGATCAGGGCCCAAGTGAATATCCTATTACAAGATGACACAATAGAATTTTCCATGTCAGATCAAAGTGTTTATTCTGCCTGGCTGCCGAATGCTGTTTCACTAAAGTACCATGATAGACCCTTTTAGCGCTTCGATTGTTCATGTAATCTGATTTCCACGCAAATCTATTAGAAATGCCAGAGGGTCAATATTAAACTTTGAGAATTTAAGAGTTATGCTACATATCGAAATCAAATCCCCCCGAAGGCACCCAAACAGTCGGCTCATATGCTCGCCTTAGGCCGTCTATGAATAATGCATCACAGATAATTATAATAATAAACAGGCTTTGCACACTGTGCAAGAGTAATTCTACTTATAAAGCATAAAACGCACAAAGCCGTGGAGAAAACTGCCTCCCTTTAAATATAAGAATATGGTACTGTTTTCAGCTCTGATATTTAAAATGGACACTTGCATCATGAAAGTGAAGTGAATTCATCATCCTTCTGCTTTGACATGTTTTATGTTGTTTTAAACCAGAGAGTGACCGTAAACATAGCACAACGCTATAATTAAATAATATACAAATAAATGAAAGAATAGGTAAATATTAACGATGGCACGGTTAATAAATAAAAGTATTCATTAATAAAATCTCCATGAAATGAAATGATACATAATTACATAAATTAATACAATAAATTATGAATAAATAAAATGATTTAAAATAATAAATAGTTTCACAAAAAGAACATTATAGGAATGTTTTTAAATCTGAGAGGACCAGCAAACCCTAAACAACATTAAAACCTTGATGGCCATCAATCAAATCAATCATCAAATTTATATAATATACTACTTTAATATATTAATTTATATTAAGTTATTAATTATAAATCAATAATATGCTTTCAAAGAAAAACTCTTTAAGAGTTATGTTACAACTGAGACAGTAAACCAGCACAGCATTACAACTTCATCATGATCAGCAAATAAGAATAAATAATACAATGATCATGAATAAATAAATAATTTTTACATTAATAAAATATTAATGAATAAAAACATTTAATACATAAAATCAACTACTACATAAATGATTTTAAATAAATACATAAAGAAAATTACAATGACATGGCTTTTAAATCTGCGAGCTGAACCTAAAATAACATTAAAACCTTCACACACATACATAAGCAAGCTTTCAAAAAAAAAAAAAAAAATCTTTAAATTAATTTTAAACCGGAGCAGGACTGTAAACCTGGCACAACAACACCCTTCATGTTTCACATATTAAATAATTAAGGTTTCATTAATATTTTGCCTGTGGACTACAGCTGCATAGAAATCTAGAACAGGAGAAGCTATTTTAACAGTCAGAGACATACTTCAGCTTTAAGGAGTGATGATAGTTGGTGCTGGGATAAACACCGCAGTGTGTTAAATAAACACCTGTACCACAGCTCTGCAAACACATCCAGAACACGCAGTGCTTGGATAACACTTAAATAAACAGGTAGCTAATGTGATATTTTAAGTGTCGTGCACTGACGATCACAGAGCCAGATCCCTCCTTCCTGTTTGTTTGCGTGTTCAAACATGATCCCAGCGAGCAGCGCAGCAGGATATGCCAAACGTTTCCTGCCATCAAGATTCAAGTATTGAAAACGACTCCAGATCAAACAACAGTCTTTCCACACTAGGTAAAAAATCAGGGCCTGCCAACATGAGTGCAGTTGTCTGAAAACGCTTCATAACTAATTCATATCTGTGCGTTTCTTCAACTACAGGCACCTTTATGTTGTACGCACTGATTTTTATTGAAACAAACACATTTCAATGTTTTTTGGTGTTATATGAGGGCCAGAATAAAACTGTCTTGGAAACATTTGACCATTTTTGCTACTTTTCAAATGTTTTTGACATATAGCTTTTATTATCTATGTTTCCATCCACCTATTTTTAATTCGCATTTTGGATTATCGCATTAAAAAACCACTGGATGGAAACGCCAAGATGCGCATAAACTCTAAAAACGCACAACTGAGTAGAATAAACTTTTTATCCGGTAAGAAAAAATGTGCATAAACTACGATGGAAACACATTTACCGAATAAATTCCTCCATGCGCATTGAAAAAGTAATGTGAATTTGCGCTATGAGACGGGATAACTTGACAAACCAGCGGACCGATCTCGTTCACAGCATCTATATGTTGTTTTGGTCGTTCTGGAATGTCTGAGGAAAGTCGGTCATCAAAGTATTTCTATATAATTACTGTCTTACAAGACTGCGTTCCCAAACAGCAGGCATCCACCTTTGAAAGCAATGACTGCATTTATTGTGTTTCGTCTGCTCGCTCTAAGGCGCCAGTAATTTATTACATATGAAATTATTATATTCAGTGGCTTCTCCTATTTTTCTTAGAGATATTTAGTGATAGTTTATTAGGAAGTGACGGTTTTGTTCTCTTTGACTAGTTGCATGGAAACGGTGCTTGTTCGTAAATGTTTTATGCGATATTCCAATTTAGTGCATAAGTTTAATTCGTAACTTTGGATGGAAACATAGCTAATGGCTTTAACAGTTTTGTTTTAGTCCTTCAACAAGTCCACAACAGCTAATATCAATCAAGATTATTATTATCTATTATATTATATTAATTATATAAACATATTACTATTTATAATAATATCTCATCACACTTTATTTATTTGAAATCTTTTATAATAGTAGTAGAAGTAATTATTACTATTAAATAAATGCAAAAAGTAAAAAATATATTTTAAATTTTAAAATGTTAACTATGAAATTAGCCTTAGCAAGACAATAAATGTACTATTATTATTATATAATTCATTTATTTTTAATATTTTATAGTAGCAGTAGTAATTAGAGATGCACCGATTTTGGAAGTGTGATCTGCCGATACCGATTTTTGCCGATTACGATTTTCTTTCTAAGAATTATAATTGACAGCATATACAAACAAAATCTATGCAAATTTCAATGCAAAAATTATTTACATAAAATAAATTATTAAACATTACAATTCCCCAAATCTGGACTAAGTTACAGATTTTCTCTCACTTAAACAACTCTCAAAATAAAGTGCTCTGTGACTGGAAAGAGGAAGAAATAGTTAACTTAAAATGAGTTGCTGTATGTAACCAAGCAGATGTCATTTCCCACTATGTTTATAAATGGTAATTTTTTTCCCCTAACCTTATTAAATGTGTTATCTTTCACATAAAATTCTTACTTTGTTTCAATTGATTCAGTTAGAATAATAAGAAATTGTAGAGTTGTTACCGTTCAAATGAAATTAGTATTTAAAAACTCTTATCTTTTCACTGCAGAGGAAACAGAATCTGCATCTTAACTGGCATTAGATGCATTTATACATACTGTTTGATGAAGCTGAGGTGTCATAAATGCATTTACACTGCAAAATTTCAAATGCATAACTAATTTTATAAGATTAATGTTTTACATATTTTTTTAAACATACAAATAAATGTTGAAAAAATGCAATGATACTTTTAAATATGACTAAACCACCAGTAGGTGGCGGCAAATGTCTGTTTTAATGAGTGAGTCATTTATTCATTAATTCAACCGATTCATTATCACAATGATTAATGAATAATCCTTATGAATGGGCCACTGATCATTGACTCCTGTATCTTCAAACACCTGGCTTCATTCCTATGATACCCCCAGCTGTGTGTTTGCTCGGAGAAACACAACCGTCCTGCTTTGGCTTGATCGGAACTATTTTTCGTCAGCGAAATAGAGCAAAAAACAGTCAATATTTTGTCTAAACCTAAGTCACTTAATTTTAACTTCTTGTTTATTGAAATACTATTGTATATCAGTGTCACATTGCAATCGTATTGATATTGATATTTGGGTAAACACCATGGCCGTATAATGTTGCGTACCTAAATCATATTTTGTAAATATCTTTTTTTTTTCTACTGCAGTATGCATCTATAAATTTCTGTGAGTTACTTTGTGTGTGCGGTCTCTCTCACACACTCACTCAGGCTGTGCAAGCCTCATCTGGCACGACATAAATACATCATCAGTCGTGTTTACACTGAATTCAATTAAAATTAGAATCATTCTCACGTGAAACTACATGTTTACACGCGGCTGTGAGTGTGCGCATGACTGTGACGTCATTGCCGGCCCCGCTGGCAATAAAAGGATCGGCTCGAAGTCGGCAAGACATGAGACTGACCGGCCGGTCACCGATCTGGGCTCGTCATGCGAAAAATTGGCCGATTCCGATCACTGGCAGTCAATCGGTGCATCTCTAGTAGTAGAACATAATTTTATATACTAATAATATAATAACTAACAGCAATAATAATTATTCACACAAATAAGTAATATATATTAATCATATATATAAATTATATATATATATTGAGTACCTAAAGTGATGCCTAAAAGTGCGTGTATTTGAAGAAAACCTCCCTCCATGTCTCTTTTGTCTGGCCATTAGATAACCACAAGTGTGTGTGTAGAAACGACATGAACTTTCCTCTCTCTGATTTTAATTCTTGTACAGCCTTTATCTCGGGTCTGAGATGGAGTCCACACACCTATCAAGATATTTTCGTGTTCCGCTCTGCCCCTCCCCCCTCATGAATATGCCATATCCCCCCTCTGCGCTAATGTCAGGAGGTGAAAATGACTTTTCCCCCCGACCGTAATGGCTATTACAGCATCAGTATTGCGGGGAACGAGAGTGACCTTCCTATCAGCTGCTGATGCAAAGCATCTTATCTTACCGATACATGTCACCACGCACATACTGCAGCCGTCCAGACCGGATGGATGCAAGGTGTAATTTATAGAAGACCTTCAGAACTTCCTTCAATTAAATAAATTAAGAAAGAAAAGGTCAATTGCATTATATATAAAATAAAAATTGTATACACATGTGTGTGTGTGTGTGTGTGTGTGTGTGTGTGTGTGTTGTGTATGTTGCATGTATGTATGTCTATTTATTTATAGGGGGGACTGGCATTCCGTCGCCTGGCTGGTTCATCATCGAAGAAAAAGTGTCAGATTAAGTGACGTTGACGGCCGACAAAAGGGGGCACTAATGCAATCTATTTTTACTTAATGCTTATAAGAAACCGAAACTGACGCAAAGGAGAGTAGACTCGTGATGGCAAGCAAAAAACGTGAAGATAAAGGCGGTTGGGAGAAGCTAAAAGGAAAAAAAAAAAAGCAAACAGTTACATCAGGTTACATTTGCCCGCCAATCTCACTATATAGAGCATGTAGCCAATAGCACAATAGTAAAATCCCAGGACACCCCTAGTCCGAACGTTCACTTCTATTTTTTATCCGCATTGTCTGACATGAATATCCATTCATTCATAGCGGGACAGCAGCGATTCTACAACGGGTTACATTTCAGAGATAATGAGTTAGAAAATGGAGTAAATGAAGTAGCCTATATTATGATTAGTCTGATTAACATGACACACACACACACAGACAGACATATGGATTCTCAAATTGAAGAATTCCGTTTCAGGTTTCAAGATTCTGGGTTTATGTTGCCAATTGTCATATTATACATTCTGCATTCTGCTCTTTTTATGTAGATTTCAAGTATTTTAGTTGCAATAATACATTTATTTCAATCCTCTGTTGAAAAAAAAATAGAAAGCATCACATAATTTGTAATTGTTTTACTGGTTATAATGAAAATTTTATTGTTTTTAATGGAAACTGTAATCGTGCCTGCTGGTCTCTACTGGTAATTGGTCGCCTTCTGTTGGTGACTTTTGTTAAAACCACTAAATCCTAATGTAATATGTCCCAAAACACACTTCAGACAACCATTATTTAATGGTTTCAATGGTTAAAACTTGATGGTTTGTAATGGTATTTGTAGTGGAAACCATTTGAATTTCTATGATGGTTTCTATTGTTCTGTTGTTGTCAGCAGGGTCACCATGTTGTTTTGTGATGTTTATTTGCCATAAATTCTATAGGATTGCGTAATATTGTGAATAGTAGCGACGCTTGTAGTTGGGGGGGTGGGTGTGGGCCTTTTGGGAGAAATCCAGGGCAATTTTTTACTCCCAGTCCGTCCCTGTGTGTGTGTATATATATTCTATATTATATATATATATATATATATATCTATATATATTTAATATTATTATTGTAACGAATCAGCTCATGGGAAATATGAATAATTAATCATAACTAGTTATAATTAATTATGAATATTTTAGATCCGCTGTAGATATTTAGCTGACCTCTCAGGGTCAACTGTCTTGTCAATTCTAAGAACGTTAATTTCCTGGTTAAGGGAAATAACTTTCTTACTGTACAATTCTACAAAAGCTTGTAGCATAAATCTGCATGATTAAGTGACTCCAGTTATGAGCAACAATGAACCACGTCAAGTGTGATACAAGTAAGGTTTTATTTAACTACATAAACACTTAAACTAGTATAACATACTACATAAACACATAAACTGGTCTAACAAACACACATAAACCCAATAAACTGGTCTACCATCAATACACACACACAACACACCCACCACACACACACACACACAACAGTTTGTATAGGAAAGGGTTAAAGCTTAACTCAGTACAGAACGAGGCATAAGTGAATGAGATTTATGGAACCATTTGCATATTCAGCAGATCTACACCTGAGGGAAACCTCAGATTCTTAGTTCAAACACACCTTGGTAAAAAGGTGCAACTGATACCTAATGTCTCAATTAATAAGACTAAGTTTGATACTTGCAAGTCTCGTCTTCTGAAAGAGATTCCTGATGCAATCTTAAGGCCCAAGATCTTTGCTGAAGTTGGTTGATGAAAAGAAACAGTTTGCGTCAGAGTAACTTGAAGAATTGAAAGGACAAGGCCGAAGCCTGGCACGCGCTTAGGGTTTCCGGGAGCGTTTTTCTCACATCCTCTCAGAATTAAAACAAACCACCGACTCGGAGGGTCCCTGGAGCGGGGCTTTTAAGGTCTCGGAAGAGTCACGCCTCTCCAGGTGGGCTTGTCCCCCCCAAAAATTGGAGAAAAAAAAAAAGGAAGAAATTCCAAGCGGTAGGTTGCAATTGCTGGAGGGTTTTACGACCTTTTGTTCGAGGGCATGGTAATTTGCAAATGTAATTTGCTTGGGGTGTTGATGTACAACTAATAAAGATTCTTAGAACACTAATATGTTGCATAGGTGTAAACATACAATATACACTTTCAATTAGATCATCCGAATACTAATTCGTAGATACTAAACATGGTAGGGTTATATACACAGATTGGGGCAAAAAAGTATTTAGTCAGCCAAAAATTTTGCAAGTTCTCCCACTTAAAAATATGAGAGATGCCTGTAATTTTCATCATAGGTATACCCTCAACTATGAGAGACAAAATGAGAAAAAAAGGATTTTTTGTAGGATTTTTAAAGAATTAATTGTTAAATTCCTCGGTAAAATAAGTATTTGGTCACCTACAAACAAGCAAGATTTCTGGCTCTCACAGACCTGTAACTTCTTCTTTAAGAGGCTCCTCTGTCCTCCCCTTGTTACCTGTATTAATCGCATCTGTTTGAACTTGTTATCAGTATAAAGACACCTGTCCACAACCTCAAACAGTCACACTCCAAACTCAAGTTTGGCCAAGACCAAAGAGCTGTCAAAGGTCACCAGAAACAAAATTGTAGACCTGCCCCAGGCTGGGAAGACTGAATCTGCAATAGGTAAGCAGCTTGGTGTGAAGAAATCAACTGTGGGAGCAATTATTAGAAAATGGAAGACATACAAGACCACTGATAATCTCCCTCGATCTGGGGCTCCACGCAAAATCTCACCCCGTGGGGTCAAAATGATCACAAGAACTGTGAGCAAAAATCCCAGAACCACACGGGGGGACCTAGTGAATGACCTGCAGAGAGCTGGGACCAAAGTAACAAAGGCTACCATCAGTAACACACTGCGCCGCCAGGGACTCAAATCCTGCAGTGCCAGACGTGTCCCCCTGCTTAAGCCAGTACATGTTCAGGCCCGTCTGAAGTTTGCTAGAGATTATTTGGATGATCCAGAAGAGGATTGGTAGAATGTCATATGGTCAGATGAAACCAAAATAACTTTTTGGTAAAAACTCAACTTGTAGTGTTTGGAGGAGAAGGAATGCTGAGTTGTATCCAAAGAACACCATACCTACTGTGGTGTGGAAACATCATGCTTTGGGGCTGTGTTTCTGCAAAGGGACCAGTACGACTGATCCATGTAAACGAAAGAATGAATGAATGGGGCCATGTATCGTGAGGTTTTGAGTGAATACCTCCTTCCATCAGCAAGGGCATTGTAGATGAAACGTGGCTGGGTCTTTCAGCATGACAATGATCCCAAACACACCGCCCGGGCAACGAAGGAGTGGCTTCGTAAGAAGCATTTCAAGGTCCTGGAGTGGCCTAGCCAGTCTCCAGATCTCAACCCCATAGAAAATCTTTGGAGGGAGTTGAAAATCCGTGTTGCCCAGCGACAGCCCCAAAACATTGCTGCTCTAGAGGAGATCTGCATGGAGGAATGGGCCAAAATACCAGCAACAGTGTGTGAAAACCTTGTGAAGACTTACAGAAAACGTTTGACCTCTGTCATTGCCAACAAAGGGTATATAACAAAGTATTGAGATGAAATTTTGTTATTGACCAAATACTTATTTTCCACCATAATTTGCAAATAAATTCTTTAAAAATCCTACAATGTGATTTTCTGGAGTTTTTTTCTCATTTTGTCCTCATAGTTGAGGTATACCTATGATGAAAATTACAGGCCTCTCTCATCTTTTTAAGTGGGAAAACTTGCACAATTGGTGGCTGACTAAATACTTTTTTTCCCCACTGTATGTAAGCTGACAGGAGTGAGTATTTCGATCATAAGCCTGCATAAAACAGTATAAAATTCTATACGCAATTCTCAAAACACCCACAATCACCGTTTATCGGTGAATCCAATATTACAAAACCGATATCCGATTATGTTAAAATGCTTAAATATCGGGAAAAATATCAGTAAATCGATATATCGGTCGATCTCTACTTAACATATTTAATTTGATAGAAGACAATCAATCAACTAAATAATATTACATTTATTAATGCATTATTTAAATATAAAATGTAAAAAAATATATTATGTGTGTTATACATGTTTATATTTAATTAACGCATTAATACATTTACTTATTTACTTATTTTATACTATATATACACAATTTTCATTCCATTAAATTTTTAGTTACAACAATTTTTAGTTGTTGGTATATATGTTAATAATGTCACATGGTACCGTACCATCATAACGCCCAGCCTTAACAAGGTGTATAACACTGAAAAGTCTGTCAGTCCTGCCGCCTGACCAGTTACACCACACACTCTGAATTTAGCCATTCAGTGAGGCCTGCTGCTTCTGGAGACTGACGCCGTCATTCACTCCCTATGAAACAGCGCAACACTCACAATATGCTTCCGGAAAAAAAGTGTTACAGTATTTATTCCTAGACCTCAGCATCTAGTCTCGACCAGTGCCTGTTGTTCTCTTTGTTGACAAAATCCTATTACCGTCGGTTCAGCTCACAGGCACAAAAACCTGTGCACAAATATCAAAAGCTACAACACCTACAGCTTTCTTTTGCAGCCGGGATAAACTCAATATCAATTTGGAGATGCTCTCATTGATACGGGAAGAGTTGAATGGAAGGCACTCTCACAAAAACAGCACAGCTCAATTCTCGCTCGTATCCAGCCCACAGCTTACAAAGTAAACATGATTTATTATTACATTGGCATCTGGTGTGTCATTCGTCTGGCAGAAGGGACACGTTTCTTAGGTTTGAATGAAGTTACAGGATGAAAAAGAAACCACGATATAAGATATGATCCGTAAGAGCATCCCTCACTGTCACGATAATTCCTAAAAGTGAAGATTTCAGCGAGTTTGCTCCAAGCTATAATTGTGAAAACGGCGAATATGACAGCTTTATCAGTGTTCTCCAGTTACAGACATTGATTTATTCTGAAAGCACTGATATTATCTTTATCCAACAATATCCACGTCTTAATCTAAATAGAAACAGTGGCACTTTGGAGTGAAACTCACACCGTTTGTGCTCCACACATGAATGATGTGCAGGTGATAAAAGAAATCCCTGGAAAATAAATCTACCCACCGCCTACTGATAGTGTGTCTCTTCTTTTTTATTTTCTTTTTTTGTGCATGTGTGGATTTTGAGTAAATATTACAACAAGTCATGAGATGATAAATTAATTTATGCCACCAGCCAAAACTTAACTGCCTGTCGATGTATAAATTTCATTATATAATTGTAGTAAACCTACTTTTTAGAAAATGGGGTTGGGAATACAGATACTGTTTTAAATATATTAAAAGATCATATAAAAGAAATACATAAAAAGTTTTATAAAATGCAAATAAATAAATACTACTCTTACAAATTAAAACAAACCATCAATAATATGAATTACATTATTAAATAAACAACAACAACAATAGTAAGTATGATTATTAAATAAAGTTATTATAAACATAAATGAATCTCATCTGATTTCTTAAATTGATTATGTTAGTGAACTGAATTAATTTTATGACATGACATGGTGCCTAAGTTGTCATTATGAATTGCCGCCAAGTCTTAGAAAGGGAGTGGGGAATACAGAAAATGTTTTAAATATAAAAAAAATATATAAAAAAAATAAGATGATCGAATAAGTAATAAGTAGAAATACATTTATTTATATATATTATAATATATTTTATTTATTGGTATATATAGTTAAATAAGGAACAACACAATATAATAATAATAAAAAGAATAAAATAATAATTGACAACACAGGAAGATATGATGTCATTAATTGTATTATTGTATAATTAAACTGTATTCTAGCTCGCGAGATATTTCAGCCATTAAAAAAAGAACAAAAATAACAATAAACCCTCAGAAAATCTTATAAACACACGTCAGCAAATGCCCACAAACCCCTAGTGTCATGGTGGCGAGATCTTAATCCAAACAGATCCGCGCAATCCAAACATATTACCCCATCTGGCTCACGCGACACTGTTCAGGACCGCTCTGAAATGTATTCTCTAAACGCTAGGGCTAGTGGGTAATTATTCTCCTGATGCAAACATGAGGGCAAATCAATGACAATGTCAGTTCCAGTTATGCGTTTTATTAAGGTCTGGTTTTCCCCCGGGGAGCCCCAGTCACTTCTTCTCACTCGCCCGCCTGACCAGCCTCATCAACACACATACAATTTCCGATAGCCCATTACTCCCCCCCAACACCTCGCTCTCCTCTGGCGGAGGGCCAGGCACAAAGAGCAGCACGTTTACAAACAGCAGACGCTTACCTGCAGTTCGGTGGAGGGTCAAGTGTGATTTCTGCAAGCTCCTTCTGAATCCTGCAACACAAGAAAGCATTCATTTATTCAACAGAGATTCATTTACGACAAGGCGACGTACACGCAGATGCTAAATAAGCCTGAATGCTTAAAACATTAGGTAATTATTATTTAAAAAATATCACAGTGTTTTATTTAAAACTTGTTTATTTATGTGAGTGGCAATCACAATTTATAAAAGTATTCATTTATAAAAAAAAATAAAAATAAATAATAATATCTCTATATATATTATATATAGAATATAACTTTTAGAATAATGATTTACATGGATTAAGATTTAGCAGATGCTTTTATCCAAAAACACAAAAAGATGAGATCATGATAGTAGCCGTAGTAGCAGTATTAATTATATTATATTCTAAATAAATAAATAGCAACTAAATAAATAATAATAATACTAATAACAACAATAATTGCAATAACGCAATAATAATAATAAATTATATATTAAAGATTTTGTAACTGCATACAATTTATTTGTTGTTCTGGTTGAAATCTGAATTTATTGCATAATTTGAATGCAACACAATCTCAACGTTTTTTAAGATTGTACATTCTTCCTCAGAATTAACAATCATTAGCATCTATAATTGAATAAAGATGCTTCAAAAATCATTGTTACTTTTTTTTTTTTCCGAAAATGCCCAACACCAATCAGGGATAGACAAGCCGCGTTTCCTCTTTATAGTCGTCAAATCGAGCATCGCAATTTCCTGTATGTTTTTAAGTGCAGCTTTTCAGTGAGTAGGTGATCTAATAGATTTCACCATTTTCAAAACGTCCATTTATCCGTCACCTCACTTCAAGTCTGAATGTCCCTGGCATCTTCTGCGAGTATGGAGTGAAAGCAGCCTCAATACCTTCGACAAATACGCACAAAAGATCCACACAAGTGCACAGCAATCCACAAATGTGTGCAAAAGACCCAAACACGTGTATGCATGGATGCTTTCGAGACTGTTGTTCCGCAGCCTTGATTCACAAATACAAACAAGCCGATCTATCCATGCATACCTCTGAAGCTAAATAATGATATAACGTGCTATATGGCGTCTTCCTCAAGAAGGCGCTTACCGGCCTTCAAACTGAATCACCCCATTAGGGCTGCATTATATCTCAGGATGTTTTCTAAAATTTCAAAGACAGTGGACTTGAAACTATAATATTATTTAAACTTTCACACACGCACGCACACACGCACACATTTATGATACATGTAAATATAGAGTAAAACTAGGGCTGCACGATAAATCGCATGCGATATTTAATGCGCATCTTGTCAGAAAGCCGGTTCTGCAATCAGCGGTAAATCTCCATCAGTGAACAATGGCTCTGTGTAGTTAATGCTGCTCAATGTGAAAGCCCGCAGGTGATGGAGATTTACCGCTGATCACAGAACCGGCTTTCTGACAAGATGCGCATTAAATATCGCATGCAATTTATCATGCAGCCCTAAGTAAAACCATGCCTTTTGTTGATTGAACAATATATTAAGATACACATTTAAAAAAGCATTGATTAGGTTAGCTTTCAAGGCTGCAGAACAACAGTCTCAAAAGTATCCTTCCATATAACAGTGCAGTGCTTCTTGTTTTTAAGCCCATAAATAATAATGTACTCGTTCTAATAAATTTATATTGTAATGTACTCATTCTAATATATAAAAAAAAAATCATATGTACATTGCTGGTAGGTTATCATAGCACAAATTTTCACTCTCTCTACGTTTAAAAAACTAAAAATTAGAAGAGTTCTAAACTAATAAGCTGTCTTCACTGTATCTAACGCACACAAGCTCATTCACTCACACAGATCATGCTGCGGCCGCACTCAAACGTTCAGGAACAAACTTTTTAGCGCTGCCCCGCAATTTTATCAACTAAATAGCTTAATCGCTCAAGAGCTACATTAACTTTCTCAACAAGGAGCTGGTAACATCATTGTTTCTAAAGGAATTAAAGCCACAGCTTCACTGTTAATAGAGAAACGTGGCAAAACGGTGGTAATTCATACATACACCGCTCCCCTCTCTCTCCCATAAAGGAACACTTGATGAATTACACTTTTCTGAGAATAGAATATTGAAGTGGAGATCGTTAAACTGCAAGCTAACCGCTTTTTTCAGAAAGCAAGCGCGTTTATCCACAGTGGAGAGAGCGCGTGCACATGGTTGCCAGGTTGACAAAGATAAGTAGCACGCTTAGCAGATATTTCCATATTGCGCAAGCGGGAAGCTCTGTTTTGGGGATTACGTCACTTTATATCAGGCAACCCCGTTGTGTTACTCTGTGGCCAGATTAAACCTTGTTATAGCCTATATATTATTCTCTATTCATACTTTTTTTAGAAACCTCACACTTTTCCTCGTTTTTAAACTTGTTCTTGTGTATTCAAATAAGCGCGGTCCATGCCTGCACACGTAAAATGAATATCGATATGGGACCGCGGTTATCGATACTCATAGTGCCAAATCTCGTGACGTAATGTCGTATCGATGTGCGAAACAGCCACTACATTTACAGGAAGTGATTTTCTGTATGGAATTACAAGCATGAATAGACCATTTGTGCATTGTATTTTGAGTAAAGACTTTATGTTTATTGGATGCGAGCATTTATGAATGCGCATGTGTGGATTGCTGTGCACGTGTGTGGACTCATGCCGCATTTGTCGAGGTATGACGGATGTTTTACTCCATCATGCGCGGAGCGTACTGTGTTATCTCAAGGTCAAAGCGAAGGCGAAGGGCGTGTGAAATCAAGCCAGTGTCAATTTCCAAGAAAAAGTGACTACGCACACACAGACGCAAGCATCAAGCCCGTTTCCTCGGACAGTCAGCGAAAACAGGAAAACCCTAACATACATAAAAATCAACCTTGAGTAGTGGGTTGCAATTTGTGGGTGTTTACGCACACTATAATCACTGAAAAAGCAACAATTAAGGTAAGCTGTCAGAGATAAAGTGATTTATGCCAATTGCGTACTGCATAAGTATGTCCAACTGAGGCTACACTACGTTTAAAACGAGACTTGGGAATGTAGATAAGATCATTTTAAATATCTTAATAATAATAATAATGATATATAATGTATTAAAAATAATAAATATATCATTTATTTTTTCATAATAGTAATGTATTAGTCTTAGCATTTATTATAGTTAAATACAAAACTTAATATTATTACCACTTATTTTTAGAATTAAAATTAACATCATTTTATTCTCTTATCATCCGACTTATTATTCTAGGAATTATGTATTATGGCACAATAATACACAAGAATAATATTATATATAAATCTATAAAATAATAAATGAATACTATTAAAAAAATTTATATATTATTTTTTAAATGTTTTTATAATATCAGAATAATTTTATATTAAGTTTTTTATAATAGCATATGATTTATCTGTATGTTTTGTAGTTCTGGATGAAATCTGAATTTATGGCATAATTTCAAAAACTGAATTGTTTTTAACATTGCTCATTCTTTCTTCCTCAGAGTTAATCATTAGCATCCACAACTACATAAAGACTCGGCATGTGGGTTTGGAACGACATGAGGGGGAGTGAATAATTCTCATTTTTGGGTTTTACAGTTACTGTGTCGATTTCCCATTGCTAGTGAAAATGCACAAGCTAACTGTTTTCATTTGGAGGCCCAAAACATCAACACAGCTTTCTTTCTTGAGCAAACACTTTTGATGTTGCCGTCTAAACCCTGAGGCTTTTCGCATTGTGTAACATCAAGCACAGACAAAAAGCATCCGCAGTCCAAACCGGCCTGTTTGGATCTTGATATGCTCTCGAAAGCAGACGGAACAGGATGCTGCAGTCACTGTTATAAAAAGCACTGCGTCCCAGGCAAAGCTTTGCTCAACTGATTGCATAATGCCATCGTACTGCAGTCAGGCCTTCAGAGAATCTACAGAGTTGCCCGCAAGGCCCATTCACAGAATGAATGTGGAACGGCATGCAGAGAACAACTTCAGCTTGCTCCAATCATCTGCAAACAAAGGTAATGTTCATACATCCTTCAGAGCGATTGCACAGATCCCTCTGGTGTAAAAACATCCAAAATGTTGTTTTTACACATCTGCATTTTCTTATAACACAGACCAGTGCATCTCAACTGATGGGCTGTGGGTCTTTTCTAATAAGGTTGTTTGGTGTTTTAAAGGGTTAGTTCACCAAAAAAAAAAAAATAGGCTGTGTGTTATCACCCCCGAGATCTAGGTGTATGACTTTCTCTTTCAGCCGATCCAGTCAGAGTTACTTAAAAAAATTGTTCTTATGATCTTTCAAGCTCTATCATTGCACTCAGCGGGTGTTGCAGTGCTTCTGTCCAAAAGACGTGAAATAAAAAAGTGCTCATCCATTAAAAAAAGTGTCTCACACGGCTCCGGGGGGTGAATAAAGGTCTCTTGTAGTGAATCGATGCGTTTTTGTTAGAAAAATATCAATATTCAAAACGTAATAATCACTTTAAACTAGCTTGCGCCAACAGTTGTACACACGGAAGCAGTTCCGGGAGCATGACGTATGAGGTCAGCTTTGCGCATGCGCCGCTCAGAAGTGGAAATGCAGCGGAGAGATCAAAACAAACAACGGTCACTAATTAGAAGTACAAAATGAGGATTTGTAAAGAAGAATGTCGGAGGATTTCGAAATAAGCCAAGAGGAGACTGATTTTCCTTTTGCTAAAGTAAGGAAACTTTGCTTCTTTTTGCTCCTGTTAACAAACGTTGGTTTTCACGAGACTCACCGGCGCATGCACAACGTTGACCTCATACGTCATGCTACATTAAAGTGATTATTATGTTTTGAATAGGGATATATTTCTTACAAAAACGCATCGATTCACAACAGGAGGACTTTATTCACCCCCTGGAGCCGTGTGAGACACTTTTTTTTATGGATGGGTGCTTTTTATTCAAGTCTTTGGACAGAACAATGCAACACCCGCTTGAGTGAACGAAGAGCTTGGAAGAGCCAGGACATTTTTTCATATAACTCTGATTGTGATTGTATGAAATAAGAAAATCATATACACTTAGTATGCATCGGGGGTGAGTAAAACGCAGCCTAATTTTTATTTTTGGGTGAACTAACCCTTTAATGCCTTGCAGGACTTTTGTCTATTTTAAGGGCGAGTAACAAGCTGAAATACAATGAAAGAGCAATTTAAAAACCTGTATCAGGATGGATTCAGGGTTGACAGTTGTTAAGTAATAAAATTTCCTAAGAGAACTTACGCCTGCACAATTTAATAACATTTTTCTTTTCTAACAGGGAAAACTAACCATGTAATCATGCAAAGTTAGGTTAGTGAAATACATAAACTTAAACTATTAAAAAGGAAGAAAAACAACAAAAAAAAGCCATGCGTCAAATTAAATCAGCAGGTATTTTGGCACAAAATAGTGGTCACTTGGTACAAATTAGCCAAGTTATAGCAATGCCAAGATAGGCGGGTTTGTGTGACATTTACATTTATGCATTAAGCACACTTTGTTTGACTTTCAATGTTTCATTTTAATTTGTTTATATGATAAACAATTGTGTTGCTGTTGGGTTACTATGTCAAGTCACCTTTATTCATATAGTGCTTTATACAATACAGATCAATCAGCTTTATACAATAACAGAACCAATGCAAACTTCATCAAAGCCTAATTCTGCTGTAAAGCAGCGCCGACAAGACATTAGTGTCAATATATTTCCAATAATGTCCCATTTGTGCACCACTAAAGCAGATTTGTTGAAAAGCAATTAGCCAGAGCGTTACCTCTTGGCACTGGTGGAGAGTTTGGCTGCGGTTTTACTGGAGATCTTGGTCTCCTTCTTCTTGGGCGCAACCAGATCACGCTCCTGCTGAGGAGGTGCCGTCTCCCGCTGCTCGATATCTGAACTCCCTCCGCTTGTGCTGGGGCTATCATCTGGTCTCTGCACCTCACTAGACATCTTGGCCCTGGAAAAACAACAGGATTCACACACGATTACATTAGCAGACTGCCAGAACTGAAATAGAAAGCAGAGGAATAGGATTAACTCTTAACAAGAGTTTTTGTTTTACTCTACAATACTAATTATCAGTCTGAACATTGAGCTGTAATTAATAAACAGCATTTCTACGGTTGCATGCAAGAGCCTCTCTTTCTCAAAACAATCCCACAAAAATATATTTCCAAAAGTATGAACAAAAACATACAATTTCTGTGCAAATCATCCATAAAAACGTGTGACATTCATTTCAGTGCAACCATTTACGCAATAATAGTTTTAAATTGTTCTTGCGTCAAGGCCAATTATTTGTAATTTTCCTCAACGTTAGACTAAAATCGACTCTTTTCACTTTCTTAATGCACATTTCTGGGGCCTCATGTATAAAACTTTGCGTAGATTTCAACTTAAAAGTATGTGTATGCACAAAAATTCAGATTTTGCATTTGTAAAACCAGTAATGGTTATATATGGTAATTTTGGGGGGAAGACGGGTGAAAACGCATATACATATGCATGGTATATATAAGGATACATTCACTTTCAATGCACATTTCTGGGGCGTCTTATATAAAAGTGTGTAGATGTCATCCTAAAAATGTGTGCAGATTTTGCGTATGCACAAAATCTCAGACTTTTAAAATCATGCATATGTCCATTCCCACCCGTCTTCCCCCAAAATCACCATATATGGAGCTTATAACACCAAGTTTCACTATGCATAATCTCATCTACTTGTGATTTCCATATAACCCCACATAACAGAATTGCTTAAGAATTAACCAATTTGTTCTCTGTGTAAAAGATTTAATTCAATGCAGCAATTAACAAAAAATGGTTTTACAAATAATTTTCATTCCGTTTTGGTTTCATGAATCAAGCCAGTTTTCATTTTTAAAGAAATAAAAATTGACCCTATTTACTTTAATGCATGTTTGTGGTCTTATTGCGCACATTATTCCAATAACAAAAATATGAATTCCGATATGCAAATATTATGTTCATTCTGATATGCGTCACAATGCAGTCATTTCTCAATGGATTAAATCATGGAACTTAAAGCAGGCATTTCCTGTACGGAAAGTAGGAAATAGACCGAAAATAATTTTCTCCCGGACATTTGATCACTGTCAAATCATGATTTAGATGTTTATCTGATCTGCAAGAGCGATTCTGCTCTTCTCAAACGATGAGCAGAAATTCTTTCTGATGTTATCAGGAGATGCGGCAGCGAGGAAAACCCTCTGATCACAGGCTTTAAAAGCCACATGAGCCCAGCTAATAAATACCTATGGAACCTGTGCTCTCAGCTCAGCATTTAAACCAAGATAAAAGATGCATGATGTGGAGAGAGAACCAACGCATACTGAGAATAGACACTTCACTTCAAAATTGCCTGAGTTGCTGAGCCGGGTGTTCACGTTAGGTCACCTCTTTTTCAGATCCAAGTCGTAAATGATCACAGATACACTAACAGGAAGGTATTAACACTTCTGAGAGTGGATTTTACGGGTCAACTCGTTTTGTGATAATGTGGGAAATGAGTCATAAAAGTGCAGCGCACATGCAATCATGCCAGAGAGTTAAAGGCTCCGAGTCCAAATACAGTCAGTGTGCTTGGTTTTTTTTAGACACAATACTGCTGGTTTACAGTCCTGCTTGAGTTATTTCCCTTCAAATAGAGCACGCTTCATTCCAGTCACTGATAAATCACATCAATGTGCGAGTCTCAGGTTCTGTTTAGTGACCTTTAGTCCCTTGTTCACTCATTCAGAGGTAATGTATCTTAATGTTTAAGAAAAGGCTAAACCTCTCACGGTCCACACAAACTTTACTGTTGAGCAAGAAAAGCAATTCAGTACTTCAATATACACACTGTAAAGTAGAATAAGAACAATTCTGAACCCAAATGTAAAAGATATTTTTTTAAAAAGGTTAATTTGACATTCTATGTATGTATGCATGCATGTATGTATGTGTAAAAATATAATTTATTTCTGTGATGCGCAGCTGTATTTTCAGCATCATTACTCCAGTCTTCAGTGTCACATGATCTTCAGAAATCAGTCTAATATGCTGATTTATCATCAATGTTGGAAACAGTTTTGTTAATTAATTTGTTTTTTTGGAGCCTGTGATACTGTTTCAGGATTCTTTGATGAATAAAGTAAAAAAGAACAGCATTTATTTAAAATAGAAATCTTTTTTCTAAAAATATTAGTCTTTATTCTTAATAACTTTTTATCAATTTAACGCATCCTTGCTGATTAAAAGCATTAATTTCTTAAAAAAAAAATACAAAATAAAAATAAATAATGACCAAACTTGAGTGGGTTGTATATATGTTACAAAAGATTTCTATTTTGAAAATATGCTGTTCCTTTTTAACTGTTTATGCATCAAAGAGTCCTGAAAAAAGTATCACATGTTTCCAAAAAAAATTGAGCAGCAAAACTGGTATACTGGTTAAAAGTAACAATAATTAAAAATAAGTATGGTAAAAAAATGTATAGCCTGTATGCACTGTAAGTCGCTTTGGAACAAGCGTCTGCCTAAACGCATAAATAATAAAAAACTAAAAAAAATGTAATAAATCAGCCTATTAGACGCTTTCTGAAGACGAGATGCTGCTGAAAAATCAGCTTTGCATCACCGAAATAAATCTTATTTTTAGGGATATCTTACAAATAGCGGAAACCATTCTTGTAACTGGTATCAATATTCTTCCAATGACTGGATTTTTTTTTTTTTTTATCAAATAAATGCAGTCTTGATGCGCAGAAGAAACTCCTGTAAAAAAACATTAAAAATCTTACTGATCCCCAAAACTTTTGAATGCAGTGTGTGTGTGTGTGGTGTGTGTGGTGGGGTGTGTATTATTAAATTATATATATATATATACACACACACACAAACAAAACTCTTCAGGGGTGTATTTTGAAACCCAAAGTGTGTGTGTGTGTGTGTGTGTATATATATATTCGCTGTGAATAAACAATCCAGTAGTGCAAACCGGTACCACAACAGCACATAATAAGGATATGTACGATTTTAGGTCCACAAAATTAACTTGTGGGGTATTTTTAACCATAATATGTGTGATTCTTCTATAGCACAAAATCTGCACCCATAAAGGGTACCAAATCTTGCACCTTTTAGGGTATATTTGAATCCCAAAGTACACTTTGGCTGTAAAGGCACTATTGTAGTATAGTAATTATTTAGGTATCATTTTAAGTCCACAAACCTAACCTCTACAGGTGTTTATTTTGCAACAAAATAATAAATATGCACTCAACAGAACACCCCGAAAGGGTGTCACCACAATATCAAGGGTGTTCTCCATTTGAAGCGCACAGAGGTGCTCGCTGCCAGTATATATGTAGTGTATACTACAGAGTGAAGGGACCTGGCTGTCAGACCGCGCGGTCTCGCAGAAACCCTGCCGCTGCAGCAGCTGCGCGCGCGATGCGCGTTATTCATGCGGGAGGCCGCGAGCGCTTCGAGATGCCGCACACAATACGCGGATCAAACGCGCCTCGTCTAGCTTCCGACGCGATATTCTCCAAACGCCTGGGAAAAGCGTGCAACGATTCCACCGCGATGAGCACGATGAGCAGCTGGCTCGGCACAAAGGAGGAGGCTCGTCCCGCACATCCCCGCACACTGAGGGGGGGGGAAACAAGCACTTTCGCGGGACATTTAGCGACTTTTCACACACGGTCGAAGTGCTCTGACGGACACGCGAGGATATTTACCTGCCGAGCGGCCGTCGATGTGGAGTCCCGGTTCGCTTGTCCTGGAGGATACCGTGCAGTCAGAGTCGGGCCGTCCGCTCGTTCTCGTCGCGTCGCTATTTAACTGAAGGTAGCAGAACAACGCGACTACAGAAACTGAAGCAGCCGGACCGCCTCTACGCGCGCTCCCGCCTCGGCCGTGCACGCGCGGCGCGTTCGCCCTCGCGTCCGGGTGCGAGTGTCACGTGTTTGTGTCTGCACAGGCTTGTAATTACACCTCTAATAAAGAGAGACACATTATTGCATGAAACTGTACACTTACAATCTTTGACAGCAATAGCTGCCATGACAAAAATGTGCCATGGTAATTCATTTCTATAACAGTTACAGTTGCAAAACTGCAGTAACTTGGTATTAGCCACATTCATCACAAAATTAACAAATAGACTGTGCGAATCCGTGTACAATCCGTGTATCATTCGATCATTCGTTTTTTATTTCATATTGAAAGCAGAAAAATTAGAAAAAAGCTCCTTTTTCGTTTTTTTATTTTTTTCCAAAAAACGAAAAACGAGAATTCAGCTTAAATTTTCGTTTTTCGTTCATGGGTGGAAAAATGAATAAAAAGCTTGAATATTCGATTTCTACACCTAGGCGGGAATTAAACTCCCCTTTCTGCTGATTGGTCAGCCAAGATCAAACCGTAGCCTTCATCAGTTCTACTGACTACGTATCATGCAGACAGTAATAATAGTCCTCCTGCTGCTGGCGTTGTAGCGCCAGCTTCTTAAAGCATTTATTGCGAACACATTTAATCGTTTATCATCAAATAATCAATCACACAAACAGGCTTAGATGAATAGCTTGGAGCACACCTCTACCGGGGCATGACGTGGCGGTAGACAGGAGTACTTTCTCTGTGTAGAATATAAATTCTATGCTCTTGCATCAGCTGGCATGGCAGGGTAATGAATATCCAGCTTGTCTTACTACCCGCTCACGCCATTAAAGGGCCTGTTGTTTTATTTTTTTAATATATCTAATTAATTTTGATTTCAAAAAAATATTTAAACACTAATAAAGAAAGGAAAGAATAATAATTGGCTTGGTATATCTAAGCCTACTGTTGGCAAGAAACTGTCCATTCGACTGACACCGGGGAGAACAACGCTATATTAAATAGCGCTACTGTTAGATTTATATAATGTAGTCTTGTGTTTTATTTAAATTGATTATAATTTATATCTCAAAAGGAAATGCACTTGTGCGCAGCGTGAGCTTTAGATTTTCATAAAATATAATAACTTGAAATTTCGTTTTTTTCATACCAAACCCTCAGTATACGTTCAGAATGCATGGAATATACGGCACGAGATGTATAGGATTATTTTATGACAGATATGTAGCCGCTTAAAAAAAAACAACAACTAAAGTCACCATTCTCTGCCATTAAATTGGCAAGCCCGAGCAGGACATTGCGATGTTGCGAAATTGCGATGGGTTAAATAAACTCAATAAGCAGACAGACAGCAGAAGTGCACAGGAAATAAGCAGCAGTCATATTTAAAGCAGTTTAAATTAATTGAGTACTGATTGATTTCAGCATTGTGTTTTCCCCCATCGAGGGAACTAATACTCTGACGTTAGACAGAGCTATTCATTAGTCTGTTTGTTTGATGAGAAAATATGAAATTGATAAAATGGGTTATTAATCTGTACAACTGCAGCAGCTGAGGACTATTATTCTGCTGTGTGATACTGCAGAGGAATTGATGATGGCACGGTTTGATCTTCGGCTGACCAATCAGCAGAAAGGGGCGTTTAATTCCCGCCCATTTGTAGAAATCGAATATTCAAGCTGTTTTTTTTTTTTAATTTTTCCACCCATGAACGAAAATTGAAAATTTAAGCTGAATTCTCGTTTTCGTTTTTTGGAGAGAAAAAAACGAAAAAACGAAAAAGGAACAGTTTTCTCATTTTTCTACTTTCAATATAAAATAAAAAAATGAATGATCGAATGATACCCGGATGTGCTGCTGAAGGCGAACTCATTTTGGTTTGTAAACTGCCTTCCTAATGTTATAATATATAATATTATAGAAAAAATATTTGGAAAATTGGTATATAGAATTTAATTATCTTATATTGTATATATATTATATAATATATATATATAGAGTAATATATAATATTATATATATGCAAATATAAATGTAGTTTCCATGATAAGTCTGAGAACAGTACCTTTCTGACATAAAAACATAATATATATATTAATTATTTAGTAAAATAAGGAAATGTATGCATCTACTAGTGCATTAAATACATATAAACCATGTATATATAATCATATACTTTTATAGATAAATATAATAAATATAAATATAGTTTTCATGATAAAGGTAATAGGACCACATTACACTTTCTGACATTTTTTAAATATTTGTGTTAATTCTTCACATTCACAAGTATTCTTTCAACAACAATAATAATACTTTATAATTTATTTAAAATGATCAATTAAATAAATTAACTTATGATTTTTTTTTTTCATGGTATTTTGTCTATGATAAGTCTGTATTTAAATGTCTCCATTAGGCTGATGCTGTGGGGTGTAATTTCACTAATGATCAGGATTTACTATGACAAAATGATCACCAACACATTTTCTTTCCTGTCCCTCGTTTCGTGTCACTTAATCTGTCCATTTCATTTTGAGGTTTTTGGCTCAGAGTATCTTTGGTCTTTGCAGGGTTTTACAAGCTCAAGTGAAAGCTGAAAAAGCAACCTGAGAGGAAAACAAATATGGATAAGACTTCTACAGCCAAGGTCTGAATGGTATGTACAGTACATTACAGTGAACATTTGCTTATATTGGTTCATAATGTTTGTTTAAAATAAAAAAACTGACGTTGAATGTGATTTCATGCTTTTGGACTCTGCTGTATATTATGAAAAATCTCAAAAAACAAAATAATTGTGATCTGATAGCCTGTGAGTAAAATTCAGCAAATGTCTGTAATTTTCTGTTGGTAAGCTTCAATAGCTAGGATTTCATTTTACTATATTGAGACTAAATCAATTTCAAACGCCTGGATTTCCAGACGATTGCATAATAATGATCTGCCGCTTGTGAAATCACTGTACTTACAGTGTGCTTTTCATGGCTTTAGCCACTTGAGGCCTGTTGAATGATGAAATTGGGTCTCGCTCTGTTGCTCCGTGGCTTTGTATTGCTCAGGGGTGTCCATCAGATCAGCATGATAATATGGCAGGCAGGCGGCGAAGGGCAGCCGGGGACCCGGGGACCCGTGTAGTCTGTGAGAATGAGGAGGCTTCGGTCTCTGCACTTCCTCTCTCACACCCTGTCAGGGCTGAAGGTCAGGGCCACACTCTGTGCTGAGTGCCTTTGTCATGCTAATGGCGGGTGTAAACGCCAGCCGCAGCGACTCCCCTCATTCTCCCCCTTCTTTCAGTCCTTCAGTCCGGTCACCCGTCCAGTTTGTCTTATACACCCCAAAAAGAGATTTCTGTCTACTTGCACAGGTTCTTTATTGGCATTGATAATTCCATGAAGAACCTTTAACATCCATGTTTTTTTTTATATAATAGAAAAAGGTTCTTTAGATTATTAAACTGTTCTTCACACTAAGAAAAAAAAATGGTTATTTCAAGAACTGTGCGCTTGAAGGTTCTTTGGGGGATCTAAGGGTCCCTCAATGACATCCTTTGCACTGCAAAAACCCGCTTTTGGAGCGTTTATTTTTAAGAGTTTAGAATTCTACAAAACCTTCCTGCAGTGGTGGAACCATTCTGGGGATCAATGATCATTTAAATAAATAAACAAGACAATATTGCATTGTTTACTTATCCTACCCCTACATTTATGTATCATCCTATATTGTATTTCTTTATTTTTTCTATATTTTAACATGTTATATTTTAATTTCGTCCAAGTATCCGTCCTCTCGACTCTTTGACTTTAACAATGGGTGATGCTGTTTCCATGTAAGCCGGACACTTGCTGCTGCTCTCCATTAAAAAATCAAAAATAAATAATATATATATGATATATATATTATATATATATATATATATTATATAACATTACAACATCTATCGTCTTTCGTACTTTCTATCTATCATTCTGTCTGTTCCCTTTCCCGTCCATCTATCATTCTTTCTATCTATCATTCTGTCTTGTTCCCTCCATCCATCCATCTTTCTTTCTATCATTCTGTCTGGTTCTGTCTATCTATCTATCTATCTACCCGTCTACCTATCTATCTATCTATCTATCTTCTACGTTCTTTTCGTTCTTTCGTTCTTTCTACTAGCATTCTGTCTTGTTCCCTCCAGCCATCCTCCATCCATCTTTCTTATACAATCATTCTGTCTTTTTCTATCTATCTATCTATCTATCTATCTATCTCTCTATTCATTTTTTAAAATGTATTCTACTCATTTATTCAACTAAATATATTAATGTTATTAATTTATTTAAACACACACACACTCACACACATACCGTGGGTACGGGAAGTATTCAGACCCCCTTAAATTTTTTTCTCTTTGTTATATTGCAGCCATTTGTAAAATCATTTAAGTTAATTTTTTTCCTAATTAATGTACACATAGCACCCCATATTTACAGAAAAACACCGAATTGTTGACATTTTTGCAGATTTATTAAAAACTGAAATATCACATGGTCCTACGTATTCAGCCCTGTGTTGCTGTGACACTCATATATTTAACTCAGGGTGCTGTCCATTTCTTCTGATCATCCTTGAGATGGTTTTACACCTTCATTTGAGTCCAGCTGTGGTTGATTATACTGATTGGACTTGATTAGGAAAGCCAACACCTGTCTATATACGACCTTACAGCTCACAGTGCATTTCCGAGCCAAATGAAAATCAATGTGGAGGTCTCTCGTTTTGGAGGGCGGCGGGAGGGACGGGGGGCGGGGGTTAGAGGTGGTCGCCCGGACTGTCCTCTGGGGGTCTGTCGCTCGGGAGGGGTGGGGTTGTACAAAACAGGCCGGGCAATTAAGGTTGTCCACACACACAGGGCCAACCCATATCCTAATGGAGAAAGCCGGAAAATCTAGGACAAGTACGAAACTGAGCGACTTACAAGAAGAAAATCAAACAAAGGGGGGGGGGAAAAACGAAAAAAAACACAACTGACTAATAAAGGGGGAGAAGTGGCGCTGTGTATGATAAAGTGTTAAGAATCCGCGGCTGGGGAATACAAATTGGAGGACAACAACATAGAAATGCAGAAAAAAATCGGAGATGTGGAGAACAAGTGTCAAGTAAGAGAGTCCACCAAGCCCGGAGTGCCCACCCCCAGTCGCTTTATGAGAGTGGGCCCGAATCAAACAACACGTCTCCTCATGAACACATGAAGCACATCTAGTAAGTTTGCAAAACACCGCGATAGCTTCAAGTGGTGAGAAATAAGACATGTCCATAGAACTTTTGGCCTTAATTCTAAGCGGTATGTGGAGAAAACCAGGCACTGCTCATCACGTGCCAATACAGTCCCAACAGTGAAGCATATTGGTGGCAGCATCATGCTGTGGGGAGGTTTTTGGCATCGGGGCGACACACCGACCCATACACGCAAATGGGTGGGGGTCAGTCTACTGGATCGAGGACCGATCGACGGGAAGAAATAAGACGTGCGCAAGTTAACACGAGGATAGATCCTGACGAAAAACCTTGGGCCAAGTGCTCAGGACCTCAGAGCTGGGGCCGAAGGTTTACCTTCAAAGCAAGAACAGACCCCCTACAAAACGCACCACTACCAACCACAAAACGAAGGAAGTGGCTTCAACAAACACTCTGTGACTGGTTTCGTGAAATAGAACTACCCCAACCACGAGCAGCGGGGCGGTGACTTAAAAACACCAATATGTTCAGCCTGAGCCTACTGTGGAGAACCCAAAACAATGGCCTTGTCCACACCAACGTTTTACAAACAATCCACCCTGACAGAACTGGAGACAGTACGCAAGGCATGAGAGAAATGGCAGCTGGAAGGAATAAACACAAACACAAATCGCGGTATAAATAAAAAAGACCGTGCTTGCAACCTCTTTCACCAAAGAGAAGAACCACTCAGGGACGGATCATTCATTAAAAGGGTGCTTCGTACAGGAGAGTGCGATACTGAAAGCAAACGAGTCTGAAGTACTTGGACCTGTGATACTTCGTTTTTCTTTTTTTTTAAAAATCTGCAAAATGTCAACATTCCAGGATAGTGTATTTTCTGTCAATATTAGGGGGATAAGCTGTGTGTACATTAAGTACTAAAGGAAGAAAAATTAACACTTTAAAATCGAATGCGAAATGGCGAAATCAGAAAATCAGTTAAAGCAGCGATGGGGCTGCAATCTAACAGAAGTAAAAAAGGAAAGGGGCAAGTTAAAGTGGGTGTCTAGAATACTTATACACCAGTTCCACTGTATACATACTAAGACCATCAAAAAAGAAAGAAAGGGCACAGAGAAGAGCCTAGTTAAAATTATAACTAATATAGAGAGGTAAGTGGGGTCATCATAAAAAACACACACACTCAACACGTGTTGCCGTCGCGACTCATAAGTGGAATACAGACTAAACGTAGACTGAAATCAATAAGGTAAGAACAACTAGATATAAGATAGTAATAGAGATATATATATAAGCATTTAAATGTCTATATAATATTAAGTTTATTTCATGAACTGTTTTGATAATACTGATGAATTATATCCGTCATCCGAAAATTCATTCCGTCATTGCCACTCAATCTCATGTGCATTGCATATTCGTTGATAATTGATGTGTGCCAGGTATGATGTCAGTATTCAACGGAGTTGCCGAATATGTGAATAACAGCGATATTCAGTCTGTTTATCTGTTCTCATATGACCTTCATGCATGAATATAGCGCATTCAACTCGTGGACTGTATTTATCGAAGACCCCTGTTTTGTGTTTTTGTCCTTGACAGGGGTGAACCAAAATTCAGAAAACCTAAGATCACACCTGTAAAATTCTCCTTTGTTTCAGTGGAAAAGGAAAGACATACAGTTTGCATCACTAGCTCAGTACATGACAGGAAGGTGCAATTCTTCATTGTTGAATAGCGATTTGGCTAAGTACCGTAAGTGAACCTGGAAGGCCTGTTACTTCCATCCTTGACTCAGTATAACCTGACCAAACTGTGAGAGCATGATACGCGGGGCAATGGCTTTTTACATACCAGAGACGTCTTTATCTCTAGAGGCAACGGTTCAAGCCTGCAGAACAGAACAGACTGCACTCTGCAGATGTGATTAAGGGGGGCGTGGCTTTTGACCTATGATCCCAGAGGGACCAAGGAAATAGGATAAGCATCAGCCTTGTTTCCTGCGCTTAAGCTGTGCACATGCGCGGTTCCATCGCCACACGCATTCGATTTTTTTGCGTTCTGTAAACGTTTATGGTGTCGGACGAATGTGGTGCAATGACAACAAAGTGCAGTGGGCGGGCAATTAAGGATATTCCATGCTTTTATTTTTCTCACATAAAACCATGACGAGACGCTTGCAACACGTTTATTTGACCAGGGCAAACGCAGCCCAGCATCGCACCTAGCAGTCCTAACCCCTCTGCCACTAATAAGAACAAACAAAGGGACGCGCCCTGCTGTAAGTCGTTGTCTATGAAGTCTTACATATCCTGAGAGTGAATGTCATGCACATATATGTGTTTAACAAAAAAAAAAAAAACTGCATGTCAGACAAGGGACCTGATTACAGTAAGTTCCCTAAAAAATGACGGTAATGTGTGGCGGTCCATTGGATTGTTTCCCGACCACCCTGTACAAAGCAAAATAATAGCCTGCCTTATCCACAATACAGTAATAATAAAAACATAAATGTTTAACTTGTTAAGACATGAATGAAGCCATAAAGTTGTGTCACAATGAGTTTATGGTTTTGAAATGGTGAAGTGCACGTGGCCGGATGGGGGTGCAAGTTTATAACCTTCGCTAGATAAGAAAAGGGAGTCTCATGCGATACTATGGAAACTCGAGGGGTAATTCCTAAAATGTATAAAGCAAAGAAGCGTCGGATCCATATGGGGGGGTTGGAACAAATACAGGATAAGTATCCGCGAAAGACCGCCCAACCTCAAAAAAGAATGAGGAACAAGCTCTCTCGACGCCTTCCGTCGAGCATTTCCCTGTGATTCTTAACTAAGTAAAAAAAGACTGCGTTAGTCTTTATTGACTCTTTTACCTTGCATCAACGCGTGGCAACAAAATTTCTGATCACCAATGGACCCCTCCGATCCCTAGTCTGTCCATTGTCGCATTCTTTTTCATGTGGAGGATATTACTCACCTCTTACACCATGTATGTTTTATTTAAAGGGGTGCGGGGGAAATAGTCCAAAACATATCCACTTGCTATCGCGACCTTTCCCTTTTGCTGTGGTCTCGCACTCTCGTTCTTCTCAAAACCAACTAGGTATTAGCATGGTACAGGTCAATTCTTATTACTATGTAGTTATTTCTTAATAATTGTTAATTCCTTTTACTTTTTATATATTTTTTTTTCATTTGAAGATACGTTTTTTATTTTTGGGATTTAGTTATCAACTACTAGCTTCTCACTCCCGAAGCCGTCACTTTGGAGGTTGGGGGTTGCCAAGAACAACTTTTTATTTTCTTTATTTAATTTTTTTTAAGTTTCCTGATAACAGTTTTTTATTTTAAAATTGGGATGTCAGCATTATTGCAATAACGAAAATGATTTTTGAATTAATTTTAACTTACTCATTAAATAAAAAAAATATGTGGTTATACTCCCCAAAATCAATGGCATTATCATGGCACACCTCCAAAAAAAAAACATGGTATCGTTCACTGTCGTGGTCAAGGTTATTATAAAAAATTATATCCTATTTAGAGTATATTGTCGAATAAATTTTATAGGTTGCAGTTTTCTCATCTTCAATAATTAGATTCATTTCTGTCCCCACACCGTCTTTCGCACCTTGTTTTGTGGGTTTATATTTCATTCTATATGATTGACGTCCTGTAATTATAATTATATGCTCAGTTTGTTTGTCATTTTATAATCAAACTGAACTTAGTTCAGGTAGCTCCACAAGACATTTCGAAGTTTCGTTTATATTTTTGCTCTTCCTTCCTTCTGTTCAAAAATATCAAATAAGTTTTGGCGCGGGATGTAACATTTAGTAATTTTAGTTTATTTCAATTTTTTTTAATTACTGAAATTTATTTTTAATATAGCTATATGTCTGAAAGAAAAATGATAGTGTCCATCATTGTCCAAAATTACATGGCCCATCTATCATTGTACCCATCAGAAAAAACATGGGTTACCTATGCTCCCTACACAAACCAGAGCTATTCCCACGGACAGATTGATCAGCATTATAATATAAGCCATATTGAGATTCATTCATATTTTAAATTTCGAGCTTTTTCACTACAAATGAGCTTTTTTTACTTCCCTCTCCTCTCCTCAGTTTTTTTGTTTTAAATTTCGACTACAATATTTAGTAATTTTTTAAGAAACTATTTTATAGACACGAGTGGTACCACCAAGGTCAGACTCGTGTACACAAAGGGTCTTATTTCATTTAGTTGACCTAAAAAATCTCCATTTTGGTCCTGAGACCACACGGTTCTGTACCGAACGAGCACTCCCTGAAAGAGTCACAAAGAACCTACTCGGTGTGTGAGCATTCTGAGTCTCGTACGCAGGGGTGGGGAAGTGATGCAGCACTCTCTCCGCCTTCAATACCACGATTGAGGTGCCCTTGATCAAGGCACCGAACCCCCAACTTCCCCCGCTTCCGCCGACGCAGCCGCGAGCAAAACTGGCTGCCCACGCTAACGTGGTTTGTTTTACAGTGGGTAAAAAAAAAGTGTCACTGCTAGCGGTTGTGTGTAGGGGTGGGGTGCACCATATGTGGAATACTATGGCGATAAGTGCCGCGACTAAACAGTATATCGCAAAGTAATGGGTGCCCATATTGGCCACGTCACTTTCACGTTCACTAATTCAACTTAACTATTCATTTTAGTTGCCAAACAACATCTCATTTTGATTTTACATTTATTAAACTTTTAAGTCGTTCCAGTCTCACCTATTTATACGTTTTAGTTGTTTTTCAATTTATTTCATTAGAGATACAAGTTAACTTTTAATAGCTGTCGTCGTTTTAGTTTTAGAGAGTTGACAATAACAGCACCCTGTTTACCATGTCCATACAGACCCCCGAAGGATGACTTCTCATGTCAATCTACTTTTTATTAAAAAATCGAAGTTTCACCAAAAAAAAACAGGACCGACAGAACTAGCGTTAGCGTTAGTTGTCCATGGCGACCTCACGTGAGTCAGCTTGCCATCACTGATTATATTATAGTCTGCATCTGATCATATCTACCTTAGGACGACACCTATTGGCGGCATTTCCGATATAAGCCCTATTCGTATTTCCCGCCCATCTTTCAGCTTGCTCAGGAGCAAATTATTCTCCTCCATCCCCAGCTCCTCCTTTTCGCCACAGTCAGGACTTGGATTTCTGATATTCCTTGTTAATCAGACTCCTTTATCTTGAATAAAATGTTACACTTAAATATCATTAAGTACATTAATGATATCTGCCTTGTTCTGTTCTATTAACCCTAGGGGGGTTATTATTGCTTGGCTAGGGAGTTTTTTTGCCCAGAACAAACCAACCCTCAAACCAACTTTAGCATAAGTATCTAATCATTTGGAGGATAAGTGGTCCTGACCGAACACTTATGGGTTAACCCAAACAATCAGAAATTTAGGTAAGTAACTTGAATTAAGTGTAAATGTGTAGCCTATAGGGATTCAAGTTTAAATGTGGTTTGATCACAAGGTGGCGCTCTTACACTGTCAGTGTCTGATAAGTCTTGTGCATGCCTTCATATTGCAGGACTGGTCAGTGTGATTAGGCTCTCAGAAGCTCTGGCCAGTGTCGGCGTGTTACACAGCCGTCTGCCACTGCGGTGACAGCACTGTCAGCTTGACATCTGCTCGCTGAGGCCAGAGTTCAGCATCATACACAATCTAAAGAAATACGAACGGGCAAGGGTCATATCATCAATTCATGAGTGAAAATAAAAGAATCTGCATTGGCCCAGGATTGTTCCGATTTTGAAAAAACAGAAGATCAAATTTTTAACATGCAACTGCAGTTTCAAAGTCCTTCATCAGTCACTGCAGATACATTTTTTTATTAGTTTTTTTCTTACATTTTGGTGGGAACAAAAAGAATAGCGTGGGCCAATCATTATTGTGAACCAGAATTTGTATCTTTCTTCCCTGATATTCAATGATATATAAAAACCAGATACTAACCAAAATTGGTTTACTTTAAACAATTAGCTTACACTTTAAAGTCCTCATTTTCAGATAACTTAATTTGATATAAATATTGAATATAAAATTAAAAAAGCTGATCTTTTTATCTGCAATAGTGCATTAAGCTTCAAATTGGAGCACACATCTCTTATTAAAAAAAAGCATTTAAAATATATCTTTATAATAAATATATTTTACAACATTAAAAAAAATTGTGAACTATTATTTGACATCCAACACCCACTCTCTCGGGGGGGTCTCTCATGCCTCTCCTCTATATATATTCTAATATATATATATATATTCTAATACAAAAAAGAAAAAAGAAATATATTATTGGCTAACACATGTCCGAAGCATTAACTATTAATTAATTATTAATATCTAATCTTATATTTCTGGAAAAAGTCCATATTTTGTGTGTTGAATAGCACATTTAAGGGTAAATTATAGTGGAAAATGAAATATTACTCAAAACTACACTTGCAGAAGTTGAATTTACTTCAATTTATGCCATTTGATTCTACTGCCTTAAATTCAAATTGCACTCCGGTTCTGCAATCCGGATTGTTGCCACCGCAATTCAAATTCAATTCTCATAAACTAAATGATATTCTAAAAGTCATACGCAATTTAATTTTGAATGGCGCACAATCCTGGTGCGACGACAAAAGCTTGATCTACAGGAGATCCTTCTAGAGACACAGCAGAACGTAAGACAGACACAGCAGTGTGATGCTGTTTCTACACATGAAGGATGAAAGCAGACTCTGATGGTAATGTGGCTCTTTAGAGAGAGAAATGAAGGACTCTTAGCAGGAAGAGTTTGCTGTGTTGTCTCTGCGGAGGAAGGAATCTGTCACCGCTGTCACTGTTACTTGATTTTATGAGATAATGCCTCTTTTTTCTCCCCCAAACAACTCCAACATAAAACTGCTGTAAGGGAGATTTTTATGGATCAGCTTGCAGAAAATGTCCCTACTGTCTGACAGATATCAGTGAAAGAGGTGTCCTGAGAAATCACACCTGTCTCTGTGACAGAACGAGACTCTGAAGAGCTCACAAAAGCTCACTGACTGTGACATGATTGTTTAGCCAATCAGAGGAGTTTCAGGCACATTCAGCTTTCGAATTCGAAATTTGAATATATATTTAATCAAATATATATATATATAGAGAGAGAGAGAGAGAGAGAGAGAGATTTTTTTTTGGATAAAAGAAATAGAATTCAATTCCATATACTTTTTTTATTTTATTATTTTTATTTTTTTCAATAATTTGTTACACTTGGATTTACAACACAATATTTGCTTAGCCAAACAGGATTTTCATTTGCATTTGATAAAATATGAAAGCAAGTGACATTTGCAAACAATGGCTGCAGGAGACTAAATTATGAATAACACCACATTCCTGCTTAACAAGTTTCGTTTTTATTACACAGTGGTCAGTGTTTTTCTAATCACTCACTTTGGGCACATTTTCACAATAACACAAAAAAAAAATATGGTGCCCAATTACAATTGTAAACTGCTTTTCTTTCAAATAAATGACACTTGCTTTGATTATGTGTTATGTAATGCAGTTTTATTCAATGCATTTGAAACTAAAACAGGCATGTTAGAGGGCTGCACTATAATGTTAATCCAGCAGAGAGCAGTAGCGCACTGGAGCCAACAGTCATGATTCTCTGAAGTAAGTGAAAACAGACAAACTTTCCAATATGATTATTTGCTTTTGTCTATTCTGTTAGATGGTAGAAAATGCATCAAGGTTGATCAGCGAAGCTCCTCAGCTATAATTCATCTGTCTTGCCTATTGAATTTTTTCATAACCAAAGAGCAACTTCTGCATGAAGTTCTGGAATTAAAAGGAAATCTAATGAAAAACAATGGCCTCATCCCACTCTCCAAATGCTTGAATTGCAGCTCGGGTACAGCAGAAGAACAGTGGCATACTTACACTGCAGTCCTGCAGCTTTTACACGTGTTAAAGACGTATTTCATAGCACAAGTACTTCTGTAGTGGCAACTGATTGGCAACTGTTATTTTCTTCTCCACCATGGGAGCAACTCAGAAATAAGCCATCAGCGGGTCTGTGCTCAAGTGAAAAATAGGTTTGAAAAAAAAAATCTCATTTTGCTCAAAATGGAGGAATTTATTTTACAGTCCAGTACAATTCCAATAACGCATGAATGGTTTGCTGATGGTGGCAGGACAGGTTTACACCAAATGGATTCCTGTTTTAGGGTCAGATGAGGGCACTTTTCACTGAATTATTTATCGATGTAGCGCTAATTCTCATTTGCACCTTTTACATGCTTGTAAGAATGAAATGCAGCCAAAAGTGGACTATGGAAATGCTAATAACCAAATATATGATGTACTGTATAATTTACATCAGATTAACTCTTGGGTTTTGTATCTTACTGTATAGGTGGGACAGTTCTGAATGTTTCTATGGCTCTGTTCCAAAACTTTCTGCATTCTCCTGATCCTAAAGGTAACCATGTTTATGCTTTCTTGTAAGGTACCTTGTTCTGCAACAAGGATTTTAAATATTCAGTAGCAAAAATGATATGTAATATATTATATATTAGCATATATTTCAGTCTACACTCTAAAAAATGCTGGGTTGTTGATGCAGTGGGATGGGGAAAAAACCCTGTCATAAAGTCTCGAGATATGTTTTTTTAAAGTTGAATTTGCATTAATTTTACATGGCTTTCTAACCATGCGGCTCTCCCCCCCCCTTTTTTTTTTTTTGTTTGCGAGACGCGAGTGCAATGTGATATTTGTCCCTCTTGAAAAGGTGATAATGTGCGTTCTGTGTGAAACGTCTTGGTTTCGTTTTAGCTAAACAACGCTTCCCCCACATGATGTTCTCTTTTCTGCATAAATTTTGAATGAACCACGACGTCACGCCACTCTAAGGGCCTTCACCGGATAGGCAACAAGCATTAAAAGGCAAGGCCCTTACTCATCATCTGCATTTTCGTGCGCCACTGATAGGCGGCCTGACCGCACGACCTAAAATTCAGATGCGCGTTTTGGCATTCGTGTGGAGTTTTTTTTAATTCGACGAATATTTGAAATTCAAAATTTTTTTTGACAGCCCTAGCTCAGCATGAAAATAGCTTTCCTGGAGCATTTCAGTTCTTGGTAGTGCAACTGAAGCAAACAATCAACTATGGGTGGCAAGGCACTGCCAAAAGATCTCCGTGATAACGTTGTGGACAGGCACAAGTCAGGAGATGGATACAAAAACATTTCCAAGGCTTTATTAATGCCTAGAATCACAGAGAAGTCTATTATTAAGAAGTGGAAGGTATTTGGTACAACACAGACCCTCCCTGGATCAGGACGTCGCTCCAAACTGGATGAAAGAGCCAGGAGGAAACTGATCAGAGAGGTGACCAAGAACAACTCTGAAGCACGGCCGAGTTTTTTAAGACAAAGAGTGGTCATTGTGTGCATGTGACAACAATATCACAAATTATCCACAAATGTGGCTTGTATAGGAGGGTTTCAAGAAAAAAGACGCTCTTCAAGAAAGGCCACATGCAGTCACGAATGAGCTTTGCCAAAACACACCTTGATGATTCTGAGGCAGATGAGACTAAAATTGAATTATTTAGCCTCAACACCAAACGATATGTCTGGCAGAAATCCAATACAGCTCACCATCCAAATAACAGCATTCCTCCAGTAAAGCATGGAGGTGGTGATGTCCTGTTCTGGGGTGTTTCTCTGCAGCAGGGACTGGAGCACTTGTCAGGATTGAAGGAAAAATTGATGGGGCAAAATACTGTCAAATTCTTGAGGAAAATCTGCTGCCCTCTGCCAGAAAGCTGTCAATGGGAAGAAGGTTTACCTTCCAACATGACAATGACCCAAAGCACACAGCAGAACTGAGCACACAGTGGTTGAAGGAGAAAAAGCTGAATGTCCCTGCATTGCCTTTAGTCAGAGCCCAGACTTAAACCCCACTGAAAATCTGTGGAATGACTTGAAGACTGCAGTCCACAAACGCCCACCATCAAATTTAACCAAACTTCAGCAGTTCTGCAAAGAAGAGTGAGCAAAGTCTAGAAGTTAGTAGAGACCAATCCAAACAGACTAAAGACTGTAATTAAAGCAAAAGGTGGTTCAAGGTGGAGGTGTGTGTATAGTTTTACATCTGAGTTTATATCTACTAGGCCCCTGACATCAGTCAGTGTATTGATTAGATGAGTCACTGTATCTAAATTACACAGCACAGCTTAGCTCAGATGTAAAGCACTTAGTTTTACTTCTGATATAAGCAATGCCAGACGCTTGTCTTTGTAGTCTTGAGATACAAGGAGACTGGAGAGTGCTTAATAGAAATAAATAATTTAAAATGGCTGCATCAAAGGGTTTCTTTCTTGCCACATCCTAGGGTTTTTTTAAGTGCTCCGAATAACAATTTAAGATAGAGATCTTAAAGTTTATAGGGCCAGTTGTGGGGATAAAGTCTCTTTACGAGGCTCGGTAAAAGACCCGCTGCCAGGGCCCAATATTACAATGTCTGATAGGGGAACAGGAGGGAGTATGTTGATCCGTAATGCTCTTTTCTTAGATGAGGAGGCTTTGTTTCTAAATTCACGCTGGTCTAAGCAAACCTAAACACTACAGTAGACTGATGTTCAGGCTAATATCTTCACCCTGCAGTGCGTCGAGGGCATCTTCAATAATGAAGATCGGGCCTGTGTTCAGAGACAGACAGATAACACACCCAGGAGATAAAGTAGATGATAACTTCGACAATGCTGCTCTTTACTCTTGCTAAAGCGCAGCGGAATTCAAACACACATTTATCAGGCTCAGACAGGGTCTTGAGGCTCTACATAATCAATCAGTACGTGCTTCTGAGTCTGTCCTGCGGGGGAGATCCTGAAGCCTTCGGTGAAAATGCCGTCGAATGCTCATCACACCCTCGTATAAAATGTACATTTGAGCGTCACCCACACAACACGAATATTTGTTTTTAATCGCTCATGAGGAATATGTGTGACTAATATTCCTGAGGCCATTAGGAAAAGGCCCATTAGCCGTAAATTGCTAATAAAAATGTCATGAACTGTGTTTTTAATAGAAAATCGTCTTTACTTTGAACTTAATGGACTAGTCTGGCAAATTACAGGTATATGTGGTGATTTTGTGACCTTTTGCTGGTCAGGACATATTTTAAGGCTTTGTCTTTATTTCCAAACCGCAATATTCGAGGCTTTTTGTCACCTTAGTTTGTTAAATAATTTAATGCAGTCCATAAATTAGCGTCATTAGTCTCCAGTGACATTACTGAAATTATATTGTGTAAATGGAAAGATTTGTCGTCATGTGTAGTAATTATAAACTAAAAAGCCAAAAAGCTTTTCCCCTTTGCAATTAATTCAGGGTGTATTTGCCGCTAGAAACTCATTTCTTATCAAGTAGACGAGCAAACATCAGACTTTTTACAGCCGTTTTGCCAATTTCTTCTCAATGACTCGAGCGCTGACTATTGTGCTTGTCTCACCTCAGGTTCAACTTCTAGAATTCTAGAAGTGTCGGATTTCCACATTTGTGCCAAGTTTGGTTGTCAGCGGGGTTTAAGATGAATTAAGAGAGACTTTTACAACCAGAGGAGTTTGCGCCAAGTCCCTAGAGATCCAAAACTGCAAGGTCAGCTAATCCCGTCCTGACACAAGACTCCCTAAAACTAGATTGCCAACGGGCTGAAGATTTGATTTCTGCATAGATGCTCTTACAAATGAAAGTTCTTCAGTGTTTCTTTACAGGACCTTAAGTTTAGCAAAGAACCCTTTTTTAGACCCTTTTTTTTTTTTTTTACACTTTATGAGATTTTATTTTACGAGATTTTATATAGATTGTATAAAGTTTTTTGAGTTGGCTAAATGTTCTTTAGAGATGAAAATAATTATACATATATTCTTTAATTATATATTGTATCCCTTAATGTATACGTCTACACACCCCCACACACACACAACACACACACACCCACCATATATATATATATTATATATATATATTATATATGCTGTATTAATTTATTAAAGATTAATTTATCTTAAAAAGAAATAATGCAATTAAATTTAATTTTACAGCATATTAATATAATAATATATATATAATATATATATGATCTATTAAATAGATATATATATATCATTCTATAGATATATTATGTGTGTTAGACATTCCATTCAATAATTCATTGTCTTCAAGAATATTTTTATTCATTAAGACACATTAATTGATCAAAAGAGCAGAAACATAATCTACATTTCAGTAAAATTTCAAATATTCGCTGAAAATTCCTTTCAAAATTGATAAAAAAAAGAAAATGTTCTCGATCAGCAAATCAGCATATTGAATGATTTCTGAAGGATCATGTGACATTGCAGACTGGAGTAATGATGCTGAAATTCAGCTTTGATCACAGGAATTTTAAAATATATTCATTATATAATTAATTGTTAAATTATATTCAAATAGAAATACATATTTGAAATTTGGAGTGATATTTCACAATATTAAGTTTTTATGTTTTTTGATCAATGAATCTTTGTGAAGCAGAAAATTTTTTTTTTTTTTATTATTATTTTATTTTTTTTTAACAGCCAAACATTCTCAACATCATATGGAACCTACTATTAAATGATTCTTCCATGGCATTAGGCTCTAAATTCTTTTTTTGAACCTTTATTTTTAATAATAATGCTGAGTAGTATCTCGCAATCTTAAGGAGGTGCACAGACAGAGCCAACGGGCCTTATCGTGCCTATCATCTTAAAAGAAGGAACTGTCTGAGCTTGACCTTCAGTTGATCTGGAGCTGATAGATGGATGGGACTGATGGGAGATACTCGTCTCTGCTCTTCATTTCCCAGGGCGATGGGAGTGTTGGTCCTATACTTCACCCTCAAATCATGCAGATGTTTCGGACCTGGGCTGGATAAAGCGAAAGGTAAGAGAGGGGCTGGGATTTGTGTGGCCGTTTCATTGCAATCGGCTTAGAGTAAAAGAAAGTTATTCTGGTCCCTAAAGCTTCCGATTGTGCTGTGCAGATAGCAGTGGGTGACAGGAGCACTCATTGATTATCTGTCCCAGAGCCCGTCTGAGAGACTACAGCTAATTGACCTCGGAGCGTCCGCGCTCTTAACGGAAGGACAGGTCGCGAGAAGGCTTTGTGCTCCGCATTGTGCAGATACACAATGGAAAAATAATTGATTTGTGCTTCAGTTGCATTTTTAAATAATAGCATTTCGTGCACACGTTCTTCTTACTTATTTTTAGCAGCTGAATGATTAAGTCCAGTGCAGAATATTTTTGCAACATGTGTACATACATACATTTATTGATTTATTTATAATTTAGATTATGCAAAACTATGTCATTAGTGGATGTAAATACATGTTATGTAATTAATATGTAAACGTAATAATATTATGTAAATATATTAATATATTATTTATTTTACTATATTTTACCATATTTCTATATTTGTTTTGGAGCCAATAAATACTTTATCACCATAATAGTGACTTCCAATATCCATGAGTCAAGCTAAAGGACATATAATACATTAAAATATTTTTTTAAGTTAATTTAAGTACTTTTAAAACATTATATGACATATGTAGATTACATAATATAAATTGTATTTTTAAATCTATTTAGAAAGATGAAATAATTGTTTGAGCCAGATAATACTTAAAACAAACAAACTATGAAATAATCAGTGATATGAATTTGTTATGTATATTATTCATAATTGTAAATTTGGAATATGATGAATTAAAATCCATTTGAAAAATTCATATGTTAATCATAAAAATGTAATATGTATATATGATGTAATATAATGTAAATTATATTAATAAATACTTTTAAATGTATATTTGCATAATTGTTTTGAGCCAGATAAATACTTAAAAACAATCTAACAAAAAAACACTGACAATTTCACTGAAGGCACATAGGATTGATTCATGCATATTATTCATCAGTTAAAATTCATAGGGAATATTAACATTAAAATTATTTTTAAAATTATTAGATTTACATTTTATTTGGTTTTTGAGCTAAATAAATACTTTAAAAATGTTAATATCAGTGAGGGTACATAAGCATACTTTTATATCATTCATAAGCTTAATGAGGAATATGATAATCCCCATTAGATTTTTTCCAAATCATCATCATTAATATTTCGTTTAATCTTCACTAGGTTTGCCAGACCCATAGAAGAGGATCCCAAAAGTGTCCGTTTTTAACAGGCTTTTTTGGGGGATTTTTGGATCACTATAAAAGGAGCTGTAGAGAAGATAAACAGCCAAAGACAAAAGAAGTGATTTCTTTCCAACTCTTTCTGGAAGTATGCACATCTGAGATATTTGTTTCATCTCTGGAATATTTCCCCTCCACCCTCTGTAATTGGGTCCCCCCCCCCCCCTATTCCCATTTGTCAAACATAAAAATGGACCTCTTAAATTATAAACAGTCTCAAACAGTCTCTTAACTTGGCAGGACATTGTCCTGGATAACTGACCGTATTTCTGAAATGCAATTCAGAGGTCAGTTCATTATATCATTAAATAAAAATTTCAGTGTCAATATGGTTAAAATAGTTTGATAATTCTGGTTATGTGTATTTTTGACCAATCAACATCAAAGATCTTAATATGCACTGACACTTTTCCTTGTTTTAATTTTTTACTGCTATCCACATTTGACTATATATATATATTAGATCTATATATATTATCAGTAATCTATATATATATGTCAACCGTCAGCTCTCTCATTTGTGTCTTTTTATTTTTCCTCATGCATTGTGCCAATGAAGGTTCTTTATCAGCATCTATGGTTCCACGAAGAAACTTTAACATCCATGGAACCTTTAGATTCCACAAAAGGTTCATCATAGTGAAAAATTGTTTAACATTCTTCACACTAAAAAAAAAGTTTTTAAAAAGTGGTACTGAAAGGGTTTCTTGGACACCAAAAACCTTTCTTTTAGATGGGGCATCACTGCAAAAAAAATCAACAAGTAATCCATCCTAAAATGGTTTTCTCGGATCCCATGAAAAGTTGCCTCAGTCTGAAGTACAGGAAGAGAATATGCACCACATTAGCCCATTTACAAGGGAAAACAGTCCTAAACAAATATGTCAGTGGATTTTGATGAGAGAGAACAACAGGGGATTGACTTTTTTCACTGGATGAAGTGTTATTATGGATTATGGTTTTGGCCAGAAGTGATGGTTTAAAGTTGAAACACCTGGATTTGTTTCTTACAAACATGCAGCTTTTTACTTGACAAGATGTTAACTGATGGACTGGAGAGGTGTGGATTGCTTTTTATCAGCTGTTTGGACTCTCATTCTGACAGCACCCATTCACTGCAGAGGATCCATTGGGGAGCAAGTGATGCAATGCTACATTTCTCCATGAAAAAACAAACTCATCTACATATTGTGAGCAAATTTTCAGCAAATTTTAATTTGTCAGCAAACCTTTCCTTTAAGAGTGTAGGAGCAACATCTGAGATGACGTTCATACTAGAATGAAACATAAATGAGAGTCCCATTAAGTCTCCTGAACTATGAAAGAGCAACCTCTGAACAATTAGATTTTGGTCCGGGCAACCCTGAGGCTGCATTTTCCTCATGTTCCATTTACACAGGCTGGTGTTTACCGAAGCAATTCAGGTTAAGTGCTTTTGTTGAAGGGCACAGCTGCCGTATTCCCACCTGGGAAAAGAGGTAATGCAATCATGATCTCCTTGCCAAACTATAGATGCGAAATGAGCTATATGCTATCGGTAAGCGGCGTGCACTGAAAGCCACGGTTGGGAAAGCCAGAGTGGTGACGTGGCTTTATACCCCCTCCTGCCCCTGTAGCGCTGAAGAGTGGAGATAATTACATATTGATAGGTGAGCCATAATTAATGATGATGAGCTTAGCGGCAATGCTATCTGCACAGGATCCCATCCAAATGCAGGGTGCGATTATTTATGCCAAAGGCCTCACGTTGGGTCGGCCAGCCATTTGTCAGGCTGTTTTACTTGAATCTGTGGTACGGTTTGATTCGGTAACTCCACTGAATGAAACGGCACGCTAGTTGGTCAATAGTTTGGGAGGTACCTTGCGAGATGAAGTCAGGCCTGGTATTGACTTCAGAAATCAATTTATTTGTTATTGACGAAGAGGTCTTGAGTAGCTACAGTTGGCCTGATCAACTAAGATACTTTTGTTTGGTTTTACCTTTTTGTACTTTGTGTATACAGTTTTCATTTCATTCTGTTTACATTCTATTCCACCACCCAATCACTAAAAATAACAGTAATGACAAAAACAGCAACACTATTTTCAATTTGTTTATTTCCTGTAATATTTCTAAATCAAATTAATCCTTTCCATTCAGTAACGCACACTTTTTGAATCAAGTTATTTCATAAATGTTACTTTATTTATAAATATCATTTCACAATCCATGCCCTCATTATATCTTTATTTGCCAGCCAGTTAGCAACTTATTCCTTTTAGTAAGCTAGCGAATGTCACATAGCATAATTAATATTCATGAGCAAGCTTTCTCAGTAGGCTACTTGACAGCATGCATGAATGTTCATGTTCTCTTCATAGAATTTATACTGAAAACACATTAGTGAAGATGCATTGAAATATTTATGAATGTTATGTATGAGTTTCATATTTCTCATATATTGCTACTGATCTGAACTATGTCATTTTTGTTAATAGCTACACTCTAAAAAATGCTGGGTTAAATATAAGCCAGCGCTGGGTTAAAAGGGGACAAACCCAGCTAGTGGGTTGTTTTGACCCAGCTGTTGGGTTGTTTTGACTCAGCTTTGGGTTGTTTTGACTCAGCTTTGGGTTGTTTTGACTCAGCTTTGGGTTGTTTTGACTCAGCTATTGGGTTGTTTTGACTCAGTACTTTTGGGTTGTTTTGACTCAGCGGTTGGGTTGTTTTGACTCAGCTATTGGGTTGTTTTGACTCAGCTATTGGGTTGTTTTGACCCAGAGGTTGGGTTGTTTTGTCTCAGCGGTTGGGTTGTTTTGTCCCAGCGTTTGGGTTGTTTTGACCCAGCGGTTGGGTTGTTTTGACTCAGCTATTGGGTTGTTTTGACTCAGCTTTGGGTTGTTTTGACTCAGCTATTGGGTTGTTTTGACTCAGCTTTGGGTTGTTTTGACTCAGCTTTGGGTTGTTTTGACTCAGCTTTGGGTTGTTTTGACTCAGCTTTGGGTTGTTTTGACTCAGCTTTGGGTTGTTTTGACTCAGCTTTGGGTTGTTTTGACTCAGCTTTGGGTTGTTTTGACTCAGCTTTGGGTTGTTTTGACTCAGCTTTGGGTTGTTTTGACTCAGCTTTGGGTTGTTTTGACTCAGCTTTGGGTTGTTTTGACTCAGCTTTGGGTTGTTTTGACTCAGCTTTGGGTTGTTTTGACTCAGCTTTGGGTTGTTTTGACTCAGCTTTGGGTTGTTTTGACTCAGCTTTGGGTTGTTTTGACTCAGCTTTGGGTTGTTTTGACTCAGCTATTGGGTTGTTTTAACTCAGCTATTGGGTTGTTTTGACTCAGCTATTAGGTTGTTTTGACTCAGCTTTGGGTTGTTTTAACTCAGCTATTCTTTTTTTTGACTCAGCAGCTATTGGGTTTGTTTGACCTCAGCTATTGTGTTGTTTTGACTCAGCTATTTTTTGGGTGTTTTTACGTTGTTTGAACTAAATATAACCCACGCTGGGTTAAAAGGGACAAACCAGCTATTGGGTGTACCCACCGCTGGGTCAAAAGAACCCAATAGCTAGGTTTGTCCCTTTTTAACCCAGCGCTAGGTTATATTTAACCCAGCATTTTTTAGTGTATTAAGAGTTATTATAAAGTGTCCATGTTCACACGGTGAAGGGTTCCATTGTTTTTTAACGCTGCTTGTCAGGTTTTCTGAAGATTTTTTCTGATGTTCTGTCATGTACTGTATATAGTGCACTCAAAAAAATATATATTATTTATATTTATATTTAACCCAGCATTTTTTAGAGTGTATGTTTTCTGGAATCTGCTAATCCGTGTATAATTTGATTGTGGAACATTAAACATTGCAGTCTTCTTTTTTTTGCACTAAAACCATATATGTTGCGTTGGAGAGTCGGATTCGAGTTTATCATTATTGTGAGAAAGCCTTGTGATTCATTATTGAGAGTTTCTTCCTAAACAGTTCTCTCTTTCTGCTGCTTTGGATGGTATATAAATGGTCTTCTGTGTAGCGTTGAACACTCTGCTTCGTTCTAGTGAATTGGCTCATTCTAAACGATTCTCCGGGCCGGTTCATTCTTGTGAATCGGTTCATTGATGTAAGTTTACAGATACAAATCCTTGTGTTGAATTTTAGGCTTTATATTTTTTTATTGAATATTTTGTTAAATTATGCTACTTTACTATGTTTTAACTTTAATTTTAATGACTTTTTTTTTTGTGTAAATTAATCTGTTCATTGTATTTGTACCAGAAAAATATGACTGTATCACAACAGATAATTAAAATATATTGTACTCCTTAGCAGCTTAGTTGCATTTTTTTTTTTAATTCTATAACCTGGTTGACTTAAATATGACCCTTATCTGCATGAAATTAAGTGATAGATTTAATGTATATTTAAATGATTGGTTTGATATGTTAGCATTATATGATTTATCATGCAGATTCAGTAGTCTAAAATCAGTTTTTATCGAAGTTTTGAGTTAGTTTTGATGCCGAGGTCTCAGAGCGGGTATCATAGTACTGAAGCCGAGATTTTGCTATTGAGTGATCCTTAGTATGTTTCGGATGCCCTGATTTGATATGTCTAGGCTGCTGCCGGTGTGTATCAGGTAATGTGTGTGTGTTAGTGGGCCCGTAGGGGACAGGGCTTTGTGAGAGTGATGGTCCGTGTCTACAGGACTGCAGTGAGGACAGTGTCACTGTGACTGATGGCAGGAGCTCTGAGAAGGGCTGTGTTGGAGGTAGTGGAGCGTGTGATGAACGCTAACTCACTCTCTGCGGTTTCCTCTTTCTTCACATCCCTGTACAGTTCTCCTGCATGGGCCAGGTACACCCGCTGAATGCACAAGTGTCTTTTTAATGAGCTGTGATAGTAAGGCCGCATACGACTGCTGCTCATCCAATCAGAGTTTAAGTTAACAACTAGACGTTTTAGAAAATGTATTTTACTGTTTTTGGGTCAAAGACGAGACGTCCCATTGTCTGTCTGCATCAAGAATTGACAAAAGTTGCGGAGTTTAATGTTTCAAATAACTTTTGTGAAAATAAAATGTTGAAATATGGGTGAAATAATGTTCCATCGTCATTCAGCGTAACAGACATATTTATCTAAAAATTAAACAGCATAATTATTATGACCTGTACGTATTAATATATATAAGTTATAATACAACATTTTATTAGATTTAACTGAGTAAACTTCTTGCTGACAAATGGGTAAAACCTAGTGGTTTGTAGGATGGTGGTAAAGATTGGTACTGATTTAAAATAACAATTAATTCGTTTTTTGGTGGTATTTTTACTTAAAAAAATGAATTTGAATAAGGCACCTGATAATTGTAAAGTAGCAAAATACCTATTTTATTAGCTAATACTATTTTGATAATAATATGAAACATTATGATGCTGTAAAGCAGGAATGATCAAATCTGTTTTGTCTACTGAACCCTTCTGATCTGAAATATTTATTAAAAATACTGCCAATGATTTTAAGCTTTAAATTAATATTTTAATAATTAACAACACATGACATGAAGGTAAACACATAAAAATTTGTACTTTTTTTAGATAAGTGTTTTATTTTCATTGGGTATTATATATAATATATATTATTTTACATTTTTATATGATTTCATTAATTCAGGAACCTCAGTTTGTGAAAATACAAAGTGCCTTAAAGTGATTTTTTTTTTAAATGAATGAAAATTTACATTTTAGAAATGAATACTTTAATTCATCAAGGATGCATTAAATTGATCAAAAGTGACAGTAAAGACATTTATAATGTTACAAAACATTTCTATTTCAAATAAATGCTCTTTTGAACTTTCTATTTATCAAAGAATCCTGAAAAAGTATCATGGTTTTCACAAAAATATTAAGCAGAACAACTGCAAATCAGCATATTAGAATGATTTCTAAAGGACCATGACATCATCACTTCATTTTCTAAGTTATGTCTGTTAAATAATCAGAATTTATTTGCTATTTTTAAATGATAAGCAGTTCTGATCACAGAATCTAAGCTTTTATGCAAATATTTTCATTGTTGATGGACCAGGTATCCTTTACCATTATTATGTTTTTTTTTGCACATTGTCAATCTGTAATTGTGGAATCGTCAATTTAGAAATTTCAGGACATAAAAACAAAACAAACTCTGACTGGAAACTTTACATGTCAATCAAGTCTCTTCCTGGCTGGTTCTCGGCCAGATTATGTAGTCAATATTGCTAGTCAAAGGTCTTCTACTACTTTAACATCTCCCTTTTTTCTCAGCTAGTCTCCTTTAGTGTGACCTTGTGACCAGCGATGTGGTGGGCTCACTGTGACACTTCCATGCTGCGGGGGTGTCAGTGGTGATGATGGTTGGCCTTCAGTCCCAGATGGCTCCCATATGGTTGAACACACCTTCAGCGTCTGTGATTGATCCCTTCCCCGCTAAACACCCTCACGGTACACACCACACCCTCTTCCGTGCATATTCACAACTATGTTCTTGCTTTTAATAATGCACACACACACACACACATTGTTTATAGGCTGGTACTTTTCATACGCGTCCTTGCTGCATTGACAGGTTTGTGTGATGAATAGTCGAGCGCTTGTCATTACCCGCGGTGTGTGTTCTGTTCTCCTAGCACGTGTTTTAAATACAGCTTGTGTCAAGTCAAAAGGTTCCTCCATTCATCTGCAGACACCGGTGAAGTGCTGCATGGGGAAGAAATTGTGCAAAAGAGGCAGATACTGCATTATGAGCTGCAAAATATATGTGGCATGAGCAGCAGGAAATAGGGGGTTCTGCATAGTTTGGGGGAGTAACTTAACTAAAAAATAACTTAACTACATTTAGCTTGACTGTAGCTCAGACTTTTAAAAAATATATTTTCAAAATTTTTTTAAACAGCAGCAACGTAACAATCAAACACACTCTTTTACATGAATTTAAATTAGCAACCGTAATATCATATATCATATCATATCATATATCAATCACATATCATATCATATCATATCATATATACACGGTTGTAATATATATATATATTATGTTATGAATACTCTATGTTAGGACGGTCATAGTTACACATTAAACACCAAATACACATTCGTTTTTTTAATGAAGTTTTATGTAATAAAGTTGTCATTGTGTGGTTGACACATAGCAGGGAAAATATGGGCATGGGTATAAGGGCTTAATGTGATTTTAAAAATAAAAACGTTGATGTATGGAAAAGTAAAAAAGTAATATGGGAAAAAAATTAAAGGTATTCTCCTGATGTTGTTGTTGAACTAAAGCTAAAACTATTAAAATAGTTTTTGTTAATTTAAATAAATCTGAAATAAAATATAAATAATAGATGATAACTTCAAATTTTGAAATGTAAAATAAATGTAAATTTGGCCTTGGCAGAAATAAAATAAAGCTAAATAAATATATAAACAAACTATAACCTAAAATAATAAAAATGGCAAAAGTGCATAGCAAAATTACTAAAAATTTATACAAATTTTAAAAAAAAAAAAAAAAGTAAGCGGATTTAACCTATAAATAAATACAATAAGACCATATATATGATAATACTAAAATGGTCCGTCAAGGTAGCTGTGTTAATTATTTGTTTTTACTGTGGTTTTACTTACTTTTTGATTGTAGCTTGACAGGTTCAAAAGTTCCCCAACACAGCACTGTAAAAAGAATTCCGTAAAATTTACGGTAAAGAACCGGCAGCTGTGGTTGCCGGAATTTTACCGTAAAAAATACGGTAGCAACGTTTTTAAGCAAGGTTTTACGGTTTTAACTTAAATTTACAGTTAAATAATGTAATTTCATTAACTGATATAATGTAAATATACCAACCTAATTGAAGTACTGAAATCGTCTCGGTTACGTAATGTAACCCCGTTCCCTGAAGGAGGGAACGGAGACATCAAGTTGGAGGACAGACGAATTGGGATCTCGCTTAGAGGGACCAATCTACTTCGAGTGTAAAATAAACGAGCCAATGCACATTGACATGCGATTATTGCATCCAGCTGCTGCTGATCACAGCGTGAGTATAAGTAGGCAGCAGGTGCAGCGCATATTCAGGTTTTCGCTGAGGAGCCGAGCCGGTGACCCGGCCGCTCAGAGGTGGTACAGCAGCCGTGGCGATGGGAAGTGACGTCTCTGTTCCCTCCTTCAGGGAACGAGGGTTACATACGTAACCGAGACGTTCCATTTCAGTCGGTCACTCTCGACGTCACGTCTGATGACCGACGAAATTGGGATCCTACAAAAGGGCCACAGCTACTGCCCCTTCCAATGTCCTGTGGAAGCCACCTGCACCCCTAATTTTTGGCGTAGGCCAGAGCTTGCACAAGAGGACCAGCTACTGCCGCTATGGCACTACCCACTGAGTAAGTCTGGATAACACAGGGAAACATACCCGTTCTACTTGGAACAGGGGCGTTACGGAAGCCCGAACCTTCCCGAAGGAGGTTTCGGAAACAATACACATATGAACATTCCTTAGGTGCATAAGGAAGAATGGAGGTGATTGAACCCTCTTGGAATGGCAGAAGTCTGCCGGGAAAACCACGGGCTCAATGCTATACCGTGGACTTTACACATATGAGAACCACTTAGGTCTTACATATGGAACCCAGCCTTCTACAGGTTCTCGAGGATTCAACGAGTGAGGGCCTGGCACCGGACATTCCGCCACGTCTGGCTGCAGAGGGGACAAAGGAACTCAACAGGGTCTACTATATGGACTCTCTGGAGTGATTTTGCAAGCCGACCCGAAGCCGGGGACTCTCAGTGCTTCTACCCGTTTGAGGTGATAACACAGGAGGATACTGGCTCCACACGAATGCTATAGAATCTAGCAAATGTGTTAGGGGTCGTCCAGCCTGCAGCCCTACAGATATCTGTCAGCGAGGAGCCACGAGCCAGCACCCAGGAGGATGCAAAACTTCTAGTAGAGTGAGCTCGCAAACTGAGCAGGCAGGGCACACCCTGTGCCTGAAAAGCCAGGGTGATGCATCCACTATCCACTGGGCCATCCTCTGCTTTGAGACAGCATTCCCCTTCTTCCGGCCTCCGTGACAGACAAAGAGCTGGTCTGAGGTACTGAAGCTTTGCGTCCGGTCTACGTAGCACCTTAAGGCTCGGACGGGACAGCGCAAAGCTAGGGCTGGGTCTGCCTCCTACGAGGGCAGCGCTTGGAGGTTCACCACCTGAGCCCTGAAAGGAGTAGCGGGAACCTTGGGCACATAACCGGGCCAGGGCCTCAGGGTTACCTGGAATCAGCCGGCCCAAACTCTAGGCACAAATCATCGACCGAAAATGCGTGCAGGTCCCCTACCCTCTTGATAGAGGCCAATGCCAGTAGGAGCAAGTCTTCATCGAGAGGAACTTCAGCTCCACTGCCTGTAAAAGCTCAAACGGGGCCTGCTGTAGTGCCATGAGCACCAGACTCAGGTCCCAAGAGAGTATAGAGGGGAGCCGTGGAGGATTTAACCTTCTCGCCACCCTAAGAAACCTGACGACCAGGTCATGCTTCCCACACGACCTCCTTCTACGGGGTCGTGGTTCGCAGCGATCGCAGAGACAAAAACTTTAAGGGTGGAGGGAGACAGCCTTCGTTCCAACCCATCCTGCAGGAAAGAAAGCAAGACTACGATCGGGCATCTACGGGGGTCTTCCCGGCGAGAGAAAAACGCACACCATCAACGAACAGGTTCCACTTCAAAGCGTAAGCGTGTCTAGTAGACGGTGCTCTGGCTGAAGTGATGGTGTTTACTACTGCTGGAGGTAGCCCACCTAGATCCTCCGCGTCCCGTCCAGGGACCATACATGAAGTTTCCAGAGGTCTGGACGGGGGTGCCAAAGGGTGCCCCGTCTCTGATTCAGTAAATCCTTCCTCAGAGGAATCAGCCAAAGAGGTGCTGTCGCGAGGAGCATTAGTTCCGTGAACCAGGTCCGGGTAGGCCAATAGGGTGCCACCAGCAGGACCTGCTCCTCGTCATCCCTGACCTTGCACAGCAACTGTGCAAAAAGGCTCACTGGGGGAAACGCATACTAGCGAAGAGCCCGAGGCCAGCTGTGTGCCAGTGCGTCCGTGCCGAGTGTTCCCTCGGCCAGGGCGAAGAACAACTGGCAGTGGGAGGTTTCTGGAGAGGCAAACAGGTCCACCTGAACGGCTCCGAAACGTCCCCAAACCAGCTGGACCGTCTGGGGATGGAGTCGCCATTCTCCCGGGAGCGCAGCTTGGGACAGCTCGTCGGCTGCCCGGTTGAGAAGCCCAGGAATGTGAACAGCACGAAGAAACCTCAGATGCTTCTGACTCCAGAGAAGAAGTTGGGGGGCGAGTTGCGACAAGCGACGGGAGCGCAGACCACCTTGTCGGTTGATGTACGCAACGGCCGCTGTATTGTCCGTGCGGACCAGTACATGCTTGCCTCGTAAGCGCCCTTGGAGACGGCTCAGGGCAAGGTGCACTGTCAGCAACTCGAGGCAGTTGATGTGCCAGTGCAGTCGGGGCCCCGTCCAAACCCCTGACACTGCAAGCCCGTAGTACGTGGCCCCCCAGCCTGTGGTTGAGGCATCCGTGCAAACCACAGCATGCCTGGAGAACTGCTCCAGGGGCACTCCTGCCCGGAGGAAAGCAAAGTCTGTGAAGGTGAAGGTTTGGCGGCAGGCCGGTGAAACTTGGACCCGGAAGTTGCCGCGTTGCCACGCCCACCTCGGGACTCGGCCGTGGAGCCAGTGCTGCAGCGGTCTCATATGGAGTAGCCCCAGCGGCGTGACCGCCGCCGCGGCCGCCATATGCCCCAGGAGCCTCTGAAACAGTTTCAGTGGGACCGCCATCCTGCTCTTGAACGTATTCAAGCAGTTCAACACCGACTGAGCACGTTCCTGCGTGAGGCGTGCTGTTTGTTCGACCGAGTCCAACACCATACCGAGAAAACAGATCCTCTGCGTCGGGGCGAGTTTGCTCTTTTCCCAGTTGACCTGAAAGCCCAACAGGCTGAGGTGTGAAAGCACCAAGTCCCTGGGCTCGCACAACTGATCCTGAGACTGGGCAAGTATGAGCCAATCGTCGAGGTAGTTGAGAATGCTAATGCCCTGCTCTCTCAGGGGAACAAGGGCTGCCTCCGTAACTTTAGTAAAGACACGGGGCGGGACAGGGACACCCGAAGGGCAGGCATTTACTGGTATGCCCGCCCCCTCAACGCAAACCGCAGGAAGGCATTCGGCGCGGAAGGAAGGATCGAGACATGAAAGTACGCGTCCTTCAGGTCGATCGCTGCGAACCAGTCTTGGGGACGGATACACCTGAAAATGCATTTCTGCGTGAGCATCTTGAACGGGAGCCGGTGAAGGGCCCGGTTCACGACGCGCAGGTCCAAGATAGGTCTCAACCCACCGCCTTTCTTGGGTACAATGAAGTAAGGGCTGTAAAACCCCGACCTCATATCGGCTGGAGGGACCGGCTCTATCGCGTCCTTCGCCAGCAGGACTGCGATCTCTGCACGCAAGACAGGGGCATCTGCTGCTTTCACTGACGTAAAGTGGACGCCCCTGAACTTGGGAGGGCGCCGGGAGAACTGAATCGCATAGCCGAGTCTGACGGTTCGAAGGAGCCATCGAGAAGGGCTGGGTAGCTCTAGCCAGGCTCCCAGACGCCGCGCAAGTGGCATCAACGGAACTACAGGCGTACCCGCAGTGGGGCAGCGTAAAGGAACGCAGGGACCCGGCCCGGGCGTCTCTTTGCCGGTCCGAGGCGGGGTCTGAATGTGTGCAACACTGACCTGCGTTTGAGCAGAGGGTGCCGTGGAGGTAGCCGTTGGGGTCTCCCGATCGCCAATTGCTGCCTGCTGGCGAGAGAGGAGGGTGAGTGTGATACGGCTCTGGACTGTCCACAGCCCCCCGTCCCCTCAGGGGACCGAGAGAAGGGAGAAATTGCTCTTTCGTCGAAAATTTGGGTACCACTGACCGCGAGGCCAGTGGCAGAAAAAAAGGAAACAAAAGATTCTCCACCCGGCCCTCCTCCGGGGGAGGGAGTGGCGCGTTCACCATCTCCCGAAGAGCAACTCCCTCCATCTCTGGGTCGCCCGTCTCAGGGCCTCTTGCACCTTCGTACCACCAGGTTTGGCGGGGCCTGGAGGGCGGGGACCGGCTGGACGGGAGGGGCGGCTGCCTGGGCCGGCTCATCGAGCGTCGCTGGCTGCTGCGGACGCTGCCGGGAGGGGGGGGGCGGCGGCGGGGCCGCCCTCAGGCGACGAGCCAGCTGAGGCGCTGCCGCCGCGGACGGGGCAGCAGTGCCACGCCGGGCAGGATGTACTTGATGGCCTCAGTCTGCTTTGGTCAGCTGAGAACTGCTGGGCAAGTTCTCCACCGCGTCGCCGAAGAGGCCGGTCTGGGACACGGGGGCGTTCAAGAATCTTGTCTTGTCCGCCTCGCGCCTGTCGGCCAGACACAGCCAGAGATGGAGCTCCTGAACCACCATAGGGGACATCGCACGACCCAGAGACCGCTCCTTAACCTTCGTCGCTCGTGGTGCGAGGTCCACCGCGGTGCGGAGTTCTCTCTGAACTTCCAGGTCGTGACCACCCTGGTGCAAGTCCCTCAGTGCCTTGGCCTAGTGCACTTGCAACAATGCCGAAGCGTGTAAGGCGGAAGCAGCTTCTCCACAGGTCGTATAGGCAGTATCGATCAAGGCCGATGAGTGCCTACAGGCCTGGGAGGGGAGCAACGGTTTGCCCCGCCACGTGGTAGCGGCATTTGGACACAATTGAATCGCAACCGACCGCTCCACCTGGGGAACTCCCACATACCCCCGCGCTGGACCCCCATCAAGGGTGGTGAGGGGAGGATGAGCCACTGGGCCGGTTTCTGGCAGTAAAGGGTGCCGTCCATGACCCAGCGATCTCATCATGCACATCCGGGAAGAAAGGCACTGGAGTGGGACCCTGAGAACCAGCGCGCGCCACCCCAAAAAACCAATCGTCCAACCTTGAGGGTTAGGGATGCAGTGGAAGAGTCCACTCGAGCCCGACACTCTCTGCGGCCCGGGAAAGCATAGCATCATTTCCGCGCGTCCGTCTCGGCAACGCTGACCGCCCAGGAGGGCCCCAGGGCAGCGCTGACGGTATTCCTCCCCGGAAAAGTCGGCTCACCCTCTCCCGATGCTGCGAAGTCGACATATGTTCGTAGGGGGGAGCCCAGAAGAAGAAACAAGTGGTACCCACCCGGAGGGTCTCAGCTGATATATGAAAGCTCCCTGGTTTCGCTAGTGCGGAGGGGTTTCGGGAGCCACGGAGCGTGCTTCAGCACAGCTAGAGAGTGAGGCAGTGATCATGACCATCACCCGGCGCCAGGTAACGACCGCACCCAGAAAGCACGGATGGTATGACATCTTTAAAAAAGACGCGTCTTTAAAAAGACGTTCCACCCGTGAAGCTTTTTTTAGATGGAATTCTCTCTTTTAGTGTGCTGAAGCGCACAGGGGAGATGGCTGTCTGCAACACACAGAGGGGTAGTGCAGCCTGTTGTGTGCAGCCCACTCGACACGGGAACCACCACCGCTGAAGCGCCATACCACCAACACGAAGAGCTCTCAAAGAGCATGCTGAATTAGTTATCCTAATGCAGAGGTCAGGAGCAGAAACGATTCAGAATACGCGGCTCCTCAGCGAAAATCTGAATATGGGCTGCATCTGCTGCCTACTTATACTCAGGCTGTGATCAGCAGAAGTTGGATGCAATAATCGCATGCCAATGTGGATTGGCTTGTTTAGTTTACACTCTAATTGGATTGGTCTCTCTAAGCGAGATCCCCATTCGTCGGTCCTCCGACGTGACGTCGAGAGTGACCGACTGGAAGGGGAATCTGTTTTGTACCTTTGTAATACAATGATAACCACCAAATGCAGGAGGTGATGAGAAAGTCACATGATGAATCAAAGCCCATCACAAGCAGCTTTTTAAATAATAACATATATAGTTTTTAATATGAGGGGAAGTCGTGGCCGAATGGTTAGAGAGTAGGACTCGTAACCCAAAGGTTGCGAGTTCGAGTCACGTACCGGCAGGGGATTGTAGGTGGGTGGAGTGAATGTACAGTGCTCTCTTCCACATTCAATACCACGACTGAGGTGACCTTGAGCAAGGCACCGAAACCCCCAACTGCTCCCCAGGCACCACAGCAAAAAAATGGCTGCCCACTGCTACGGGTGTGTGTTCACGGTGTGTGTGTGTGCACTTTGGATGGGAAAATGCAGAGCACTAATTCCGAGTATGGGTCACCATACTTGGCCACATGTCACTTCACTATATAGAAGGAGCACAGTGTCATTCACACAAACACTAAACCACATCATGGTAACCCCATCATGGTAACACACATGAAACTGATATAATGCAATAAACGTTCATTTAACAACATTAGGTGTAACACACAACCCTAATATACAAAACTGATAAGAAAAAACTAAGAAGAAACATAGTTATTTCAACAAAAAAGCATCAAATTTGAAATGTAACACAGGGAATTCTGGGAATGTCAATTTACGGTTATTCACTGTAAATTATATGATCTTTTTCACTTCCAAAAACGGTATACTACCGTAAAATTAATGTCCAATACATGTAATGTCCAATACAGTTTTTCACCGTATATATAGGGGAATTTACCATTAACCATTTAACAGGTTTTTACTGTAGCATTTTTTTTTGATGCAGAGGAGCATGGGCTCATTGCTTCAAAATGGAAAAATGAGCAATGGTGCGTTTGAAAGTTTTCATGCATGCAGAGATGCTAAACATCTGGAGTCTGTGTTTCTTCTATACGGCTCCTCCAGCTTGTTCTTAATGTTTATATTAATGTCAGTTGTTTTAACACGTGGCTCATGAAAGTGACTTATGAATTCATGTAAGCTCTATTCAGACCAGAGCGCTGTCAGGCTCTGCTGTTGTGGTTAGTTAAGATGATTGTGGGGTTTGAGCTTTCCCAGTGGACTCATGCGGAGTTTTCAGAGGTCTGTGGCCGCTGCTTGTGTTTTACATGCGCTCTAACCAGGTGTGATTTGATATATAGTGACAGTCGTAAAATGAATCTCTTCTGTGTTAATGTAAGTTTTTCTTCTAACCATCTGGGACAAGTTTGTAAGGCACTCTATTTCTAGCCCTGGCCACAATGAAATCTCATTGGTCCAAAATAGCTTGGGGTAATTCGCTTATTTCCACAATATTTCTGCATAATATGAAAACTAGTATAACAAGCATGACTCGTAATATACTGTAGCAACCATAATTGAAAAAAACAACAACTAATAATTCAGTATATATTTTTTACTTTTTTTCTGTGTGGATTGCTTCATTTGACTAAGTTTTCTTGTGCCAAATATTTATATGCTTACATATTAGGTTCCTATGAAATCTGTTTTATTTTTCCCCAAATTCTGTTGTTTGTTTCTGGTTTCTATTGTAGTGGTTAAATTAAATTTAAGTAATCAAAAAGCATGTCTAATTAATTTAAATCATGAGAACTATACAATTTAACAACTTTATTCAAAGTAAAAAACAAAATCACCTTTTTTTGAGCTTTACTAAATCCGTTTAATTTTTTCCTCAATTCAGATTTATCTAAATTGTATAATAATAAAAATACCATAAAAATAATTAATAAACACTTGAAGAATTTATAATTTACTGTATATTTTTTTTACAATAATAGGGCCATATTATTATTATTATTATTATTATTATGTCTGTTATTATTTCTGTGATATTTCATTCTTGGTATATGTAATTTTTCGGAATTTTTAATTTGATAAAAAGTATTAAGTAAAAACAGGGTATAAAGGAAGGCATGAAAACAATTTAATTAACTTTTAATCAAATGAAAATGTAACAAGTTAGTTTTTGGCAAACAAGTCCATTTTCATAAATGGATAACAATGTCCATGTTTTCTGCAATACGGAAATCATAGGGCCCTAATATTACACATGATCAAATATCTTCTAATTGGCTGTGATTTGTTAGTCTTCAATTCCATTACGGATCAAATCCATTCCTGGTCTACTTTTTATTTGTATTTTCTTGTTGAATTGGCTTTTTTACTCTGAAATGTATCAGATCATGGACATAATCGGTTGTTTTATACATTTTGATGCCTGTACATTTCTTGATCATATTACAGAGACGATGTCCAAATTTTGTCATTGTGTTTTACACTTTGTACGAAAATGGTCTCAAAAAGAATGGTGTCCATTGCACATTGATAGTTGGAGGTCTCACCTTATTTCTGCAATATTACTGCATAATATGAAAAAGAATGACAAAGTCTCAATAACCATATAACTATAATTGCTTAAAAATAAATAAATAAATAAACAAAGTAAATATTTTACTTTGTGAACATGTGCTGTTGAGTACTTTATACGCAAATACATTTGACTTTGTAGTCTTTGTGCTGAATGTTTATATTCTGGCAGCATTTTCAGTTATTATGCACAGTCAGTTTCTGAATTTGAATTCAGAATGCAAAATTCTATGTGGAATTCATATGTAAGGAATTACAATCAAAATGGAATTTGAAAATCCAAAAATCCAAAGAAACTGGAAGTGTAGCTTTTTATTTGTGCTGCTTTTACTCATCCAGAGGGCTCATTCCTGTTCTCAAGTACTAAGTCTAAAACATACTAATATGATTTCCATCTTTAAAAATTGTGAGATTATTATGTTAGCCAATATATTAAGACATAGATTATCGGGACACGACCTACACTGGCTTAATAACCTCACCGTTAGATAAAACCAGAAGGCGTTCACCATATTCCTCAATAGACCTGTGGCTTGGCACGCCGTCAGATCTTTTTTTTAATTGGACGGTTTTGAATTTCTCTGCCTCTCGCCATGAGGCTTTTAAACAAGCCCGAGTGTGGTATCGTGTCCCTACGGCTCAGCGTTGAGGGGGTGAGCGTCCATCAGCTGCGCATACGGGTCGGGAAACCTTTAGCTCAACGTTTCCATTGTTCTGGGAAGGTCAGGTGCAGCAGAGTGGAATGAGAACAGAATGAGATGACAAGGACGAGAGATAACATTCAATAGAGGGGAACCCGGGTCACGGCACTTTGTTTTACTGGATCTTTAACACTCAGGACAGGCTCAGCCATGATATAGTGCTCACAGCAATACTACTCACTGTAAAGGTCGCCCTGCTGGTGCTTGGGAGAAAATTAGCCCCTCAAATGATCCTTAATGCTGGAATAGCCATGCATTTTTTTTATTTTCATGCTTACATGTTTTTGCTTGCCTTGATGGTTTTGTGGTGCATGTTTGATTATGTTTTTTCTCTTGTGTTTGCATGCATTTTTATATTTTTACAGAAGCGCTAAGAAATTTCTGAGAAGGAAATCTACTTTTCTTGATGCCTGTCATCTGTAGTCATGGTGACTGTTTGCATAATGCATGCTTTGCACTCGGAGTCACAAAAGAGCACGGCGCAGGCATGTGTTGATTTTAGCAGTCAAAAATCATCCCTGACTGGCTTTTGGTCACAGAAAACCTAGAAAGTGAAAAGGGCTTAGAGATAAAAAAAAAAGCAGCATTCTACTGTCGTTTCCAAGCTTCCTACCATTGAAATCAGTCCTTCCAGGTTTTGGTGATCATGCAGTCACACAAGTTTAATGCAAATGCAACCACTCCATTATTAATCAACATTCATTATTTGTGATAGCTTGAGGTTTGATCTTATTTCCGCAATATTTCTGCATGATATTAAAATCTAGTATAACAAGCATTACACAAAGTCTCAACATACTGCAGCAACCATTATTGCAAAATAAATAAATAAATAAAATAAAAGCATAAATTCATTTTGTTAATAACTTCATTTGCAAATATGTTTGACTTTGTTGCCTTTTGCCAAATACAGGTGCATCTCAATAAATTAGAATGTTGTGGAAAAGTTCATTTATTTCAGTAATTCAACTCAAATTGTGAAACTTGTGTATTAAATAAATTCAGTGCACACAGACTGAAGTAGTTTAAGTCTTTGGTTCTTTTAATTGTGATTTAGTCTTTAAACATAAATTCAATTTGTTTCTTTCTGTCTTGATTACTTGCATATCCATTTGACTTTGTTGTCAAATAATTTTTGTCATTTTTTTAGCAATTTATTAATCTGATTTGAATTTGAAGAAGGAAACCGAATGCAAAATTGTAAGTGGAATTTAAATGTATGGAATTAGAATCAAAATGGAATTTGAATATTCAAAATTCCAATAATGACTGGAAGCGTGGTTTTAATTTTGAATGTTTTTTTCAAAATATCTTCTTTTGTGTTCCAAGGATTGGAACTACATCATTTTAATAATTGATCAATCTCTTTATTCAGAAAGTCAAATTCAACATCCTGTTTGTTGTGGCCAATTGAAATTCACATACTATCATTGACATATATTGATAGTTGGTGAACAAAATGGCACAAATGCACTTAATTAACAAAATAGCATTGCACTTTTTAAAATAAGCTGTCACATTTGATCCACGATAATCAGAAAATGTTCTGACATCATTGCATGGCATCAGTTTGGCAGCGTAATCCAACACAGTGATTCTCACCAATAATATAGTGCAGGTTGAGGGTGTGCATTCACGATCAGGAAAGCTAAATAAAGCAGATCTGCCTCATTCCTCTCCGTTTGCCCACGCAGAAGCTGCTCTTGCCTGATTGTTTTTTGGGGTTACAGAACCGAGGAAATTCAAGGTCTCAGGGCGAGTCTACAATGAGAGCCTGGCCTTAATTAGAAAAGGATGATGGGAGGGAACGCAGAGCTGGAGGCTTGGAAAGGCAAGATTTGCACTGGGATCAAAGGGTAGATGAAGGATGACAAATATCTGAGAGCCAAAGACTGCTGGAATTCCATCTAACCCTCAGGAGATGGGAACAGGGGGGCCAATCTATCCGTCTTCCATGTTTGCAACGCTTTTGTCACCGATATGTTTGGCCAAAGGAAAAAAAAAAACTTGGGAATACAAAACAGGTGGAGTTTACTTGCTTAAAAAAGCCTAATGGTCTGTCAAAGCATAGCACGGATCTGGTGTGGTAATTATCATCTCATCTTCCCAGCATTCGCAATCAACAACCCGGCGTATTTCAGCGAGGCAACTCTGCATATTTATTCACTAATTTCCTCCCTCTGTTGAGTGTTGACTGTTGTTCACTTCAACAGAAGCTATGCTGAATGCTCAGAGTGGCCCAAAACACAGGAAACCGAGTCTCTAGGCTTTTCCTGATTTCAAACATGCATTCTCCCCTCGGCTTTGGGAAGGCATCCCAGCTCCTTCACTGCAGGACTCCTGATGGTTCACACACTTCATCCGTCCAAGCCTGGGTGGGTTTTTATGAGAGATTTCATTGTGCTTGGAGTGCTGGAGGACCCAGGCTTTGGATAAAGACAAGCCTCTTTGAAGACGTGCCAGAAATGTGACAGCCAATGACGAACTTTTGTTAGAAGAGCATTTACTTTGACAAATTACATTTTGGATGGGATTAGGAATATGGAATGGATTATTGGGCTTGCTTGTTTGTTTAATATGGGCCTTGTTGAGGGGTTTGCAGTATTAACCCGAATACTGCTGCCTGATTTGCGTTCCCGTCATATTCATGTGGCTAAAATGCTGGATATGAGGGGAACAGTCTGTCTTTTCTATTGGGGCAAATTTAAACAAAGGATCCTGAGGAAATTGCATTGACCTCTGAATTTTGGAGGTCATAAAAAGAGTTATTGTAGTATTTTCCTCCGAGCCTTTTATCAAAGCGTTGACATTGGGCCCCGCTATATGTAATAGACTGTTGGAGAAGAAAGACTAAATTTAGCCAACATCTTAAACAAGTCCATATGAACAAAAGACATCTGGTCTGATGGAACCCGTCTAATTCTAGTTTCAAACTTTTCCATGAATTCCCCCCCCCCCCCTCTTGACTATTTTATTTGAATTTAAGACATTGCTTGAGCCATAGTTTGGAGAAATATATTGCAAATATACGGTAGTTGTTGCCAAAACAAGCAGCGCCAAAATAAATGTTGCAATTCCTTTCCAATCTCATGACCTCCAGCGGGTCTCACTGCATGTTTAAAACTGGACTTTGTTTGGCTCTCAAAGGCCTGCTTGCTATTCTGGCATTTTTAAAGACTTTATTGCATAATTGCCTTTAGCGAACAAACGTTGAAGGGAATTCAGCAAGCCAGCCTCAATACACAATGTTTTAGGACCACGTTGGGTGTTGAGTCAATGAACTGCTCTCTATCTGAGAAAGAAATGTAATTTTGGGGACAGAGTTATGGATTGCACTGCTCTGTTTTTTCAATATCCGGCCCCAGCTGGCACGTCGGCAGTACCGTTGTTGTTTCCAGTGCAAGTTCCCTTGATTTGACTTCGCTCTCCAAAAAAAAAACAGACCACACTCAAGTTTTGTAGCTATTGCAATACGGTGCCAGAAAGCAACTAAGCAGCACTGTAAAATGTTTATAGGTTGTAATTAGTTTTTGTGTTGATTTTGAGTGATGATTCAGTCAGCAATGTGCAACATTTGGTGTTTTATAATGATGCTGGGAATGGCAGGGTATTGATTCTGTTGTTCTCATATTAAAATAAAACACCAGATATTATGTAATCAGCACATGGCATCTGTTAGAACAAATGTAACATTTTGAAATTAAGCATAAAGCTGTTTAGATCTGTAGACTGCAGAATTCCATGTGATGCAACTTGGAAATTGATCTCATATTCATTATATAATTTTTTCTTTTTCTTCTCTTCTCATTAGAAATTTGCAGTATTCACACATTAGTCTCAAGTAAGCATTAACATGCTGGTGAGGAAAATTGAAAAATTCTGAAAAGACACCAGCCTAAGGTGATTTGCTGGTCTTAATTGGTTTACACTGGTCTTCCGGTGTGGTTTTTGATCTCAATAGTATTTGTATCAATTTGTATCAATTCATAACATTTTATTTTAGCTCATGTACAATATTGTTCAAAAGTTTGGGGTCAGCAAGAATTATATTAATGCGTTTATTCAGCAAGGAATGCGTGAAACTGACCAAAAGTGACAGACTTTTTTCAAATAAATGCTGTTTTGTTTTTTTTACTTTCTATTCATCAAAGAATCCTGACAAAATGTATCAATTTCCACATGTGAAGCAGCACAACTTTTTTCAACATTAATAATCAGAAATGTTTCATGAGCAGCAAATCGGCATATTAGAATGATTTCTGGAGGATCATGTGACACTGAAGACTGGAGTAATGATGCTGAAAATTCAGCTTTGCTCACAGGAATAAATTATACAGTATTTTAAATATAGTTACTTAGAAAACAGTTATTTTAAATTGTTTTTACTGTATATTTTAATAAAATTAATGCAGCCTTGGTGAGCACAAGCGACATTAACATTTTCATACATTTGTGTAGATGAAGATGCAATATCAACATTTTGACAGCAGCTAAAAAATAACAATTTTAAGATCTTTAGAAATGTACAAATCCTTTGAGATACATATAATGCTGAATTCATGGTTGATTTGATTGTTTTTATAATAAATGCATCACATTTATTAATGCTTTTATCTAATTTTAGATTATAATGATTTCATCGTGTTCTGTGACTGTTCTGACCCTAATGCAATGCCACACACACACACACAGAGCGCTGTCTACTACCACAAATCAGTAAATGAGTGAAACACGTTAATGTTTCCCCATAACATCATCAGTGTTCCACTGATTTTTCATGCATGTTGAGCTCTGATGATAACAATATTCAGCCGTGCAAATGACGTTTATTAGTCCCATCTGGAGTCCGTTTATAAATACATTTTACTATTACAAATGTCTGTCTTGGACAAAGGGATTCTGTCTGGGTTTTGAACTCGGTTACCTGCATTTCTGACCATAATGAATGCTTTTAATGCATCTAAATAATATATATATATATCTATCTATATATATATATAGATATATATATATATATATATATATATTACAGTGGGTAAAGGAAGATTCCTACCCCCTTATTTTTCACTCTTTGTTATATTGCAGCCATTTGCTATAATCATTTAAGTTATTTTTTTTTCCTCATTAATTTACACACAGCACCCCATATTGACAGAAAAACACAGATTTTTTGACATTTTTGCAGATTTATTAAAAAGAAAAACTGAAATATCACATGGCCCTAAGTATTCAGACCCTTTGCGTGACACTCAATATTTAACTTCATGTGCTGTCCATTTCTTCTGAGCAGCCTTGAGATGGTTCTACCCTTCATTTGATGCTCCAGCTGTGTTTGATTATACTGATTGGTCTTGATTAGGAAAGCCACACATCTGTTTATATAAGACCTTACAGCTCACAGTGTATTTCAGAGCAAATGAGAATCATGAGGTCAAAGGACTGCCTGAAGAGCTCAGAGACAGAATTTTGGCAAGGCACAGATCTGGCCAAGGTTACAAAAACATTTCTGCTGTACTTAAGGTTCCTAAGAGCACAGTGGCCTCCATAATCCTTAAATGAAGACGTTTGGGACGACCAGAACCCTTCCTAGAGCTTGCCGTCCGGCCAAACTGAGCTATCGGGGGAGAAGAGCCTTGGTGAGAGAGGTAAAGAAGAACCCAAAGATCACTGTGGCTGAGCTCCAGAGATGCATTCGGGAGATGGGAGAAAGTTGTAGAAAGTCATCCATCACTGCAGCCCTCCACCAGTCGGCTTTATGGCATAGTTGGGCCCGACGAAGCCTCTCCTCAGTGCAAGACACATGAAAGCCGCATGGAGTTTGCTAAAAACACCTGAAGGACTCCAAGATGGTGATTAAGATTCTCTGGTCTGATGAGACCAGAGATAGAACTTTTTGGCCTTAATTCTAGGCGGTAGGTGTGGAGAAAACCAGGCCCTGCTCATCACCTGTCCAATACAGTCCCACAGGGGAAGCCTGGTGGTTTACAGCATCATGCTGTGGGGTTGTTTTCAGCTGCAGAGGGCAGGACCGACTGGTTCAATCGAGGGAAAGATGAAGGTTGCCAAGTACAGGGCTATCCTGGACGACACCTTCTCCATAGTGCTCAGGACTCAGACTGTGCCGAAGGGTTTACCTTCCAACCAGACATGACCCTAACACACACTACAAATACGACGGAGTGGCTTCCACCAAACCGGTTGTGTTCTTGCATGGCCCAAATGCTAGCCAGAGCCCTGACTTAAGCCCAATTGGGCATCTCTGGAGAGACCTAAAAATGGCTGTCCCCCAACGTTTACCATCCAACCTGACAGAACTGGAGAGGCTCTGCAAGGAGGAATGACAGAGGATCCCAAATCCATGTGTGAAAAACTTGTTGCATCTTTCCAAAAAGACTCATGGCTGTATTAGATCAAAAGGATGCTTCTACTAAATACTGAGCAAAGGGTCTGAATACTTAGGACCATGTGATATTTCAGTTTTTCTTTTTTAATAAATCTGCAAAAATGTCAACAATTCTGTGTTTTTTTTTCTGTCAATATGGGGTGCTGTGTTTAAATTAATGAGGAAAAAATGTACTTAAATTATTTTAGCAATTGGCTGCAATATAACAAAGAGTGAAAAATGTAGGGGGGTCTGAATACTTTCCGTACCCACTGTATATAACACACCACACACATCACTCTAAACTGCGGGGTTCAACAACCCAATTTGGGTTATTTTGGTAACCCAGCACTGGGTCAAAAAGGGACGAACCACTGGGTTGTTTGGGTTATATGTCTGACCCAGCATGCTGGGTTGATTTTTTTATAGTGTATAATTACTACACTGCTAGGCTAAAATGAACCAAAATCGAGCTAGACATTAAACCTTCAAATCTTGTTCATTTTAAAATCACTTTTACACACACAAAATGACTATCAAAAGGTAAATATTTATTTAAAATAAGAGAAAACTGTCAAAAGTACACTCTAAAAAAATGCTGGGTTAATACAACCCAGTGCTGGGTAAAAAAATGGACAAACCCAGCAATTGGGTTGTATTGACCCAGCGTTGGGTTACTACCCTAGAAGGTTGGGTTTAAACATTTAACCGCGAGTACCGCTGGGTCAAAAACCCAATTGCTGGGTTTGTCCCTATTTTACCCAGCACTGGGTTGTATTTAACCCAGCATTTTTTAGAGTGTAACATACATGTAAGAAGAAATGCAGAAAGGTATGGCATTAACAGCTACAGAGTTTATAAATGAAGCATTGAACATTTGTTGAATATAACTTTTAAGATCAAATTGGACTTTTTTTTTGTAAATGTTATATATTGTATAAAAATATTATACAAAATCACTATTATACAATAGTTGTGCAATTAGTTAATAGTTAAGTTCTTTAAAAACTATTCTGGCATGACAGTAAATAAACAACAACATTAACACTGATATTATAACATTTATCAGAAACATATGTGTGAAAGAATGTGAGCATGTGCATGAATGACAGTGTAAACTCCATTTCTACTAAACAACAAGACAGAACAAGCATTTAACAGAATAAGCATTTTGTTTTTACAAATTATACACTTACAGTTTGTTTCATAGTCCATGAATACAGATCATGCATCGCTGCCAATTTCCATGATCTCTTTAGCATAATTGATGGAGTCATGAAGAAGCCCCATCAGCACAGCAAAGGCATGTGACATTTTTTACATTATCCAGGGCAGCCTCCTCCTTTAAAACCACTGTTGTATCAGTTTGGGGGAAAGGACATTCTCTTCTTTGACCAGCATTCATCCCAGTCACTGCCTGTTGTTCATCAGTGGCCTAAAAAGAGAAGAAAAAAGAAAACATTTAATTAAAATCTATTCATTTTCAGATAGAGGTGCATCCACAAGGATAGGTAAATAGTCTGTTTTATAATTTCAACCACTTTGTGTGGTTGTTTAATGTCTCTGTCTGCCACAGCGCTCTAGAATGCTACAATGGCAGCACCATGTGAGGGCATTTAATATTGTTTAAATAAATATATTGCTTTCAAAAAGCTACTTCTTTACTGAAACATTAAAACAAACATGACATTTCCATACCTCACACAGGTTCAGTGAGAGGTTGTTCACCAAAAAATGAAAATTGGTCATAATTTAGTTCTCCCCCGTGTTGTTCCCCAACTTTTTGGCACACAATAAATATATTTTATCTTCCTTAATTTTTTGTCCTCCATTGCAAGTCTGGGAGACCAGTATTTTCTTCTGAACGGACATGTTCGCTATGATATAATTTACATTTTATTCATATATAAATATTGGCATGGATTACTTCTACAATAACTCTGTATTTTTGAGGCTTGAAAATACTGATTATCTAGACTTACATTGGATTAACAAAGAATTATGAGAGAAAATTAAAAATATCTTAATTTTGTGTTCTAAAGATAGACAAAAGTCTTATATGTTTGGAATGACATGAGGGCAAGTAAATTATTATTTTTTTGTGTGTGAACTATTCCTTTAAGAAAGTTGGTTTCAGTTCTGCAATGAAAAACACAGACATAAAATATGAACACGCAATCATACTGTTGTTGCATCAAAATGTGCGGTAAACAGGGTTAGGGTTAGGGACATTTATTTTCTAAAAATAGCTTACATCAATCTCAAAAGAATGATGCTCTCCTAGGTCTCTGGCTTTCAACATCTACAAAAATAAACATTATTTTACTCTTAGTAAAAAAAAAACAATTATAACATGATGGAATTATGAACTTTACCAATCTTAACCGTCTTTCCCTCTCTTCTGAAGAAGCTGAGAAAATCGCCTCCTCCTCACACAAGCAGGGTTCTGTGTCATTAACTCCCGGCGCGGGCACAATGAAGACACAAAGCTCAACATGTCTGAAATATAACATGCAAAACATTAACAATTATCACTTCATCAGCCTCAAAATAATTAGGCTAGTCTTTATTACATAACGCCGTTTCCTTTAGGAAACTACATTCAGTTTAACTGCGAAAAAGGAGATGACGAATTAACATGTAAATATGTTAATTACCCTCTCTTAACACCTCAAAAAATTTTAATATTGTAAAATCTTATGTAAATATGACATAAGACACTCACTGACGTTATATTACAAGTACCTCTTCCATTCAGTAAGAGAGTTAAGACTATTTCTGAGGCGAAATCCGCGTCTGCGGTTTTTTCAATATAAGCTCTTTTCGGAATATTTCCGCCTTCCATGAAATCTCGATACTACCGGACTCAAACAATGAATGATGACTTTATATTTTTAATCTTTACTTACCATAAACCATCTTTCACTCGCACTCGTTTCCATCTGAAGACGCTGAGAAAATGACGGCTTCTCGCGCTGGTGTCGTCCGATGTTAACGTGATGTGCGTGCTCTCTTTCATGTCCGCGTTCCCAACCCAGCACTGCTGGGTTTTTGATCAAGAACAATATTCAACCCAAATTGGGTTAAAACAACCCAACGTCCTTACCCAGCGGTCTCAACCCAGCGTTTTTTAGAGTGCACTGTAGTATCTTTATATATGTATATATAAATGGATTTACATTTTACATGCTGTTGATATTGTTAATTTCAGAAAGGTGAGAAAATGTACAAACAAGATCATTTAGAAGGTTTAGAAGGTTAGACCGCTAGACCAGCTTGACTAGTGGAAACCAGCCTGATGGCCCACTAAGAGCAGCAGACCACTTTATGCTGGTTTATGCTGTTTTTACTGCAGGAATTACTTCCCACTTCCTCCTCTTCTTGCTTTTCCACTTGAGCTTGTGTGAAGCACATGGCCAGTAAATATCCATCTGTTTATCTCCTTCAACTATTGCTGTTTTGTCTGTATTTTTCTTCTTGTTTGTCTAGTATACAGATATTCTCAAAGGACTCTCTTATGAATAATTCCTCACCTGCTCCTGCCACCTCTTCAGGACATCATTGTGCTTCACACCCTTCTCGGCTTCCCTTCACTCTAATGTGGCACAAGAAGAGGAGTTTTTAAATAATAGAGGGATACAGATGTCTGAGGGCTTTCATTTGGCTGGGATTCATTGTCTTTCCAATAGACTTTGATGGGTCTTACTGTGTTAAGAGGGCAGCACTCGCGCAGCAATTCCCAGACACTCTAGTCTCCAGCGCTTCCTGGATTTCACAACTCCGCCGCTCCGTAGATAGCATGACACTGCAGAATATCAGTTTAAAATGTTTCAGTCCAGTGCAAGTTTATTTTGACACAGTATATCTAATTCTCTTTGCAGTTTCCACTTTTCTCTCTGTACGAGTTAAAGAAACAGTGCAACCAAAATTGAAGATTTTAAAATTATATGTCCTTCCAAACATTCTGTTGAAGATCTCTGACCTCTTTTCCATACTTTCCAGAAGCACACTATTTGAATGGACTGCTATTCGAATGGTGCATATATGGTGTTTTTGAGACTATGACAGTCATTATAAACTCAAATAGAAAAGAGATGCGTGAAGATCCTCCATTTGTATCCCACAGAAGAAAGAAATGGCCTTGAAATGACATGAGGGTGAGTCAGTGATGACATAATACATTTTTCACATACTGTACATTATTTTGAGTTCCCATTCAGTCAGTCACGTTCAACGTTACGTCAGTGACTGACGAATTGGGATCTCGCCCGAGAGCCCAATCACCTTCGAGTGTTAACTAAACAAGCCAATGACAGTTGGCGTGCGTGTTTCGCCACGCGCACCCCGCCCCGCAGCGCGGGTATAAAAGGAGAGCGCGTGCAAACGCACATCAGCTTTTCGCTTCGGAGCCGAGCCTTCTACAGGACGAATCTCCGCGAGTGTTCGAGAAACAGCTGGCGTTGGTGTGACGGCGTATCAGCGGGGGTTGCCATCCAGGCTGCTGAAACCTCGGCGGGCTGCAGCTTTCATTCTGCGGTCTCGCCGCGACCTCCCCTGAGCGCTTCAGCGCTTTCACTAAAAGAGTGTTGTTTCCTTCTAAAAGAGCAAGTTCTAAAAGAGCTTCACGAGCGACGGGCGTCTTTTTAAAGATGGCTTCCCGCTCGTGCGTTTCTGGATGCGGTCGTTTCCTGCCTTCATCTGACGGTCATGATCACTGCCTCTCGTGCTTGGGCTTACAGCCTGCTGAAGCAGCGCTCATGGATGAGTCGTGTTCTCAGTGTGGGAACATGACCATCACGATGTTGCGGTTTAGATACCTCCTCATTAAACGGGGGGGTATCCCCCTTGCCATGCCCCGCTCTAGCTCCTCTGGTTCTCGGAGGGCTACTTCGGTTCACGGTCAGGGAGACCTGAGGGTTACGGTGAGAGCTTCCCCGTCGAGTACGTCTCCGCGGGCCTCTCATTCCTCGAGCATGTCGCACCACCTGGTGCTTCCGGACGAGCGTGCTGGGTCCTCGGACAGGGCGGGGTCCAGCATCTTGTGCGGGGCACAGGCAGAGGACAGGATGTCGATCGCTGCATCAGAGGGCGAGCTAGGCTCTGGAGATGAGGATTCGGCTGCGCTGCCACCGTCAGGTAGAGTGGCGTTGCCCGAGTCAGATCCAGAGCTGACCGCTATGCTTTCCCGGGCCGCTGAGAGCGTCGGGCTGCACTGGAGGCCTCCGCCTCCTCCCGAACGCTCGAGGCTGGATGATTGGTTCCTGGGGGCGCAGGCCGGGCGTCGGCAGCCGCCTCCGGTTCCATTCTTCCCGGGGAAATGAAGGTGCATGAAAAAGTAGTTACAAAGTCTTGGAAGGCACCTTTTTCTGCCCGAAACAGGCTTGGTGCCTCCTCCGTCCTCGCCACCCTCGACGGGGGGGCGGCCCAAGGGTATGTGGACATCCCTCCGGTCGAGCGCGCGATTGCCATGCAGCTCTGCCCGCAAAGCGCCGCCGCCTGGAGAGGTAGTCCACGCCTTCCGTCCAGGGCCTGTAAGTTCTCGTCCGCTCTGACGGCTAAGGCTTACAGCGCTGCTGGACAGACCGCTTCCGCCCTGCACACCATGGCCCTCCTGCAAGTCCACCAGGCCAAGGCGTTGAAGCAGTTGCACGAGGGTGGTGCTGACTCAGGTGTGCTGCAGGAACTGCGCACGGCGACGGACCTCGCGCTTAGGGCGACGAAAGTCACGGCGCGGGCCCTGGGTCAGACGATGTCCACATTGGTGGTCCAGGAGCCTTCCTGACGGATGGCCTTGGCGGATATGAGGGAGGCCAACAAGTATCGCTTCCTGGAATCCCCGATCTCCCAGGCCGGCCTATTCGGCGAAGCGGTAGAGGGCTCTGCCCAACAGTTCTCCGCCACACAGAAGCAGACGGAGGCGTTCCGACACATCCTGGGGTGGGCGCAGGGTGCGCCCCGGCTGTCTGCTGCTGTCCGCACCCCACCGCCGGCTGCAGCCCCTCTGTCTGCTCGTCGCCGAGGGCGCCCTCCTGCGGCCTCCACCTCCGCTCCGGCGCGGCCACAACAGCAGCCTTCACAACGGCCGCAGCGTGGAGCTGGCCGCAGGAAACCGGCGCAGCCCTTCTCCGCCCCTGCCAAGCCCGTGAGGCGCCAGGGCAGGCAGCGTCCCTGGGACGGGCAACCCGGAGTTCTTGGATCGTGCTTTTCAGGAGATGGTGACCGCACCACTTCTTCCCCCGGAGGAGGGCCGGGTGGAGAATCTTATGTTCCCTTTTGTTTTTGTTCCGCCACTGGCTACTCAGCCAGTGGTACCCAAAACTTCATTAAAAGAGCAGTTTCCTTTGCCTCCGGGTCCCAAGAGGGTGAGGACGGCGGTGCACGAGACCCAGTCTCCACTCAGCCGGCCCCCTCTCCCTTCGCTAGTGGGCAGCAGGGTTCAGTTCAAGGACGCTATGCCTCCTCACGAGCCCCCTGCCCAGCTGTGGAGCCATGTAAGTCGCGCGCTGCACACTCAGACCCCACCCTGGGACACACGGCCTCCCGGGTTGGGTCCCTGTGTTCCACTTCGCTGCCCCACCGCGGGTATGTTGGTGGTTCCCCTAGTCCCGCTTGTTCGGTTGCTGGGGGCCTGGTTAGCCCTCCCCAGGCCGTCTCGCTGGCTCCTGAGAACCATCAGACTCGGCTACGCGATTCAGTTCGCCCGGCGCCCTCCCAAGTTCAGGGGCATTCGGTTCACCTCTGTGCCGGACCAGGATGCTCCTGTCTTGCGTGCAGAGATCGCAGTCCTACTGGCTAAGGACTCGATAGAGCCGGTTCCTCCAGCCGAGATGAGGTCGGGCTTCTACAGCCTATACTTCATCGTACCCAAGAAAGACGGAGGGTTACGATCCTGGACCTGCACATACTGAACCGGGCCCTTCACAAGCTCACAAGCATGTTGACGCAGAAACGCATCTTTCAAAATGCGTCCGTCCTTTCGATTGGTTCACAGCGATCGACCTCAAGGACGCGTACTTTCATGTCTCGATTCTCCCTCGACACAGACCGTTTCTCCGCTTTGTTCGAAGGGCGAGCATATCAGTACAGGGTCCTCCCCTTCGGGCTTTCCCTGTCGCCTCGTGTCTTCACCAATGTTCGTGGAGGCAGCCCTCGTTCCATTGGGGGAAGTGGGCATTCGCTTTCTCAACTACCTCGACGCCTGGCTCATACTGGCCCAGTCCCGAGCGCAGTTGTGCAAACACAGGGATATGGTGCTCAGTCACCTCAGCCGATGGGGCTTCGGGTCAACTGGGAAAAGTGCAAACTCTCCCCGGTGCAGAGGATCTTTTTTCTCGGCATGGAGCCGGACTCGGTAAACCTCTCGGTACGTCTCTCAGTAGAGCGTGCGCAGTTGATGCTGAACTGCCTGGGGTCCTTCCGGTGCAAGACGGCGGTTCCACTGAGACCTTTTCAGAGGCTCCTGGGGCATATGGCATCCGCAGCCGGTGTCACGCTGCTCGTGTTGCTTCATATGAGACCGCTTCAGCTTTGGGTTCACGACCGGGTCCCGAGATGGGCATTGCGACACGGCACTTACCGGGTTTCTGTTACCCCGTTCTGCCGTCAGACCCGCAGCCCATGGACAGATCTTGCCTTTCTTTCTTTCTTCGGACAGGTGTATCCCTTGGGCAAGTATCCAGGCATGTTGTGTGTCAACAGATGCCTCTGCCATGGGCCGTTGGGTGCCATGTGCAGTGGGAATGCAGCTGCGGGGCCCTGGTCGGGGCCCCGACTACAGTGGCATATCAACTGCCTCGAGTTGCAAGCAGTATGGCTGGCTCTGCGCCGCTTCAAATCGCTGCTACACTACAAGCACGTACTGGTCCGTACGGACAGCACTGCGACCGTTGCGTACATCAACCACCAGGGCAGTGTCGCAACTCGCCCGCCATTTCCTCCTTTGGAGTCAGAAGCATCTGATGTCGCTTCGCGCCATTCACATCCCAGGCGAGCTCAATCGTGCAGCCGACGAGCTCTCACGTCAGCCTGCCCTTCCGGGAGAGTGGCGACTCCACCCTGAGACAGTCCAGCTTATTTGGAGACGCTTGGGGACGCTCAGGTAGACCTGTTTGCCTCCCCGGACACGTCCCATTGCCAGTGGTTTTACTCCCTGGCCGAGGGTCCCCTCGGCACGGACGCCCTGGCGTGCAGCTGGCCTCGGGGCCTACGCAAATATGCGTTTCCCCCAGTGAGCCTTCTCGCGCAGACACTGTGCAAGGTCAGGGAGGACGAGGAGCAGGTCCTCTTGGTGGCGCCATACTGGCCCAGTCGGACTTGGTTCCCCGAACTGATGCTCCTCGCGACAGCCCCTCCTTGGCGAATTCCTCTGAGGAGGGATCTCCTTTCTCAGAGAGGGGGCACCCTCTGGCACCCGTGTCCAGACTTGTGCAAACTCCATTTGTGGTCCCTGGACGGGTCGCGGAGGTTCTAGGTGGGCTACCTCTAGCGGTAGTAAACGCCATCACTTCAGCCAGGGCCCTGTCTACTAGACACGCTTGCATGCTGAAGTGGAACCTGTTCGTCGGTTTGTGCTCTTCCCGCCAGGAAGACCCCCGTAGATGCCCGATCGCAGTCGTGCTTTCTTTCCTGCAGGATGGCTTGGAGCGAAGGCTGTCTCCCTCCACCCTGAATGTGTATGTTGCCGCCATTGCCGCACATCATGATGCAGTAGACGGTAAGTCTGTGGGGTAGCACGACTTGGTCATCAGGTTTCTCTGAGGGGCAAGGAGGCTGAATCCTCCGTGCCCTTACCTGTTACCCTCTTGGGATCTCCCCCCGGTCCTCATGGCCCTGAAGGAGGAGCCCTTCGAGCCTCTGCAGTCCGTAGAGCTCAAGGTTTTGTCATTAAAGACAGCGCTCCTCACCGCATTGGTCTCGGTCAAGAGGGTAGGGGAACTGCAGGCATTTTCGGTCGACGATTCTTGCCTAGAATTCGGGACGGGTAACTCTCACGTTGTCCTGAGACCCCGGCCCGGATATGTGCCCAAAGTTCCCACCACGCCTTTCAGGGATCAGGTGGTGAACTTGCAAGCGCTGCCCCGGGAGGCAGACCCAGCCATCGCTCTGCTCTGTCCCGTTTGCGCTCTGCGCATTTACGTGGACCGTACGCGTAGCTTCAGGACCTCAGACCAGCTCTTTGTTTGCTTTGGAGGTCAGCAGAAGGGAAATGCTGTCTCCAAACAAAGACTTGCCCATTGGTTAGTGGAGGCTATAGTCTTGGCTTACCAGGCCCAACGTTTACCATGCCCCCTCGGAGTGAGAGCTCACTCTACGAGAGGAGTGGCATCTTCTTGGGCATTGGCGCGGGGCGCCTCGATAGCAGACATCTGTAGAGCTGCCGGCTGGGCGACGCCTAACACGTTTGCGAGATTCTATAATCTCCGTGTAGAGCCCGTGTCCTCTCGTGTACTCGCCTCAGGTAGGCAGTAACACCGGACCTGCTCGGTGTCGATCACGCTTGCTGCGCCATTCCCCTCTACGGACCGGATACGTGCGCTCTCTGTGCCCCTCATTCAGTTCCCCATGGCGAACCCTGGTGTAGTTCCTCCCGCACCCTCGGCGGTCAGGCTTGGCGGAGCGCCAGACGCCAGGCTCATCACTCGTGTGCATGCCCAAGGTCAGCTCTTGTGCTGTGCTAGGTGCCCGTGTGTAGTGATTCCCCCTTTCGTGTTTATCCACGTAGCTCCCCTCTTCTTGAGCCCGTGTCTTTCCCTGGCAGTCGTTCACTGCCATCTCTGTTGTGTAGTGATCTCACCCCAGGCGGGTTGAGTCTACCGCATTGACTTCCATATGTAGTACTGCCCTGGCCAGTCCATATGTGTAATTCCACATGATACCTCCTATGTGCTGGATGTGGCTTCCGTAGCGTTCCCAACTGGGTACGCTTTCCCATTGTTATCCAATGTACCACTGTATGGAACAGCAGTGGCGGACACCTCTGCCTAGCCTCTGTCCTATCTTCCGCCCCAGCTGGTGTGGGGGGACTTGCCGGCTTCCGCAGGGCACTGGAGGGGGTCAGCAATAGTGGCGTTTTCCATACGGATCCCAATTCGTCAGTCACTGACGTAACGTTGAACGTGACTGACTGAATGGGAATGTCTAGGTTACTTGTGTAACCCTCGTTCCCTGAAGGAGGGAACGGAGACGTTACGTTCCGTTGCCACAGTTGCTGTACCACCGCTGTACGGCCGGGGCACGTAGTCTCGGCTCCTCAGCGAAAAACTGATGTGCGTTTGCACGCGCTCTCCTTTTATACCCGCGCTGCGGGGCGGGGTGCGCGTGGCGAAACACGCACGCCAACTGTCATTGGCTTGTTTAGTTAACACTCGAAGGTGATTGGGCTCTCGGGCGAGATCCCAATTCGTCAGTCACTGACGTAACGTCTCCGTTCCCTCCTTCAGGGAACGAGGGTTACACAAGTAACCTAGACGTTTTCTGAGCAAGTTGAGAGATGCTTTGTGTAAATAAATAATTTTTTGTGTGCGTTAAATCACGTCAACACTTCTTTATTTACCTCCTTCTGTGAAACAAGATCTTTGTTAAAAAAAGCAAAACAAAACAAAAAAACTGTTTTCAATACTTTTTAGCATTGGAGCCATGCTTCTTTGGTTCATTTATAAAATTTTTGCATGCTTTTTGAGCTTGATGTGGTCACTATAAATTGTTGTCATGTGGAAAAGATATGCATGTAATTTCTCCTGGCGCAGCATGAGGGAAAGTAAATGACAAAATATTCATTTTTGGCTGTATTCTTTTACCTTGAGTCTTCTGCGGAAGCCCAGAGATGCTTTGTGTGTTGCATAGTCTAAAGTTTATTATTACTCTACTGGTGGAAATTTAGTTTTTGTGATTTAAATCATGCAAACACTTCATGACTTTTTTTCTCTACCTCATAAAGTGATCTTGGGTAAAAAGTAATTTGACCTGTTTTCAAAACTTTATAGCACAAGAGTCAAATAGACTGCGGTTTTTGGGTAATTTATGGTGTTGCAAGTGTTGATTATAGTCTAAAGCTTAATATACTCTACTGTTAGTTTTTGCGCTTTTAAATCATGCAAACACTTGAGTCATGTAGACTGCCTTTTTTGTGTTTTTGTGTGTGTGTGTGTGTGTGTTTTCTGAGTTTTGCTATGAATTGTTGTCATGTTGAAAAGAGCTGCATGCAGTTTCTCCTTTAATATCCACCGTATAAAGTATGTCTATATAAAATATATATTTATTTTTGGCTGTATTCCTTTATTTTGAGTCTTCTGAGGAAGTTCAGAGATGCTTTGTGTAAATAAATACACATGTTCCATACTAATCTAAAGTTTAATATTAAAAATCATGCAAACACTTCATGGCTTCTTTCTCCACCTCATGTTGTTCCAAACTTTCATAGTCATATAGCCTTTTTTTTGGTTAATTTATGTTGTTTTTGTAGGGTCTTTTTTTTTTGAGCTTGTCGTGGTTGCCATGAATTGTTATCATGTGGAAAAAACTGCAGTTTCTCCTTTTTTATCCACAGACTAAAGAATGTCATGGATTTGGCACGACATGAGAGCAATATTCCTTTTATTGTCATTCTTCTGAGGAAGTAGAGAGATGCTTTGTGTAAATAAATGCATATGTTGTGCAGTCTAAAGTTTATTATTACTGTACTGATGGACATTTTGTGCTTTAAATCCACGCTTCATGTTTCATGTTTTCGTTTTTCCAAATTACCTTCTGAGAAAAGAGATCTACGAAAAAAAGAAAGTGACATGTTTTCGAAACTTCATAGCACAATATTTTATATAGACTACTTTTGTGGTTCATTTATGTTTGCGTGTGCGTGTGTGTTCCTTTTATTATAATTCTTCTGAAGAAGTTCAGAGATGCTTTTTATGAATAATTGCACATGTTGCTTAGTCTAAAGTTTATTATTACTCTACTGAAGGGAATTTTTGTTTTTGTGCTTTAAATCATGCAAACACTTCATTGCTTCTTTCTCCAGCTTATATCTCTCCACAATTCATTCTGTGACAGGAGATCTTTTGTGGGGAATAAAGGGTTAGTGTTTTTTATTATGGTGTTTTCTGAGTTTGATGTGGTCATTATGAATTGTTGTTGTGTTGAAAAGAGCTGCATGCAGTTTCTCCTTTTATATCCACCGAATAAAGAACGTCATGGATTTGGCACGACATGAGGGTGAATAAATTGACACAATATTCATTTTTGGCTGTATTCCTTTTATTAGCATTCGTCTGAGGAAGTCGAGAAATGCTTTGTGCAAATAAATACATGCTGCATAGTCTAAAGTTCAATATTTTGGTGCTTTAAATCATGCAAACACTTCATCTCTTCTTTCTCCCTCTCGCTGTCCTCTCTCATTTTATTCTCACAATGCAAACAGGATTTATTCCTCTTGTAGCGTGTGACCGTTTCCTGAAATGGAAGGGATGCGTTGTGTTTGTGGCATCTCTCAGATTGAAACCCCGTGTGTCGTCCTCCTCCCAGTGTCATCACTCAAGGCCTTTTCCATTCAGCTCTCTGACTGGTAATTACAAGCGCTCATCTGTGTCTGCCTAATAAACATCTCGCTGGAATTCCTCAAGGACGCTCTTCCCCCCGCATTCCTCCCGACACGATGACCATTTCTCAGCTGTCATTTAAGCAGAGTCCCGTGTAACTCTTGTCCTTCCAACCCATCTTCTCTTCTCTGTGTTGGGATGGCAACTGATACTGAGAGAGGTAACAATTCTGGTTTATTGAGAAAACTGTTAACCTTTCTTTTAGTACTAGGAGAATAATTGATCCTATAATGTTATGTAATGATATATTTATGAAAAAGGTCCTGTAATGATATTATCAACTACAAGTCATTCCTCAAAGTATGACTCTGTGGCGCTTTTAAATCGTTGATCTGTTTATTTGAGCTTTCAACATTGAGTCAACTATGGTGTGAGTTTGGGACTATCTGTTTAACCAGTTGACCCTTTACAAAGACCCACCCTCCCTTAGTTACTGTTGCTATGTCCGACAAGCAATGGCGCTCTCACGCCACACATCAGGGAAAATACATCATGGAGCAAAGATGACTGGCAACGCACCGACAAACAAGACAAAGCCGGTTTCTTTTGGTATGAAACAAAGTCTCAGCTTTCAAATTTTGTAAGTTTTTACGAATTCAAACAATACCATTTTGTGGCTCTTTAATGTGTCATTACAGCTGTAGCGCCTCAGTTCAAGCGGCACGTGAACCGATCATCTCTTCCTCTTTACTAGTTATAGCACGAAATAAACATGAATGAACATCAGATGGTATCTTGTTTTCAAGTTCAAGTCGACCGATGTAAATCTACTCTACTGTCTGGTTTGTTTGTCGAACAAAATGGCAGATTCTGCATTATGATTGGCCAGATCGCCTGTCAATCAAACTCCCGGCGAAGGGTCAATTGGAGATTGTTGGATTTGTCTTATTTTAGCTGTTCTGTCTGGTGCAGCAGAAATGCTCTCAGTTGATTTTGAGTTGGACATGATTAGAGGACTGACTTCAGTGAACAAGTCAGGAATCGTTCTTACTGATTCAGTCAGTGATTCGTTCATTATATCTTAAGAAAGGCTGATGGCCAAAATGTTGGTTTAATAAATTAAAAGGACTAAGAGTTAAGTTGACTTGAATAGGAGTCTGACTTGCGTCTTGATATTTAGATGTGATATTTTATATTTTGATTCAATCTGAGTCGAGTGATTCAAACAGGTAATTTAAGAGTAGGAGATTTGCTGTTTTGAGTTTAGGCTTGTTCTCTGTTGCTGCTTTTACATTCAGGTGGACATGATGAGTACATATTTATTGAATTGTAGTTTTGAAATAATTTTAAGTTTATTAAATATGTGATTTTCAGAGACTGTAAACAGACTGTAGTCGAATTGTCATGAGAATATTTTCTGGTCAGACCAGTGATATTTTAGTCTTATTAATTTAGTTAGTTTTATTATTATAGTATTTATTCATATTTTGAATTAGCTTTAATTTGTATTTGTATTTTTTTTAATTTTAGTTTTATTAATTTTGCTATGTGCATATGATTTTTCGAACCGGCATGTGCCTGGCAGTGATCACTGGTGTATTTTAGTTCAGTGAAAATGTAGACGTTAAAGACACGTTAACGGAACTGAATGGTGTGAAAATCATTCAGTTCCAGTATTTTTCCTTACCAAGAGACACTTTAGTTTCACAAACACAGGAAAACTTCTACAGAAGTGTTTGATCTTTATGAAAGTCATCTTTCTGTAGCCGTGACAGTAGCTGGGGAAGGATAAGATCATCAATCTTGGGTTCAGTGGCTTCCTGCCGATTTATTGGGCTTTCAGTGTCAAAGGTTGATGATGTGCACATTCTTTCCTGGCATTAATGGCTGTATGACAGCTGTTAGAAAACTGTAAATAACCTTGAGCTTTTGAGCGCCTGAGAGTTTAGCTAAATTTACGGATCTGAGGATGTTCTGTGGAAGATCTTTGACACTGGAACGACTTCAAGAATTTAGAGACGGTCCCTGAAAGACATCATAAAGCCTAGTGGCATGAAAGCAGTTTGGACTGTGATGATGTTTGATAGTGGAGCAAAATGTTGAGTGAGAACTAGGGCTGAACGATATGAAATTACGCAACATTGTGAACATTGCACTATTTATCTGGCTGTTATGTGTCAGACTAGTTTTGCAATTCCTTGTCTTCTTTGTCTCGTTAAGAAAGTACCATCTCTGATTTCTGGTTTTGATGCCATCACTCTCAAATGTTTTTCTTATATTAAAATGTTTAAATAAAAATACATTTGGATCAATAAATATCACCAAGGCTGTATTTATTTGGGCAAAAATACAGTAAATACAGTAATATTGTGAAATATTATTACAATTTAAAATAACTGTTTTCTTTGTGAATATTTTTTAAAATGTAATTTATTCCTGTGATGCAAAACAGAATTTTCAGTATCAGTCTTCAGTGCATGATCCGTCAGAATTCAATCTAATGTTGAAAACAGTTGTGCTGCTTCATATTTTTGTTGAAACCGTGATACATACTTTTTTCACGATTTTTGATAAACCGAACATTCAAAAGAACAACATTGATTTGAAATAGAAAATCTTTTGTAACATTATAATTGTCACTTTCAATTGATCAATTTATTGCATCTTTGCACAATAACAGTATCAGTTTCTTTTGGTGGGGGAAAGAAAATGGAATCACATAGTGATTCCAAACTTTTAAACAGTATATCCAAGTAATTAATGCTGTCTATTACTATGCTTTCTATTACTCAAGGCTATGATTGGCTTTAAAGCCTCATGCCATTTGATTTTAGTGGTTTTAAGTTTAGTTTACTTATATTAAATGTTTTGAATGGACTTAGCAACTGGCTGTTTGTTTGAAAACACACCAATTTATTAGCCATCCATTTATATTAGTATATCATTAATGATGGGAATTTTTCAGATTACATTGGTGACAAGTGAATTAGTCTTTCGGTGACTTAATGATTTATTCAGTGAATCATTGAATCATTTATTTAACCAGTTCATTCAAAAACAGATTCAGGAACGCAGCTACCATGCGCTGCTCGAAGAGGTGCAATGGTCATTTCTACTATAATACCTGCTGATGTGATGTTTCTTAAAAAATGACACAATAAATCAAATACTGATTGTGTAAACAATAGCCTATTGTGTAATTTAATTGTATTAAGATCTAATACTCTGATGCATGTTGAATATCGTCAACAGACTTAAAGTATCGAGATATGTTTGAGCAGTTTCGTCCAGCTCTAGGCATAAACACAGTTCAGACTGTAATGATGCTGTTAATGGAGTGAAATGCTGAGCGAGTACATAAATCCATTAGAAAGCTCAATATCGGGATCACACAGCTCAACCAGGCCCATCGATGATCACCTTCTACTACACAGCGTGTCTGAAATGAACTTGCCCATAAATTGCAGTTTGAAGAGGCTGGTGCTTTAAGGCTAATCAGAAGCGCACGGGAATCACGTTACGATAGCATGTATGCATACATTGTCTCTTCAGCGTGGTGCCTAAAGCTGTGTGCGGTTTATGCTCACCCCCGGCCGAGTGTATCCCCAGGATTCAGTGAATCCCTCTCACTGAGGCATCTTCCCTCTCTCTCTCCTGCTCCCAGGAAATGTGATCACAGACAATGTTTTAGTCCCTGTAGGAGTTTCACACAGCTGTGTTATTTCCTCTGGCACAGACATTGTCATTGTCCCAAACATTGTCCCGACTCTCCAGTCGATATCTGCATCCCAAAGCCACCTTTGTCATTTTAATTTCGTCTCTGCTGACTCGGCTGCCGGCGGTACGCGGGTTGTATGTTTTCGGCTCATTTTAAACTCGCGTAGCCTATATCAAATCCATATTGACCTGTCATGCTGAAGGCTTAAGAAGCTCTGGCAGAAATCGATGGCCTCCACCGGCGAGATCGGCTTCATCTGTACTTTCCAATCCATCACTTCACGGCTCTGCTGATTCATGTTTACAAAAACTCACCCGGTGCCAAACCCCCAATTAACAGCCGATTGGCTAAACTGAAGGGAGCGATTCTGCTATGGGTTATAAATATGGAAAGAGAGAAACGAGAGCCTTATGGCATTCCAATTGAGCATTTATTACATTAGTTTCTAATTCGTTGTGCGTTACTGTCCACACTGATGATTAAAACAGTGAGATGCTGGATATTGATCTCTGTCGGCACTCATTGTTTATTTTGGTAAACTTTGCAGCCATTTATTCCACTGAATATTTCCTGTCAGACTGTGTCAATTAGTAGAACAGTACAGAAATTGGCTTTATTGTGCACAAGCTCTGTTCAATAGCATAGTGAACTGCCTATACCTAGATTGTATGGTAAGGCCGATGTGAAGGCTGATCCAGAAGGAAGGCAGCATAATTATAAGATAGCTTCTTTTGGCCAAATTCAAAGACAGTTTGAAAAAAATCCATCTATAAAATGAGCTATGAGTTAAGAATTGTTTTATTCACTCCGGTGAGTCATTAGAGAATTCAAACAGATAAGATTTGCTTTTGAGAGTGATTTATAATATACTTTTTTTTTGGGCCAAATTCAAAGGTATTTGGAAAAAATCCATCCAAATGTCCTCATGTCCATTTTTGCGCAAATTTCTATCTATCTTTTGACCCATAAAAAAATTACATTTTGGTATGCTTTCGACTCGGCATGAGTCAAGGAATCAGAGGAAAAATGTTTTGCTTCTAGACCTTAAGGTTCAGAAGTTATTAGCAGAAATATGAGTGCAAATTTGGCATATTGGTAAGATTTATTTCTTAACTATTTTTGGCAAAATTTAAAGGCATTTAGAAAAAAAAATCAATCCAATTTAGTAAATAAAGTGAGATGCCGATTTATATTTATTCTGACAAGTTGAGAATTGTTTTATTCAGTCCAGTGTGACATTTAAGAATTCAAACTTATAAGGCTTGTATTTTGAGCATAGTTATACCTCTCTTTTTTTGTTGCCAAATTCAAAAGCATTTAGATTAAGAAAATATCATCCAAGATAGAATATAAAGTTAGCAAAATCTTAATTTAAATTAATTCTTATAATCTGAGAATCATTTGATTGTCAGTGAAAACTAAAACTAAAGAGCACGAATCTTGCTTTTTGAGCATGATTTTGAGCAAAATATTGATTTAGAGAATATTATTCAATCCAGTGAGTCATTACAGAATTCAAATAGACTTGTTTTGAGTATGATTATTAGATCTCTTTTTAGCCAAATCCAAAGGCATTTAGGAAAAAAACATCTGTACAATATACATAAAATGAGAGAAATGGCGATTTATATTCATTCTGATAAATTGAGAATCATTTGTTTCAGTCAGTGAGTCATTAGAGTGATTCAAATGGATAACTAAAGAGTATGAGGCTTGTTTTTGAGAGAAATTAGACTAGTTTACCCAGTATTTGTGTGTGCTGTGTATTATGCTGATGAAGAACTGTCCAAAGATAATTTTTTTTCTATGAGCACTTGATTGAATCCTGTTGATGCACAAATTCTTCTCTTCATTCCGGTTTCTTTCTGTAGACTTTCTCTGCAGATTCCGTGGGTAAAAGATGAATGGTTTTAAAAATGATGTAACAAGTACTGCAGTTACAACATCTACCAGCTGAAACTAACCCTGCTAACCCCTGTAAGCTTTCATGCGCCTCCCTTTGCAGTTTGTCTTGCCGTTCTATGTGAACCCTCTTACTTACATTATTTACAGGACATGTGCCAAAACTAAGTGGCTGTGTAAAAGTTCAGGCCTGATCCGCAGATCTTCCACTGATAATTCACAGCACTTCTTCTGAAATATCTTTACATTAGGCCGCGCTGTTGCCGCAGGCGCTTATTTCTTCCTGTTTGACATCTGATGTAGTATGGGAGTTGAAGTACATGCTGGAGTGGAGAAGATGGCAGGCCCACATAAGAATTGAATTATCAGCTGTTCAGCTGGGAAAAGGTTCTGTAGGATTTGGCTACATTCATCTTTTTCCTCCCGTCCCGAGACTTCTCCATGAAAGGAAATGGTGTGTTCTTGCATAATTGGTGACTCAAACTCAGTCACTTATTACTGATGTTCAGCATGTTTACTTACCATTTGACTGTATAAAAGGTATCATATATCTTTGGTTATAACAAATAATTATGATTTAGTACAGAAATAGAAACATGATATTTTGACTTTCTGAAGAATGTGAGTGGTACCTTTCTGTATAGAAGTCTTTGCTAAAGAGGTTATAGTTCAGCTGAAGTATTCTGAGTGTTTTTAGTGCATTGATACTGTAGCTGGTTACTAGGATATTCCAGATGGTTGCTAAGGTGGTTGCCCAGGTTATTAATATTCTAATCCCTGTAGGGCTCAAGTCCCAAGTCCTTCCTTTAATGTAAGTCCAGCTGCACACTTACAAGACCTGCACCATCTGGCCCATGCTCTTCAAGTGTGCAATGCATGTGTTGCAAACGCCACATAAATTTCAAACATCTACCCAACAAGTCGTTAGCGGAAAAGTTCACCCAAAAGTAAAAAAAACTGCTAAAATCCAAGATGTAGGTGAGTTTGTTCTTTCATCTGGAAGGGATTTGAAGAAATTTTGCATTACATTTAGCATAGCTCACTAATGGATCCTCTGCAGGGAATGGGTGCCGTCAGAATGAGAGTCCAAACAGCGGAGTAAAACATCACAATAATCCACAAGTAATCCACACCACTCCAGTCCATCAGTTAACATCTGGAGAAGTGTAAAACTGCGTATTTGTAAGAAACAAAGCTGTCCTTAAGATGGTTTTAACTTCAAACCACTGCTTCAGACTAAAATACAAGTCCATAATCAATATGTAACAATGTTCGTAGTCACGGGAAGAAGGAGGCGGGAACCGGCAAACATTTAAATACTTTAATAATAAAACAAACACAAAATGAAAGTAAAGCGGCAGCCCCTCGCAGACGACTGCCGCACACAAAATAAATTCCAGGCCTGGTCCTCTCTCGTCCTTCACTGTCATAACTCCTCCTTTTATCCTTCCGGAGCTCCTCCATGGGACTCGAGACTGGTGAGTGGTGCAGGTGTCGCTCATCATCAATTAATCCACCGGCCTCGCTCCGTCCCCACGGCTCTCGGCCCCGCACCCACTCGTCACACAATAATATTGCTTTTTCTAGTGAAAAGGTCATCTCATCTGAATCAGGAGAGAAATCTGCACAGAATCAAAGCAGGGTAAAAGCCCCCAAACAAATGTGTCTAAACAAATAGAAGTTCTAAAGTTCTTAACTAATATGTCTGGTTTAATGTGAGAGGACAACAGGGGATTGACTTTTTCACTGGAGGAAGCGTTATTATGGATTATGGACTAGTATTGTAGCCAGAAGTTACGGTTTTAAGTTAAAATGTCTTAATGATGTATTGGTTTCTTACAAAAACGCAGCTTTCACTTCTCAAGAAGTTAACTGATGGACTGGAGTGGTGTGGATTACTGTGATGTTTTTATCAGCTGTTTGGACTCTCATTCTGACGGCACCCATTCACTGCAGAGGATCCATGCTAATGTAATGCAAAATTTCTCCAAATCTGTTCTGATGACGAAACAAACTCATTTACATCGTGATGGCCTGAGGGTTTGGGGGTGAGGGCATGTTTTTGAATTTTTACATTTCAAATTTTTGTTTTTGGGTGAGCTACTGTATTCCTCTAACAAAGAGACTGTGAGTAGTTGTGTAAAGAAAAGACAAAACGCTAAACTTTAAGTTGTCTGTCATGTAGTGTGATATGGTTACCTTTTCTTTTCCACTAGACAATTTTTTTTGTTTTAAAAGTATCAGCTCTCTTAAACAAGTGCACAGGTTAAGTTCTCGGTTATGTCCATAGTAAACGATTGCAGGATGAGTCACATGTCAAATTGGAATACTTTGGGTTTATGGTCTAAGGGTTGTTCAGAATCACAGTCTGAAAAACTGTGCACATTTTGCGTTGTTCTCTTGATGTTTTGTTGTTGTGTTTTGTTTGGATTCAGCTCAGCTGGTTAAATGTGGGTGATTTATCTGCAGTTGTGAAATGTTGAGACACTTTTGGTATTTAGCACTCTGATAAGATCTTCCGAGCGACTTGTGTTGAAAGCACAAACGCTTCTTTAAGCCCCATGATATGAAACGCATCTCTGAGCCCTAATAAATAACAACCTTGTTTTCTCACAGCTCTACCTATTTACACGCAGCCAAATCTTATTAAAAAAGAACGGCATGAGAGAGTAACAGCACGAGGAGGACGACGAGCATCAGAGCGTGTTTAATCTCTGTTCTGAGAGCTGTACGAGTGAAGTGGGGAAGTGATGCAGACAGAAACGAGATCCGTATCACAGTACAGTTACCTCACTGAAAATGTGCTTTTAATAAAAGACCTTTATGGGAATCTTTGGACAAGTGACCACAAGGATCAACACAAGAATTTCCATACATTGTTATCACAAGATTAACAATGGATACTGAAGAAATACATGATAGGATGTGTGTTACAGCGAGTTTACTGTTTGGAGTGTTTTTAGGCACTTCATCTTGCTGCATCACTTTAGAAATAGCCTCCCTTTTATCCATCTATCGTTCTCTGTCATTCTCTCTTGTTCTATCCATCCATCATTATTTCTTTCTATCTATCTATCTATCTTTCTGTCTTGTTCCATCCATCATTCTATCTATCTATCTATCTATCTATCTATCTATCTATCTATCTATCTATCTATAATCTATATATCTATCTATCTATCATCCATCTATCTATCTTTCTATCTATCATTTTGTCTTGTGCAATCATCATCATCATCGTTTCTATCCTATATTCATCCTGTCCATCCATCCATGTATGCATCTATCCATCCATCGTTCTTTCCATCCATCCATCCATCCATCGTTCTTTCTTTCTATCTATCATTCCATCCATCCATTGTTCGATCATTCTTTCCATCTATCATTCTGTCTTGTTCCATCCATCGTTCTTTCTATCTATCATTCCATCCATCACCATCCACCATCTTGTTCCATCTATCTATCTATCATCATTCCATCCATCCATCCATTTCTGGCTTGTTCCATCAATCATTCTTTTTTATTTCTATATCATTGCATCCATCTATATCTTTCACGATCACTGTCTGTATATCCATCCATCCATTGTTATATCTATCTATCTATCTATCTATCTATCTATCATTCCATCCATCCATCCATCCATCTTGTTCCATCCATCCATCGTTCTTTCTATCTATAATTCCATCCATCTATCTATCCATCGTTTTCTTTCTATCTATCTATTCTTCCATCCATCCAGCCATCCATCGTTTCTTCTATCTATAATTCCATCATCTATCTATCTAGCATCTCTTCTATCGATACACTCGTATCGTTTAATCCACCATCCATTGTCTTAATCTATCTATCGTATCTATCTATCATTCCATCCATCATTTGTTCCATCCATAATCCATCGTTCTTTCTATCTATCATTCCATCCATCTATCATTCTGTCTTGTTCTATCCATCCATCATTATTTCTTTCTATCTATCTATCTTTCTGTCTTGTTCCATCCATCCATCGTTCTTTCCATCCATCCATCTTGTTCCATCCATCCATCGTTCTTTCCATCCATCATCCATCACGGTCTTTCTATCTATCATCCATCCATCCAAATCCATCCATTGTTTCGATAATTCTTTCATCTATCATTTCTGTCTTGTTCCATCCAGCGTTCTTCTATATATCATTCCACCACATCCATCATCCATTTGTTCCATATATCTATCTATCTATCATTCCATCATCCTCCATCTTCTGCTGTTCATCATCATTCTTTCTATTCTATCATTTAATACATCTATATCGTTCTAGCGATCACTCTGCTTGTTTCATCCATCCATCCATTTTAGATCATCTATCTATCTATCTATCTATCTATCCTATCTATCTATCATCCATCCATCCATCCATCATTCTGTCTTGTTCCATCCATCGTTCTTTCTATCTATCATTCCATCCATCCATCCATACATCGTTCTTCTATCTATCTTCATTCCATTCCATCGGCAATACATCCATCGTTATGCTATCTATCATTCCAGCCATCGATATATCTATATATCTATCTCTTTCTAGCGATCACTCTGTCTCGTTTCACATCCATCCATGGTCATCTATCTATCTATTATCTATCTGATCTTCTAGCTATCTATTCTATCATTCCATCCATCCATCGTGTTCCATCCATCCATCCATCGTTCTTTCTATCTATCATTCCATCCATCCATCCATACATCCATCCATCCATCCATCATCTATATTCTTTCATCTATAATCTTTCTGTCTTGTTCCATCCATAGTTCTATCTATCTATCTATCTTGATCTATCTATCGTATCTATCTTATACTATCTATCTATCTAGGTTCAATCATTATTCTATCATCATTCGATCTCTTTATTTCTATCTATAATTCTGTCTGGTTCCGTCCATCCATCATATCAATCCATCGTTCATGTATATCTATAATTCCATCAACCATCTTGTTCAACCATCGTTAATTTCTATCTAAATATCATTTATCCATCCATCATTCTGTCCATCCATTGTTCTTTCTATCTATCATTCCATCCATCCATCCATTGTTCGATCATTCTTTCCATCTATCATTCTTTCTATCTATCATTCTGTCTTGTTCCATCCATCGTTCTTTCTATCTATCATTCCATCCATCCATCCATCCATCTTGTTCCATCATCTTATATCCATCCATCCATCATCATTCGTCTTGTGCCATCCATCGTTCTTTCTATCTATCATTCCATCCATCTATCTATCTATATCTTTCTATCGATCACTCTGTCTTGTTTCATCCATCCATCCATTGTTCTATCTATCTATCTATCTATCTATCTATCATCTGACTATTTCTACCTATCATTCCATCAATACATAAATCGTTCTCTTTCGATCTACAATCATCATCTATCTTATATCGAGTATCTTCTAATCTATCTATCCTTTCTAGCGATCACCGTCTAGTTTCATCCATCCATCCATTGTTTATCTATCTATCTATAATCATCGATTATCTATCTATCTATATTCTATGTATCTATCTTATTGTTACTACATCCTCCATCCGTCCATCCATCTTGTTCCATCCATCCATCCATCGTTCTTTCTATCTATCATTCCATCCATCCATCCATCCATCATTCTGTCTTGTTCCATCCATCCATCCATCCATCATTCTTTCTATCTATCATTCCATCCATCTATCTATCTATATCTTTATATCGTTCTTTCTATCTATCACTCTTTCTTGTTTCATCACCATCATCATGTTCTATCTATCATCTATCTATCTATCTATCTATCTATCTATCTATCTTTGTCTGTCATTCTGTATAGTTCCATCCATCCTTTGTTCTGTATATCATTCCATCTATTGTTCAGTCTCTCTGTTAATCTATCATTCGATCAACAATTCTGTCTATCTCTCTGTTGATTGTTCTATTGGTCATTCTGTTCTGTTGTATCATTCTATCTTATTCGGTCTATAAACCTTCAAACTTCAAGGTTTTTAAACTTTTTTTATACCCCCAAAACCTTCAAACAAGCCTTGGTTAAGTCAGCATTCAGAGATTCTCTTGACAAACTTCTAGTCTTTAATTCTAAATGACTGAATTTCAATTAATTAAAATTTTACTTCCTTACATTCAATTTTGAATTTCAGTTCTGCTACTTTGTTTATTAAAAATAAGCACATTGTAACCTTGACCAGTTAGCTTTTGATTTTGACATCAGTTTTTGATTTAACAGACCTGAAACAGCTGTCTCTCCTCACTGCTGCTGATCAAGAGGGTTTGATGGAAGCTGCTTTCTTCATGTTTGTTATTCGTTGTCTTCATGCGTGTCTTCATTAAATGTGAACAACACCATATTCACCTCTGTATCTGTAGGCATCTGTCAAACCCTCACGCCAACCATTACAGCCCACAGTCACAACCAACAGCAACCGTTAATGCATATGCTTGTGTGCACTTATGTCAGAATATATTGTTTTATAGACTGATATCCAGACAGGATGGCAAACAGGTCACTGTATTATTCCTGCAGAATGACTTCACCCGAGGCCATTTCTGCTAATGGAATCATTATATTATTTCATTTATATATGAAAATGGCTTTTTTGTGTGTGTGTTTGTTTACACCTCGCAGTGAAAGTAAGAAAGGGTTATATGTATAAATAGAGGACAGATTGTTTAGATCTAATGGAGTTCTTAGTTAAAGTTCATGTGCTAACATGTTTATCCTACTAATGCTTAGAAGAAATAAAAGGTTGCTTTCAACCACCTGCTGGTTGTTGCCACATTTTGACTGTTCTTTTTAGCATAAAGTCAACTCTTTACCAGATAGATTGATATTGATAAGATCTGTTTTGTGAAAGATCTGTGGTTGTGAAATGTTTAAAATCAAGTGTGAATACAGAGAATTGAATTTTTGAAAGCACATTTGGACCTGTTGGCAGGGTGCGAACTACGGGGGAGCTCGGCTCCACTTAATAAGACATGGGCTCCCCTGAAAACATGATTTGTGAAATTTTGGGGGGTCTCAAAAAAATATTGACAATGTGTTATTTTGACATGCAATTTCAGTTTTGTGTAATGTGATCATCGTGGATTATTATGTGTAAAATTGCAAAAATATCATTTATTCATGCATGACGGCGATTTAAACCTAATTCACTTCAATAAAGATAACTATACATGCTATTCTTGTCATGAGCATCAAGGTGTGGGGGGCGCTGCGGTGCAAATTCCACTCATGTTTAGTACATGTTAACTCAAAGATTCGTAGAAAAAAATATAAAAGTTGGCCTCTGTGGTTGATTCTGTGTTAAGGTAAGGCATGTTATTCGCAATTATGTGTTGTGGCTGGGTTGTTATAGGTCTGCGTGACTCTCGACGTCTTAGGCCTAATTGAACAGAGGAATTATGGTATTCTTCTGTAGCCTGACGATGAGTAACTTTAACCGTTGTTCATGTGAACTCAAAGACAGCCTGATGCTTTGTTTATAGACTATTTGTGGGTGGCTGTTTGTTGTTTCACCTATCAATTCGTGTCGATAAAGTATAATAGGGTAAATCCTGTATAGTGATTTATCCTATATAGTGCTTGCATAAAGCAAGTAGTGCATACACTTGAAGCTGTTATGTATCTTTGTAAGACATTGTAAAGCCCTCTTTTGAGGCAACGCAAGTGCAAATACCCCCCCCCCCCCCTCTCCCCGTTATAAAAAAAAATAAATCAAGTGGGCTCCCCCAAAGTCCACTGTATAGTTCGAACACTGCTTCTGGAAATCCTCAAAGCTCAATGATGTTTCGTCGAGCTTTGGTGATGTTCTTTTCCTCCATTTTTGTTGACTGGATCCTCACTTATCGGTAAAGTCTTCATAAATAGGAATGCATCTCTTAATTCTCATAAAACTTTGTTGCTGAATATTATTTGATAAACAAATGATATGCAGTGTGTCTTTGCAACCACTAACATAGACGAGTCGGTGTTTGTATCGGCACAGTTATCCTTTTTCAGTGTGCATTCTGTATCCTCCAATGCATCGCACTTGACTTGAACTCCATTTCTAGTGTCATGCAATGAACAAGGAAATCACAAGCTGCGTCTCTCTGTCTTTTTGCTCTTTTGTTTGGGACTCCGAAAACCAAAAAAAAAAACCAAATTATATATATATATATATATATATATATATATATACAGTCTATATAAACTAATGCATATAGACGGAGCAAAGCCTTTTTTTTTATAGACTTGTGCCGTACATACAGAGGGCAGGATTCAGCAAGCAGATTTATGCTTGTAATTAATTATATAATATTACTGTTTTTAATAGTAAATGCTCTATGTACTGAGCAGGATTCAGTAAACAAGTAAATAGTAAGCCGTTTATGCATTTAATTTATTTATTAAACAATAGAATATGCTTTATATACTGTGAGACAACAGGACAACAGTATGCTGTCAATATTTTACTATTACAAATTACATAAAACTGTGACAATTACATTTTGTTCTTCTATACAGTAATGCCATTACTGTAACAGTTCTATATTGTAAAAGTATAGTGAAGTTACTATAGCAGACTTACTTTCTTGGCGAAAAGTTCTGATGATAGAGCTGACAGTTGACCTTTGTAAGTTAGGCTGAGCTAACCTGGCAGCCTCTGCCATGGTAAGGCCTCTGTTAACCACATGGTCAGCAATGATGGCCCGGACTTCATTAGAGATGATGGTGCGCTGTCTTCTGCCTACATTTCTCTGAAGACCATCTCTCTGTTGAGGAGCACCACCACCAAAATCTCACACACAGTTCGACTTATATGGTATCTAATTGTGATCATCAGGTGAAAATAATTAGTAATTGATCTTTCTTGACTGAAAGCTCTTGCAGCAATTTGTAACTTACAAATCAGACAACAATCAGACAAGTTGAAAATCTATGGACATAATAAATGATTAATTGATTAAACATTAAGATCAGTTGAATTAAATGAGAGACACATGTATTAAAAGGAATGAGAAGACATGCTAATGCAAAGTTTGATAATAATAGCTTTATGAAAGGCAGTTACTGTGAATGAAACATTTATATAGATGAAACACTTATTTTGGGTAGTGAAAAGGATATTTTGTGATTGTGTATTGTATTAACACAATTGAAAATATGCTGAAATGTTTGAAAAAAGTGCACTTTTGATGATCTGTTGTGATATAAGTACTAAGAGTTTTGAAAATGTACCAATTGCTTGTGAAAATTGCACCAAAGCAATTAAAAAAAACTGTAAACGAGGACAGGAACATGACCAAATAATGCAAAACAGGCACTGAAACACATGAAAAAACAGGTCCAATCCTGACACTGAGCAGGATTCAGCAAGCAGTTTATGTAATTAATTATTTATTATTATTTTTAAATAATAAATGCTGTATGTACTGAGCAGGATTCAGTAAACAAGTACACGATAAGCTGTAAAGAAAATAAAAAATATAGTATTGCTTTTTATGCTGTGGGGGCAGATTCGTAAGCTACTATAATTGTAAAGTATACTTGTCCTGAATGTTGCAATGTTATTGTGTAGGGCTGGGTATTGGTAAAATGTTTTCGATATCGATACCGATACCTTGACTTCGATACCGGTTCCTGAATGATATTTTCACTACCAATTTTTAAAAATCTGCTTACAAGATTACATAGATAACATTACCTCAAAAAACTAGTTGATTAGTCTAGAAAAAAAAGCACAAAGGAACAAAATGTAACCAACACAATAAATCAGTGCAAATAATTTTAATAAAGTTCAAATAGTTTTCAGTTTCCACATCTTTTAGGCTACATTTACACTAGTGCGTTTTCATTTTAAAACGCATAGCTTATACAGAATCAAGTGCGCATCGTGGGCCATAGTGGTCACAAAGGGGGCGCTTGCGAGCACCCTTCTGAAAGCTAAAATGGCGAATAGGACACCCTGTGGTCTCGTGTGAGCCATGTCTCTGCGCGTAACTGGCCTAAACTAGTAGGTGTGTTCAACTTGACTAAGCTATAGACAGCAGACTGCATTCGAAACACCATCGTGGTACTTTAATATCAAACACCTAGTGTTTTTCCTTGATTATAACCCCTTAGGTATTGAAATTTGGTCCCGAACGACAGGACATTTTTCGATACTCGATGGTATCGAGGCAATAAGGTCGTGCCTAAAAAGTATCGAACTCGATACCCAGCCCTGTTGTTGTGGGACAAAGCACTAGTTAGTCACAGAAAAGTTAACTCTGTCATCCTCTTGTGTGTCGCAAATCGCCGTTCCTCTGTCACAAAAACCGGTTAGAGCATCAGAAGCACATACAATCTCCCACAACTTTCCAGTTGATCAGATAGCAGCGTAACTAATGAAAAGCGTCATGAAAGTGACAGAGAGATTAATGAAGTTTCCCATGCTGCATTTTGCATGTGGTTCACCGTGGGCTCCTCTGGGCACAGCTGCTGTTAAATGCTATTCATGGTGACAAATAATGCAGTAATAATCTCAGAAGTGACACCTCCAAATCAAGGTTAAAAAACACATTTGCCAGCCCGGACGAGTGGAGCCGGATGAGGGAGGCTCCGCAGCTATAGATACGGAATACATTTATTTACTTGCAGCCGGCTGGAGACGGGACGATAGGCACGGGAGTGATTGGGAATTCGGGATTAATTGAAAACATCTGTGCGATGATGCAAAATATCGGCCGTTTCCTAGCTGCTGGCGAGCATAAAGCACATCCCATAGAGGCAGTGAGTTCTGTTGTTGCTCTCTGTTTTGTTAGTGTTTTGTTTTTCCTCTCTCTTGAACTCCGTGAGTGGATGAGAGCATGTTATGATCTGTTTTTGCTCTGCATACGTGTTTGATTTATTGTTTGCAAGCAAAGCCTCTGATTTGCAGGCAGTACATACGGGCAGCTTTCGAACGGTCAATTCCTCCTTGACCTTCAGAAAGAATTACAGTGAACCAATCAAGGAGTGAGCTGAGCGAGAGCCAAGAGGGGAATCAAGGTCAAGTGTATGTGTGTTTTTCTGTCTGTGACGACATATTCTCCTACGATGTTTTCTTGGTTATTTAAATATTGCCATAGACTTATATAGTTTCTTTTTAAAGCTAATTATGATGCATACAGACTAAACCTAAAACTTGTTGAACTTTTGGAATATAAAAAACATTTTTAGTGGTGTTCAAGGCCAGTGTCACTAAGATTAATTGTTAATACTTTGTAGCCCCTAAACATTGCAACATAACATGTTGCACATTTGTCACACATGCATCATGTGTGTTGAGGAAAAGTAAGACTTTTGTTCCCCTAGCATATGTTAACCAGCAAAACAGGGACCTGAGCCATATCTAGAGACTTGAGATCATTTTGCTAGAAAGCAACTGCCTTAAAGGGGTCATATGATGTTGCTAAAAGAACATTATTTTGTGTATTTGGTGTAATGAAATGTGTTTATGCGGTTTAAAAAAACACATTATTTTCCACACACTGTACATTATTGTTTCTCCTCTATGCCCCCCTTTCTGAAACACGTCGGTTTTTACAAAGCTCATCGGTCTGAAAAGCGAGGTGTGCTGTGATTGGCCAGCTATCCAGTGCGTTATGATTGGCCGAATACCTCAAGCGTGTGACGGAAATGTTACGCCCCTCACCATACTGTGATGATGCCCTGTCAGCCCGGAGCGATGATTCAAAAACATGAAAACCCATTATAAACGAGGCATTCATTGCATCCAGTAGGGACATAACTATGGATTATAATAATTTATACAGTCTTTTTACGTGTTGCATTGCATCGCGCCGCATAAAACTAAACCATGTCTGCATTTGTGATCGGAGAAATGACAAACAACAAGCACTACTCTACTGCCCAAAACTCGCGTTCGAATCATCAGTGGCAAATCCTTTAAATATAAAAAACGTACTTACAGTCTGTGAGTCAGAACAGCCGGCATTGTAGTCTACTCTACCAGGATCAGGAAACAGTCCTCCATAAAATGTGCTGCACACATCTGAATATTTGGGTTGAAGTGTTCTGGAACAGTGTTGTAAATACAATTTAACCACTGATATCTAGTCGTGTCCATTTTTGGAAGGCCAAAAAAAGTAGTTTCGCTTTCACAACGAACAAAGGGCACACACGGAGGGCTAGAGTGAGCAGAGGCAGGGGGCTAGAGTGAGGAACGGCCGGAGGGCCAGAGTGAGCAGAGGCGGCGGGCTTGAGAACGGGGTGGCCGGCGGATTCGACGAAGGAGCATCCAGAGGGCTTGCGGCAACCACATGTGACGACCCCGGGCTGGACTCCGCTTCGTACACGGTAAAAGCTGATCCGGCAATCCACAGCGCAAAGTTGTTGTATTTACTCAAGCGACCAGCACGGATCAGCTCCAGGGCATGATGAAGCGGATATCGTCCTCTTTTGGAAGACCAAACAAAGTAGTTTCGCTTTCACAACGAATCACACAGCGCCTTCATGACATGGCGGCGGCGGCAACAATACTACAGCGAGAATCAAAGTTATGCCTTCTTTCTTGCGTGAACATTTGGGCGGCGTTATGAAAATCTTCCCACATAGTGACGTAGGTATGTGGGGGCATGTTAGAACGAGCCATTTTAGGTAGGCGTGGCTGACTCTTAACTTTTATAAAGAATATCTCTTTGGATTTTGAGACTTTAGTCTTTGCAACTTACAGATCTTCTTTATGCACAAGAGCTTGTAACACTTCAAAGAAAAAGGAAAAATTTAAATTGCATCATATAACCCCTTTAAACTACCCACAACACCATCATAACAGCCCAGAGCACTCTAGCAACAACCTTAGCTTAGCCTTGTTTAATTTTTTAAACAACAACATATAATTATCTCACATAAATGTATGATCATGCAGTACATTTTTGTTTTTACAATGGGGCAATTATTGCACACTAGCTTACACTCAGCACAAGCCTGAATTGGTGAGCTGTATGTGAGGCGGCCTGATGTGTGTATGCTTTGAGTGTGCATGAGCGCACTGTCTCTAGGAGAGCGCACGAGTGCTGAATGGCTTAAAAACTGGCAAGACTTAAAAAGAAATGCAAATGATAAACTATAGCGACAATGTGACACTGCCTGGACTGTGCAAGTGACAATTCCTGCAGCTCACTTATAGTGCAGATGCGTGTCACAGACATTTTTCAAATGACTTTGTAAGGTATATAATAAAAAATATGAATGTACCTCACCTTCAGCATTATAATTATTTCACACGTCCTGAACAGAGATTGAGACGGTGCCGCTGCATGTCATGACAAACCTCTCACGGCAGGTGCGTCGTCAGCTTGAGATCGGTTTATGAGATCGGCCTTTACAGAGACAGCCGATCAAACTTCCCAAAGCGATTATCGGCCGATAGCGATCAGTAGCCGATCAATCGGAGCACCCCTAATTTTACAGATGCATTATTCACTTACCAAAATACTACCAGAATACCTTTGGCAATGTTCTGAACACATTAAAAAAAGATTGAACTGTCATGCATGCATTCATTTGTCCTTTAACAGCTGAGTCTGTGTAAGATGTTGCAATACACATAGCTGTCACTGAGAATACTTATTTATCTGAATAAGTATGAGATGTGTGTGTGTTGTAGTTTGCATCAGTTTTAGGTTTGAGAACATAGTTATGAATGGATTTAGATGGATCTCTGTGATCTCTCGTTGTTTCACCCACTGCTGCTGCATCCAGAGGTCCTAAGGAATTTTTATGGTGGTCACAGGCCACAACCTTAGGCATTAGTCTCTAGATGGGTGAAAGGCAGAAACTCCATGTGGACCAATGAGAAGTCTTGTCCTTCCTGGGCGATAGAGTACCCCCCCCACCCCCACCCCCCACCCCGAGGTTGTCTTCTGCCTCTAAGAGGTGTCTGGCAATTGTCGTAGCCATCTTTTATTGATGGCGGTTTGACAGTGTGCTAGTTAGTACACAAGTACAATCAAAATGTAGCAAAAATCTTTGGTCACTGTTGTGGTCAAAGGAGGGACATGCCATACAATGAGACATGGAAGTGCTGGAAAACACCTAGCACCACCCCAAACAGCTAAGCAACCATTCGCAAACCACATAGCACAACTAAACAAAACAGCTGGAAATATCCAGGCAACAACCCAGAGACATCGCATAATATATTGCATGCCATAACAAAACACAGAAACTCAGCAACCGCCGCCAGAGCAGGCTGTGCACTGGTCTGAAACATAATATCATACACCAAGAACAACATTACAGCATGTGGGAACCACCAGAACAAACTTTAGTAACCATGCGAAATTGGAGCACCATTATAGCAATGCCATAGCCACAACCGAGAACCACTAGCAAACCAGGTGTAAATCCCACCCAGAAAACCCAAATCAGCACCTAGCAATGCCATAGCGACCACAGAGAACACTCTAGCAACCAGCCTGAATATACTAGCAACACCATTGTAACAACTTGGCAACCATCCAGAAGATAGAAGCATCCATATACTGTTGCAACACTATAGCGACTATTTGGGACACCCTAGCAACAGCAACCATATAACAACAACATATTAACAACAAGGACCAAAGCAATACTAGAAACTACATAGCAACACCCTAGCAACCATGCAGAACATTGTAGCAACAATGTAGCAATCATTTAGCCAATAACATAAACAGGAAACAGCAGAGAAACCACACACAATACCCATGTAAACTACCCTAGGGAAAACTAGCAACCATGCAAAAAAAAAACTAGTCGAACCTATAGCAGCATAACCATAACACACATAAAAACTGAAGAACAGAAACCAATCAGACTACCTAGTAACAAACCGTACAAGATAGCAACCAGGCAGAACATGGTATTGTAAAAAAAACATAGCAAAAACATAAACAGGACAGGGGAGAATAAACTAGCAACTACCTAGCAACTCTGCAGAAAACTGTAGCAACCATATAGCAACACACATAACAAACAGACAACTGCAGAGAACCAACGAGATCCCTAAGTAACCACACCTTACAACCTAGAACATGCCAAAACATGGTCGGTAGCAACCATTATAGCGACACAATAACATGACGCACGAGGAATACCCTAGCAACAACTAGAACATCTAGAACCACGCGAACAATGGTAGCCACAATGTACACAACATATAGCAAACAATATAAAAACAATCAGCAAGAGAAACCACCCCAAAAACCCTACTAACTACCAGAGACACCTAGAACCATGCAAAACATGGTAGCACCACTTATAGAGCAAAACCATAAAAAAACAAAACTGAACGAGAAACAACCCAGAATCCTTTAGGTACACCACACCTTACAACCTAGAAACCATGCAAAACATGTTAGCAACCATTTATAGAACACAACACGAACGGCACAGGGAGATACCCTCAGCAACAACCAGAGCACATTAGAAACCAATAGTAACAAAATAACAAACGAACTGCCGAGAAGAACCACCCAGAATACCATAGTAAAAAACCTTACAACTCGAAACCACGGCAGACATGGTGCACCATGTAGCATTCATAGCAAACCACACATAAATACCCTACTAACTACCTAGAGCAACCTAGCAACCGTGCAAAACATGGTAGCAACCATATAGCCCACATAAACCGAACAGCAGAAAATACCTAGCAACCACCTAGATCAAAAAGACAAAATTTAGAACATGGTTAGCAAAACCCATATAGCAGCCAACTTAGCAGAACAGTGGGAGGAAACCACCCACAATACCCTAGCAACCACCTAGAACTTAGAATGGTAGAAACACCGTAGCGACCAAAGAGAACACCCTGGCAACCATCCAAAACACCCTAGCAACTGTCGAGCAACACCACAGCCAAAAAAAAACTGCCAAACACTTTTACACCATGAAAGTGGCTTCTTCTGCAGCTAATCAAATGCTCACATTTTCTTACTAGATAAATTACTAAAATAAAATAGAAATTGTACTTTTTTTTATTTGTTTCCTTAATGAGGACATCACCAGATAACTGGAAAGAGAGAGAGAGAGAGCATGATAGATGAAGTAGGGAGGTGCTGGAAGAACGAACGAGAGATAAGAGAGAGAGGGAGAGAGCAGTGCCCGAGGAACACTCAGACAGAACAAATGAGCAGCCGCAGCTCGACTCCCGCCAGAGACGCTGATATCGGCACGCCGGAGAGAGCTGCTTCACCAGGAGTCAGATTACAGCCGGAGAGGATCACCGCGCTCTGAGGCACAGCTGAGGACGGAGGTGCAAGAGCAAGACTGAGTTTCTCTGAAGTGGGATCTCAGTTCACACACATAGATAGGGACAGAAAACTAGCGAGGAGTTGTTGCTGTCCTCGTGGTCGTGGTTCCCCACATGCACAGATGAGATCATGGATTCACTCTTGACGGCAGTGGTGCGTGGGGACGCATCCATGGATCTGGATGCGTGACGACCATGGAGAGCATGTTTATCGGTAAGTCAAGTCAGTCAGTTTGAAACTCTGTGGTTTTTGTTTTCTAGACTCCCCGTCTGGCGAGCACAGCGGGGGTTTCTTGCAGGGACATCAGAGGAGCTCGGCTCGCGTGCCTCACCAGACACCCGATTTGTTGCGGTGGAGTTTAGCAGATGCGAAAGAGCGTGAAATCGTGATTTTAGGAAACGTGCAGCTCTGTGTCTCAGCGTGTCGTCTGGAAATGATGCTTCCCGCTGAACGGATGATTCCTTTCCAAATGTGCGGAGGAACGGGAACAGAGCTCACAGCAGGAGACACAGCAGATCTGTTGCTCTGAGGTGAAGCCGATGCATTGAATGCAGCTTTTAGGGGTTTAAAAACATGATTTAAAGATTTTGGAATGTCAGAACAAGTACTGGGATTGTAAAAAAAAATGGACATGAACTTTTAAGACATTAGGTTTAAATTTACATGAACGTAAAAGGCTAAGTGTGCCGTTTTTTTACATGCTTTGTACCATTTTTATTACATTACATCTTGTTTTGCAGTCCTGCAGTGTAACAATAATTTTTTTTAACAATAATAGAAACTTTCTTATTATATTACCAAATAATGCAATATTACTTCTGAAGATAGCATTAATTATATAATACTCTCTGAATAATGCATAATTATATATGATATATATAATATATATATATATATATATATAGTATATAATATCATACTCATCGCTCCCAATGCTGTGTGCGCTGGAAGTGATTGATGTTCCTTTTGACAGATAACATCCTTCTATATTTGATATTATATATTACACAGCTATTTTTTTCAATCATTCTTTATTTACACACACTTTCCTTGCATTTTAGTTGTTGTGAATTTAAATCATTTATTACTTATTTAAATAACTTCTGACTGAAATCAAAGATACCTTGACGTTGTTGGTCCCTGATGTCCAGCTTCGATGTAATAGTCAATGGGATGTGGTGCACCACCTGTCGTGTATGTAGACACGGGTTCTGTTTAAAAACCTAGTGAGCTGCCTACGTTGGCAGCATTTTAAGGCATCAAAGGTGCAAAAACAGTTCTAAAATATTGCAGCTTGATTGTTCTGCCAGATTCTAAAGCAGGACTGCATGAATCCTGAGCTGTGAATGCAGTCCCACAATTCATTGCAGTGAGTTTTGTGATCAAGGTGGCGGATGAAGCATATACATATAATTCATTTGAAACCAAAGTGTTGATAAAAATGTAAATCTGACTAGGTTTTGCAACTGTGTAATGTTGACTTATAAGGGGACATTCGCACAGAACGTGGTTTTCTATGTAAATTGCTTGTAAAATGCATTGTTTTCCCCCATTCCACTGCCTGCGTCTTGCAAAAACAAAACAGTGCAGACATTTAGCATTTTCATACACCGCAAATTTCCAGGGCAAGAATATTTTTTCATCCAGTGCAGCTTGAGCAATCGCATGGGTGCCAATTGGGATCAAATCTGTGTTGGTTCTGGTCCAAAAAGGTCAATAAACTGTCTTAAATCGAATTCTTTTACAATTGGGAATCTCTGAAATGGGCTATTGGACTCCTGTGGCTTTAGAGCAGTGCAGATTTTGTTGTGATGTGGGTGATGACAGCAGAGACTGCAGTGTGGTTAATCCAGATATGTAATTGATTTGGTTTATACTCTCAGATCGCAAAGCACATGGCTGGTGCTTCCTGACCAGGGCTAGTTAGGAGTCAATTGTAATCAGGTTTGCATGCAATTTATATATTTGCATTTTTTTTAAATGAAATGTTTATTTTTTATAATTGAGGAATAGAATAATTTAATTATTCACATAAATGATGAATGATACTGAATCCAGTGCACAGTATTACAACTGGCCCTTCGTAGAAGCAACTGTGCAAAGCATCCGTGGCATAATATATTGACTCATCCCTCAAACAAACAAACAAAAATTATGGTTACAGCTATGCACTTACTATGGAAGTCTAAGATGTGAGGCATTCCAGAGGGATTCAGAGCAGAGACATGTTGAAGCACTGTGCATGTTTATTATTTGAGCTGTTTAGTTGACTCAACTCAATCATCCATTTAGCAGTGGGACTACTTGTCTAGATGAATATCTGGTTATGCATTACTGACATAATTCCTGTGTGTGGATTTTCCTGTTAATACCTGAAGTAGTGTCTAGTCTGTCTAATGGTGTGATTCTTAATTTGATGGAAGGATGTGCTGTAATCATGTATCCGGTGGATTTTTTTTATTTAAAAAAAAAAATCAGTTATGTTAATCATTTATCATTCTGGTGCTTTTTAATTGTTGGTTTTGTTTTCCCAGATGATTTTAAAGGGACAAAACATGTAGCATGAAAGAATAAAAGCTGAAGTTTAAAAAATTAGAAGAAAAAAAAAAAAAAAAAACAAAAATATATATATATATATTATAATATAATATATATTATTTGCATTAATAAATAACCATACTACTAACCAGTACCACTAATACTACTAATTTGTATTTATTATTTTATTAAAAAATAAGCATGGTATCAAATATACTATTATTATGTAATTATTTATTTTATATTTGATATAAAAAGGTTTTGATTTACAATTTTTTAGATTATAGATGTGAGCTGTGTAGGTAATACAATAAATAAATTACTATATATCTATATATATCTATAATATACGACTATTAAAAAAAAGAATGCACGGCTATTTTTCAATGACCGTCAAGATTCTTTTCAGCAGTATAATGGTGTAGTTATGACTTCTACCAGCAGGGACAAACTGTGCATGCTAACCAGCTAAACCTTGATTCCATAACATGAGAGGAAATATTGTATAACTTTGCCCAGAGTTGTTAGAATAGTCATGTTAAAACATGCTGTTTTGTTAGTCTTGGTGCTTTATTTTTGATATTTGTGCATTTTACTCTCTATCCTAGTGCAATACCTCAGAGACTTCCTTTGTAAGTGCATTGCTGTAAATAATGCAAGATTTTTGCTTGTTTTCAAACTGAAGGACACAAAATTGTTGTATTGATCTAAACTGCTGTATATTATGCACTCTTAGGATGTGTTTTGACTGACAGTTCAGCAGGATAGACTCTCTGTACTATGCAGTGTGTTCTGAGTGCAGGTGTGTGCTTTTTTTTCAGAGATATAAAGGGACATGGAGAAAAAGCAGACTGGATCAAGTTTAGGAGAATCCTAGTGACGAGCAAACAGAGTGGATGTGATTAATTATTTACGTGCCATATTTGTCCTCCAGACATAATTTTATTTTCTCTCAGTGAGCAACGCTGCAAGCAGCAAGTGCTGTTTTAAGATGATGGGCACATCTGAACAGAGATATGGAGATGATGCTACAAGCAGTTTCTCTGACACACACACACACAACAAACATGTATACCTCGGTCTTACTCGATCGCGGCCAGCAGTGGGAAGTGTTGTGTGTTTAGCGGTGTTGATAGAGTCAGTGAGACTGAGAACTGAAACAGGTGGGTGAGCGTAAAGTCAAAGTTCATGCTTGAATTCATGTTTTGGCCAAATTTGATCATGTTGGGTTTCCTTTGCATCCTCTCCAGTTTATAATCTGCCACTATATATTGCACTTATGCATATATGTTGGCTTTTCATTGTAGTTTGATATGTCAAAAAGCTATTTTTACATTTGGCAAGTTTCCATCCAGTGTTTTTATGCACATTTTGGGATATTGCATAAACAAATTCTGTGGGGAAACACATAAATGTTTTCAAAAACACATAAAAAATGTATACGTTCAAACCTTTTTTTATTCTGTAAGAAGTTATGTGCATAAACTACGATGTAAACATGTTTACCAAATAAATTCCTAGATGCACATCAAAAAAGGCATGTGAAGTCATGTGACTGAATAATGAGCTCAGATGCTGTCACGTGGATACTTGGGATGGAAAAGTTGTTTTATTTGCACCAAAGTAAAAAAAACAAAAAAGCATTAATAGTTCACTGATAGGTAAGAATCACATAAGGAAACCATAAAGACCTGAATCATTAATTACAGAAAATGACTTAAGTTTACAATAATCTAAATTGTACATCTGATTGCGTTTGTTTTTTTGCGTTTAGATTTTCCGATCTGATTAAATTGACCTGGAGCCTGAATAACAGAGACCTTCTTAAGACAGAAGATAAGAATGTACAATTCTTGAAATGCAAGAAGTTCTCAAACATTTTTATAGGTTTTTATGGTACTACTAAATTATATTTATGGAATAGTTAAGATCCATTTAGTACCTGTTAACCACTTTTTGAGCATTGACCTGAAAATGAAATTTCCAACTTAAATTGTCGTAAATCTTGAAAGCTTTGGAGCACAGACTTAAAGGTGCCATAGAATGCAAAAATCACTTTTATAAGGTGTTTGAACACAGTTGTGTGGCCGCAGTGTGTGAAAACACCCAGCCTATAATGGTAAAAATCCACCCACTCGTTTTTTTTATAATCCCAATAAATCTTAAACAGTCTCTCCAAATGAGCAGTTTCAGATTTCTCCCTATATTGACGTCATACTAGGGAAAAATCCCGCCCATTTGTGACGCTCCCTGCTCTATTAGCATACACCCCGCCCTAAGTGAGAAGCAGCAGTCCGCCATTACTGTTTTCTTGTTGTAGCTGCTGGAGATACAATGTCACCACCAATGAAGCATTACAAGTGTTGTGTTTCGGGAGTCTCCATAGACCGCTGAGGACACACAGTGGATACATTTAATTTTCGAAGGAAATGTCCTGAAAAAAAAGGAAAAGTCCTATATATTTGTGCCAATCGTTTTACACTGGACTGCCTCACAAACAAGGTTCAGTTCAGCGCTGGAGTTGTACAAAGGTTGATTCTGAAAGAGCGATCGATACCAATGCTTTGTGTATGCGAATGTCAGCTCCAGACAAAGCAAGCATCACGCATCATATTTTGTTTTCCAAAAGAGCTTCTTGGCTCTCTGTAAAGGCTAATGTTGCTAAAGCTACCATTGTCTCTGCCTGTTTTCACTGATGCTGCCTTCACATGCTACCAGAATGATAGTATATACAGGAATGTGGTAGTTAAAAATTGCATATGGAAGCAATGTGAATTCGGTAACACAGTCACCACCAGTTAAACCGTAACACCGGTATGCCCACGAGCATGAGCTCTTGAAGCTCCTCGCTCTTCTGAAAAGGGAGGCGGGAGCACCGGCTCATTTGTATTTAAAGGGACAAACACAAAAACGGCTTGTTATGGCTCCTACCCTAAACGTGGCAATTTCAACAAGCTATAAAAAATTATTTGTGGGGTATTTTGAGCTAAAACTTCACATACACACTCTGGGGACATCAGAGACTTATTTTACATATTGTAAAAAGGGGCATAATAGGTCAACTTTTAAGTTTGGTCTCTTTTTAAAGAAGACACATGGTGGTTTATTATTATGAAAAATGCACAAAATACAGTTTTTAAAATGTTATATGAAATATATATTTTCCAAAACATGTTTTACTGTAAATGCAGGAAAGTCATAATCTACCAACAATTTGTGTTCCGAATGAGGTTGATATTGCAAAAAAAAAAAAAAAACCTTTCAGTAAGATTTTGTTTGGGCACAGTACCAAACACTTCCACTAGATGAAATCAATTTCCAGTCCGGTTATTTTTGATTGCGAAAAGTGCAAATGTGATTTTTTTAAGGACCATTTAACCTTTTTAAATCATGTCCATGATTTTTTTTTCTTTTAATGTGTGTTCACCTTATTATGCTATCATTATTAAATTATTAAATTATGCTTTTTTTCTATCTTAAATGTTTTTGGGAATACAAGATTCTTAAGAATTTTGGTATCCGGCCTCTGTCTATAATGGTTATATATATCTATAATATATATATATATATAATACACACACATATATTAAGTATATATACTATATACACACTACCATATCTACATATATATACATACAGTATATATATATATATACATACAGTATATAGATTATCTATATATCTAATATATATATATATATATATATATATATATACTGTATTATATTGGTTCATCACCATTTCTGTTCTCTGGTAAGTGAGGAGATTCACATGCAGATAATGAGAGAAATTCAATGAGGCAGCCAGCGGTGAGGAGAGAAGTATGGCATTGGAAGGAATGCGGGATGCATAAGTGGAGATCGCAGGGCTCAGCGACCATGCTAACCATTGAACCCTTGACCCCTTTCTGTAAAAGTGTGAGAGGTTGTTTCAGCGCTAAGAGCGAGGTGGTCTCCATAGACGAGAAGGTGCTGAAAATACAGCTCACAGAAAGCAGCACAATGATTGACTGCAGGGCAGAGAAGATTGGACATTTTCCACATTACTGAAAACAGAGGCGTAAAAGTCTCAATCTCGCTGCAGGCACGGTGTCAAAAAGCCTCGTAACAATCAGAATGTTCTCATCAACTTAAGTCGTGTTCCCTTAAACCCGAGTGACATGCTGCCAGCATTGATGTTTTGCCTGTTTGCCTTTTTCCAGAAAGAGGCTTTTGAATGTTGTTGCATCGTGTGCACACCATAATCAAACCTTGTAAAGCTCAAAGCCCTGAGGAGATAAAACCCAGATGCTTGGGACTAAAGACACCCTCCTGGTTAGCGCCGGGATAGCGGTGAGCCCTTCGGCGCAGTTCCTGCTGTCACTCAGGCCGCGGTTTTGTTGCATATTTAATTCTATTTTCTTGTTCGGTGTCTGGCTCCGTGACAGCATTCCTTTAGCCTGATGTCGTTTGACATGTCAGAGTCGAGTCCCCGACATGGAGGCCTGAGGTTGACATGCTTTGTCAAGGGAGAACGAAGATGTGCATGCACTTGCACAAAAACATGTGGCACAACAATTTAGGCCTGCAGCAAAGGCGAGTTTTTTTATTATTCTCTTGTTTTATTATTATTTCTCCTCCCTACAGACCCGAAGGACTAGAGGAATTAGTAGCGTTTTGTTTCGTAATCCATGTCAAATTGTTGCTGAGATTTCAAAACTCACAGGAAAGAACAAACACTGAGATTATTTGAGATACAACAGCACGTGTAACTCCATGTCACATCAAAGAAATTGAATCGTGATTTTTCGATCTCAGTTGTTAATGAATTCAAGTGGAAACTTTCTCTAAAGTCTGCCACTTTCTTCTCAGAAAAATACCTTAATAATCTAATTTCTAGAGTTTCAGAGGCGATCAGGCTCTGCAGTCAAAAGAAGAGAAAAGTTATTTTAGATAACCATATGGTATAGACAAGTCACAAAGGAGATCTCATTAATAACTCACCTAAACAATAATGGGATCAAATGCAGAGGTCTCCAACCCTGCATAACCTTATGATAGAAGAATCACAAAGCAGATCTTGTTAATATCCAAGTTGTTTCTCCTAGACAATAATGAGGTCAAATGGAGACATGAGAGAAAACCTAGCAATTTCTCTTGAAAATCCTTAGTAATCTAATTTCTAGAGTTGCAGAGGATATCAGAACAATTTCAAGCTATGCAATCAAAAGAATAAGAGAAAGCGTTTTTTTTTAGATGATCTTATGTGATAGAAAAATTCTAGTCAGCAATGCGATCTAATGGAGACTTTAGAGTCAATTTCTCCTTAGAAAAAGACCTTAGGAGAAATTGGAGATCAGAGAAATGTCAAGCTATGCAATCAAAAGAAGAGGAGAAAACTTGTTTTATGGATTTTATTTTAGATAGCACCTAAACCCATGCATTAGAAAAATCATAAGGGAGATCTCAATAACATCTCAGTTGTTTCTTCTAGACAATATTGAGATCAAGAAAAGATTTCCTCTAAAGTCTCCAACTTTCCTCTGAGAAACATACCCTAATAATCTAATTTCTGGAGTTTCAGAGAAGGAGAAATTGGAGATCGGAGAAATGTCAAGCCTTGCAATCAAAAGAAGAGCTTATTTTAAAATAACCCTATGAGATAGAAACATTTCAAAGGAGATCTCATTAATATCTCAGTTGTTTCTCTTAGACGGCAATGAACAAATAGAGACTTTCCCTTGACTCTCCTGCATCCCAGATGTTTCTCCTGAGACAAAAGCCTCACGTGAAAAGCCTCAAGAGACCCTCTGTCACTAGCATTCTCTATTCTTTTTCTATTCTATCTTATTGTTTTCTTTTTATTCATTACAAAAAATGACCCTCTAACGCTAGCATTCTCTATTCTCTATTCTTTTTCTATTCTTTTGACTTGTTTTATTTATTTATTTTTAAAAGACCCTCTAACACTAGCGTTCCCTATTTTTTTTTTCTCGATTCTATCTACTTGTTTTTCTTTTTATTTATAATATTAACTTGTCACAGTACTTACCTATTATTGCCCTTGTTGGTTGGGTTTGACTTGCCTTATATCCTCATTTGTGAGTCGCTTTGGATATAAGCGCCCGCTAGATGACTCTGCTAATGTAAATGTAAAAATTAATCTGTCTCTACTATAGTTTCACAACAGATCCAAGGTGTCCCTAGCATGCCATAGTTGTCAAGAATCAGTTTTGGCAAGAGATCTCCGTGCGACAATGTTTCAGGTCAATTCCCATAACCAATGTGACCCCCTGAACCACAAAACCAAAGTATACGGGTATATTGTAAGCCATCCCAAAAATACATTGTATGGGTCAAAATTATCGCTTTTTCTTTTATGCCAAAAATCATTAGGATATTAAGTAAAGATCTTGTTCCATGAAGACATTTTGTAAATTTTCCTACCGTAAATATATAAAAACTTAATTTATTAGTTATATGCATTGCTAAGGACTTCATTTGGACAACTTTAAAGGCGATTTGCTCAATATTTAGATTTTTTTTTTTTTTGCACCTTCAGATTCCATATTTTCAAATAGTTGTATCTCGGCCAAATATTGTCCTATCCTTATAAACCATACATCAATGGAAAGCTTATTTATTCAGTTTATTCAATTTAAAAATGGTTTTGTGGTCCAGTGTCACAAATGATTTGAGCTGATTCACACTAATCTCCTAGTGTATTCATGTTATGAATTGTCTCATTTTTGTCAAAAAGCAAAACTGATACTTTATTGAAACAAAGAATAAGATCGCTCCTGAGTGATCCATTTTTCACCAGCATCACATTTCTGCATTGCTTTGTGTTTTTGGTCTTTTTTTTTCTTCTCTGGCTTTTGTCTCGGTTTGGATAAGGAACGCTGTTTCTTTTTCTGGTTCGGTAATGGGATGTACTGTAAAAATCTGCCTTTCCAACGCCACCCACACAAACTCTCGTACTGTAATAAAACAAGCCATTTACTTTTGTTTTCCGCCACTGGTTTTTGTCTCTCCCACTTGACTAGTGTTTGTGTCTACTGCTATTACAGATAACAGCCAGTCCAGAGTCTCGGTTTGACAAGCACATTGTTCAAATATTTATAGTAGCAAGAGAGTTTGTTAAAAAGTAAATGATATAGCAGATGGTTTGGAGGAACAGGTACGAAAGTCATGATATCATCGCTGGCAGTGTTCGGACCCTCGGCGGAGATTTCGCTGCGTGTGGCAAAGACATGTTCTGGATCATCATGTCTTGCTTGAATTGATATCATGAATTCTGTGCTTGTTATGATTCCTTCAAAGTAGGTCGTGTTCCCGCGTCAACATCAGTGTTGATCCTACAACAACATTCCTATCAATCTGATTTTTAGGAATAAAAAAGGCCAAAAGTTAAAAGTTACTGTAGTTTTCAGTTTGTTGCCACGTATTATGCACAGTTCAATCTATGGCTGTTATGATCCAGCTTGTGTTTCCCTGTTTCGCTGTTAACACTGTTAAGTGTTTTTTCCTGCTGCTGTTGTGTCCATTCCTCTGTCTCCCAAGCTTTCTTATTTGTTCTCATAGTTACCCTCCTGTGTTCCCATGACAATTGACATGCCCCCTTATTTAGCTTGTCTGTCTGTTTATATACAGTATAGTGCTTGGTTTCACTTGTGTTTGCTAGATGTTGGATTTTTTTCCTATATTGTTTCCTGGTTTTCCTGTGTGGACTATTTTATGTCATGGTGTGGATTATATGAGTTTTGTCTTTTCTTAATTAAAGTCATGCGTGCATGTGGATTCTGTCTCTGCCTCATCTGTTCTTTATAGTGGCAGGCTTATTATAGTTTTAATTTGTAATCCCTAATCTAAAAAACACTTTAGATTAGGGAGCACTATTCACTATTAAATATAGTTTTTGACTTTTAGTATTTTAGGGCTACCAAAGTTAATGCACTAACATTAAATGTGTACTTTACGCTAAATTTCTCAGCACAGTCTAGTGGCATTTTATGTTTTATGAAGGCAGTTTGTAAAGGTTGCACGTTTTATGTGTCATGTATCAAGAAATAAAGCTCAAATTAATTTACAGTCAATTTTAGCTCATTTTTGTTTTTCGAGTCAATTTTGTTTATTTTGTTTTCTCCAGTTTTATCTTTATTTCAGTTTCAGTGTTTTTATTTCAGTGTTTTCATTTAGTTTGTCATAGTTTGTGTAAATAATAAACAGAAATAGCAAAAAAATTAACTAAATAGCTAGCCATATTGTGTCTGAATTTTCAAGAATTGATTGGTTGCTTTAGTTTTTGCTTTTTTATTTTCAGTGTAGTTTTGTTTCCACTCTGTCATTGTTAGCTTTAGTTTTCTCTGAGTATTCTAGTTAATTTTTTCTTATTTATTTGTAGTATTTTAATTTGTTACCTGGTATCATATAAAAAATGTTTATCAGCACAGCAAAATGTAGTGTTATTGATAATTAGTGGTATTTTTATGTTTATTACAGGTAGGTTTTATAAAGGTTGTAATATAGCATGTACCAAAAACTAAAGCTATATAATTTGTGTCCCTTTTAATTTTATTTGAGTCAATGTTGGAGCCATGTATATGATGTATTTTAGTTCACTTTCAGTTTTTCCTGGTTACGTTGTTTTTTTTTTTGTTTGTTTTTTTTATATTTAAATGGTTGACAAATTGTAATTTTTTTTTTTAGTAGTGATTTACAAGAATAAACAACACTCATACTCCATCAGAAATTGGTCTCTTACCATACCATACTGTGGGTTTGGGAGAGGGTAGACCTTCGAAAATGCTTTGAAACGAGGTACCGTGCGATGATTGTCATCCCAAAGAGTGATTTTTTTTTAGGAGGCTCGCAGCACGATTGTTTATATTTTAAAGAAAGATTACAAAAACAGATATTGTTTAATTTTGAAAAATAACACCAGGAATGTGCATCTGACTTTCCACCAGATCAGCCAGTTTACTCGCACAACAGTTTACTTGTTCAAAGGGTTACGCGAATAGCATTGCATGGTTCATTTGGAGCATTTGGCTTCCCATGAAGCTCATAACTAAATAAAACGGGCTGCGTGATGATGAGGAAGGATAATTTGGTGTGCAGATGCGAGGGACGTCAGCACTTCTAAAATAAACGGCTAAAGAAAAACACACTTAATAATTAATCTTTTTCTCTCCAGTGGTTGCACATGTGCTTGAGGTCGCCGTGCATCATCTCATAACCGAGTGTGTTTCGTGACTTCTCTCTCTTTCTCTTCCTCAGGTAACGCGTGTCAGAGCGGACTGGTGCCAGCGCTGGTTCGAACTCCTCTGCCCACTGTGCTGCCCTCTCTGGGCATGAAGCACTTCCTTCCCTTCCCTCTGGACAGCGGCTCCACACTCAGCCTCATTCCCAGCTTCAGCAGCGTGAGTCACACAAACACATTTCTTCTGGAGGTGCTAATGAGGTTCACTCTGTTCTCGCGCTGGTAGTTAGACACGCCATCCACTGTGGTTGGAAGAGAGTGTTGCTTGTGATAATGAGTGCTGGTTGTTCTGGGACTGTTCGTTGTGGAGTGGTTTGCAGTGAATTCTGGAAATATAATGCCAGCTGTTGTTGTAGGCTCGGGTTGTGAAGTTCTGAAGATCATATAAGCATCTACTGCATAGTCAACTGGATGCGGGAGATGATAGATGCAGATCTTGCTTATGAATAATAACAATTAATGTTAAAAGAAGAGGAATGACTAATTGTCTTAGTTGATTAAGAAAAGTCACAAAGGACATCTATTGAATGTCTTGTTTGTTTCTCATAGTTACTAATGAGGTTACATGGCGAACATAACAGAGGCCTTAGGTATTGTACTGTACTGTACTGTACTGTACTGTAGTTTCTGAAAAGAGCTCAGACTCTGCTATGATATCAAAGCAGATATTATACATGTTGTTAATTTTACAGCTCTTTACTTTTACTGTATGACTCATTGGAAATTGTAGAAATAAATGGAATTTAGAAATAAAATCCGAGACCAATTTGATACTTAAACAAACCATAACTTAGAGCTCCATTACGTCTCCTGAGTTATGAAAGAGAAACCTCTGAGAAATTTTCACTGTGATGCTGAGACAACACTAATATGCTCATCAGCATTTAACTGTTCTCATTAGAAAAAAGTCTCTTAAATATCTTCTAACTTCTTTTAAGCACAAATGAGAATAAATGGAGAAAAAAACATTGAAAGAAGCCTTAACAATATCTCAAACTGTGTTCAGATTTGCAAAGAGACCACAGTCTGTGATTAAAAGCCAGAGACCTCACTATAGGAACTCATATTCTCCTATATACTGTATATGTCTTATTTCTCCTAAAATGATTTTAAGATGACTCTTAAGTCAACCATACCTCTGATTTCCATTTATTCTCCTGAGCTTTAAAAGAGAAACCTCTGAGCAATCTAGCCTTCCTCTGGGATCACTTTTTTTGCATTGCTTTGGGTTTTTGACAGCATGAGAAATACATTATTGCAAGATGCTGGTGTGGCACTGAAGCACTCACCCATCGCGCCACCAACAGAAGGGAACCTCTTTGATTATTCGTGCATGTGCTCAAGTCTGAAAAAGCAGAACAGACAGGCCGTGTTGTCCTAAGACAGCGTATCGCTAGGAGGGAATTTGGCTGGAGGGACGATTGAACTGGCTCGACCTGTGTTTGGAAACTGGAGTGTGGGATTTTTCAAACATGCTGGTAGCAGATGCATGCATGTGGAGCGGAGAGGTACAATCGTGCATCACAGAAGAGTTTAGTCATATGCACACACACATACACACTTGATAGCGGTTCAGAGAGAGGCAGCGATGGTCGCCAAGGCTGATATTTGCTCTGGATCCCTAATCTGTATTTAACAGACTTTTCCTTCAGTAATGAGTTGTGCATTGGCCATCCTCTGGAGCCAGTAATCTGATACTAGATTAACTCACAGCAATCTCTCTCTCGCTCGCTCTTGCTCTTATGTTATGTTGGAGAAGCTCACTCTCATATTAAATTCCAGAGTTGCCTTGATGCATTTATGTCCCATTCTGTTGTTTTTTTTTGCTCGGTGCACTTTTGCACGTGGCACAGATGCAACAGCGGATTTGTTTTTGCTGTTCAGGAGTGCAGAAAATCTGCATCAAAATGCATTGTAGATTGCATTGGACAATTTAATTGGGGCACCTCAAATTAATATATTAACTATAAATATTCAACACAACTTTATTGTGTTATGGAATGCAAACAAAAATATAAAAATCTATAAATTCAAGTTATTAATTTTTTGTATAATGTTTTACACGATACAAATCATTGCAAAGCAACTTTACAGCAAATTAAGTTTCTACAATATTTAGTGGTAGCTTATAAGTGGTGACTGTCAGTTAATGTACATACGGCAGAAATGTATGGAAAAATCAATTAAAGATGTAATCAATTAAAGACGTAATCAAACAGACAATGAACACTATTAATAGCAATTATTATATGATGCAATCAATATAGCAAAATGTTATAGTTCTGTATGTGGTTTTAGCGTTGGCATCATCTGAGGTCTTCTGAGGGGTTGCATCATCTCTTCTCAAGTGTTCTGGATCCAGACTGAAGCTTGTTTAAATCCCAGTGGCAGAAACGGAGAAACAAATAGAGACATAATTAGCAAAGCTGCTGTACCAACCAAGTAAAATTAATTTGTTTAACACAAACTAAAGAATAAAAACGTGCATTTGATCAGATATAACTGCAGAAAAAGATTATGAGATGCATTATTTGAAAGCTTGGCCAAAGAGATGTGTCTTTAATCTAGATTTAACAGAGAGAGTGTGTCTGAACCCCGAAACTTATCAGGAAGGCTATTCCAGAGTTTAGGAGCCAAATGCGAAAATACTCTACCTCATTTTAGTGGATTTTTCTATCCTAGGTAACTACCAATCCAAGGTTTGCGACCTTAGGTAGCGTGATGAATTGTAGCGTTGTAGAAGACTAGTTAGGTACGTAGGCACTAACCCATTAAGGGCCTTGTAGGTAAGTATTAATATTTTGTAACTGATACGGAACTTAATAGGTAGCCAGTGCAGAGACTGTAAAATTGGGGTAATATGATTATATTTTCTTGACCTGGTAAGGACTCTAGGTGCTGCATTTTGGACTATCTGTAGCTTTTTTATTGAAGATGCAGGACAATCAGCTAGCAGTGCATTACAATAGTCCGGTCTAGAGGTCATGAATGCATGAACTAGCTTTTCTGCATCAGAAAAAGGTAACATGTTTCATAGCTTGGCAATGTTTCTAAGATGGAAGAATGCTGTTTTTGTAACATGGGAAATATGATTTTCAATTATTCAATTTTATTATTATCATGTTACTATCTAATATAACACCCATATTTTTGAATGTAGAGGAAGTAACAATATATCCGTCTAGTTGCAAATTGTAATCCAAGAGATTCTGTGTACTGTCTTTTGGTCCAATAAGTAATATCTTTGTCTTATCCGAATTTAATAGGATTTTTTTTTTACATTAACACACTCTGTTAGCTTATATAATTTAGAAGTTTCATCTGGTCTTGTATATAGTATAGGTTAGTATCATCAGCATAACGTGGAAACTAATCCGTGTTCTAATTATATTACCAAGGGGCAACATGTATGTTGAAAATAGCAGAGGACCTAGGACAGATCCTTGTGGCACTCCATATTTTACTGATGATAGTTGAGATGACTCCCAATTTAAATGAACAAAGTGGTAGTGATCGAAGAGGTAGGATCTAAACCATCTTAAAGCTTTCTGTAACGAATCAGTCCACTGAAGGCGAGCGTAGTGAGAACCCAAGTGCAGTTTATATACAGGTGATCCAAACAATAATCCGAGACTTGACATGAACAGACTTGACTTTACAGCAAGATGAACAACTAACTCAACCGACCGCAGGTTACAACATCAATACACGAGACAATGGCAACATGATGGCTACTTATAGCAAACAAGAGGGTCACATGACAAGAACAAACCAATGGGAAACAAGACACATGACTAAGACAACCAATCAGAACATGACATACACAAGGCAGAGAGACATGAGGCAAGGGAAGCATGACACTGACAGCATGAAACAATTACAAAAATAAAAGACATGGAAAACATGAAACAAAACACAAACCCCACATTACATATCCCCCCCTCTAAGGGGGCTCCAGACCTTAAACAAAACCCAAAATTCCAGGAGGTGGTTGGAGTCTATGCGGACTGGGGAGGGATGGAGGGACCAGCCCATGAAGCGGAACATAGGAGCATGGAGCCATGGCGGTGCAGGCAGAGCAGGCAGCCATGGCGGGGCAGGCAGAGCAGGCAGCCATGGCGGGGCAGGCAGAACAATGAACTATGAGTTCATGAACGGCCTCCATGGCTGTGACAGGACAGTCTGTGAGTTCGAGAACGGCCTCCTTGGCCATGGCAGGACAGACAGCGAGTTCATGAACGGCCTCCATGGCCATAAAAGGACAGGCAGTGAATTCATGGACGGCCTCCATGGCCATAGCAGGACAGGCAGTGAGTTCGTGAACGACCTCTGTGGCCGTGACAGGGCAGGCAGTGAGTTCATGAATAGCCTCCGTGGCCATGACAAGACAGTTTGTGAGTTCGTGAATGGCCTCTGTGGCCGTGACAGGGCAGGCCTTGGAGTTTGGAAGTGACGCCCACCACCTCAGGAGGTTCTGCAGCAGATGCTACCACTTCTGGAGGCACAGGAAAGGCCCTTGGAGCAGACTCGTGGATAGGAGAGGGCTCTGGAGCGGACTCGTGGACAGGAGAGGAATCTGGAGCGCAGTGTGCAGCCCACACTCTTAAAATGGCGACCACCATTACAGTAAGGGCAGCAGAGTGTGGCATGACCTCTAAGATGGCGGGGCTTGAGAGCGCTGACGTCACTGGGATGCCTGCAGCTCGCACCGACATCAATGGTAAGTCCATCACGCTAGCTATCAGTGTTTTCAGTCTTGGCCCAAGCTCCGCGTCCCGACTCAGGCGTGGCCGGCCATCTTGGCCGGGGACTCAAGCGTGGCGGCCATCTTGGCCGGCATGACGTGAGCAAGCTCTGGCTTGGCAGACGTGACGTGAGCAGGCCCTGGGGTAGCAGACATGACGTTAGCAGACTCTGGCTTGGCAGACATGAAGTGAACAGGTTCTGACTTGGTAGATATGACATGAGTAAACTTTGACTTAACTGGCATGGTGTTAGCAGGTCCTGGAGTAGCAGGCATGATGTGAGCAGGTCCTGGAGTAGCGGGCATGACGTGTGCAGACTGTGGCTTGGCAGGCATGTCGTGAGTAGACCCTGGAGTAGCAGGCGTGACGTGACTCCAGACATGACGGTCGGGATGTGAAGTTCTGTTGTGGCAGGTACTGTAGGATAGTAGTGTTCATCAGCAACCCCCACAGTAAATGCAGAGCCACTCAATCGCAATGCATAGTCTATATATTTCTCAAGAGTCCATTGAGGGGTATTGTGTGGCATTAAATATGATATGTTTTTAACCAAACCAAAACGAAAAATGTCTTTCAGGAAAGTGTCATGAAAGTCCACCAAATGACACAACTTACAAAAGTCTGCCACATAAACCTCAATAAGCCGGCTTCTTTGGCGAAGTCGAACGAGACGATCTGCTGGGTTAATTTTGGTGGTCATGTATTCTGTAACGAATCAATCCACTGAAGGAGAGCGTAGTGAGAACCCAAGTGCAGTTTATTTACAGATCCAAACATCCAAACAATAATCCGAAATTGACTTGACATGAACAGGCTTGACGAGCCATGAACAGACTAGACTCACCGACAGCGGGTTACAACATCAATACACGACGAGAGACAATGGCAACATGATGGCTACTTATAGCAAACAAGAGGGTCCATGGGAAACAGACCCATGGACTAGACAACCAATCAGAACATGACACATACACAAAGCAGAGATACATGATTGCAAGGGAAGCATGACACTGACAGCAAGAAACAATTACAAAATAAAAGACATGAAAAACATGAACATGAAACAAAACACCAAACCCCACATTACACTGCCCTTAATACCTGTATATTTTTGTAATCTATCTATGAGTATTTCATGATCTATAGTGTCGAACGCAGCATAAGATCAAGTAAAACTAGCAATGAGATTCAGCCTTGGTCTGACGCAAGAAGCAATTTATTTGTAATTTTAACAAGTGCAGTTTTTCTGTGTTATGGTTGGGCCTGAAACCTGACTGAAATTCTTTATCGATATCTTTTTTTTTTGCAGGAAGGAGCACAGTTGAGCAGACACAACTTTTTCTAAAATTTTAGACATAAAAGGAAGATTTAAAATGGGTCTGTAATTTGCCAGTTCACTATGATCTAGTTGTGGTTTCTTAATAAGAGGCTTAATGACCGCCAGCTTGGATGTTTTTGGGACGTGACCTAAAGACTACGACGAGTTAATAATATTGAGAAGCGGTTCTTCTGCTACAGGTAACAACTCTTTTAGTAATTTAGTGGGTACAGGATCTAACAGGCATGTTGCTGGTTTAGATGCAGTGATAAGTTTATTTAGCTCTTCCTGTCCTATACAGGTGCATCTCAATAAATTAGAATGTTGTGGATAAGTTCATTTATTTCAGTAATTCAGCTCAAGTTGTGAAACTCGTCTATTAAATAAATTCAATGCACACAGACTGAAGTAGTTTAGTCTTTGGTTCTTTTAATTGTGATGATTTTGGCTCACATTTACCAAAAACCCACCAATTCACTATCTCAAACAAATTAGAATATGGTGACATGCCAGTCAGCTAATCGACTCAAAACACCTGCAAAGGTTTTCTGAGCCTTCAAAATGGTCTCTCAGTTGTTCCCTAGGCTACACAATCATGGGGAAGACGGCTGATCTGACAGTTGTCCAGAAGACAATCATTGACACCCTTCAAGGAGGGTAAGCCACAAACATTCACTGCCAAAGAAGCTGGCTGTTCACAGAGTGCTTTTTCCAAGCATGTTAACAGAAAGTTGAGTTAAGGAAAAAGTGTGGAAGAAAAAGATCCACAACCAACCGATAGAACCGCAGCCTTATGAGGATTGTCAAGCAAAATCGATTTCAAGAATTTGAGTGAACTTCACAAAAAATGGACTGAGGCTGGGGTCAAGGCAACAAAAGCCACCACACACAGACGTGTCAAGGAATTTGGCTACAGTTGTCGTATTCCTCTTGTTAAGCCACTCCTGAACCAGACAACGTCAGAGGCGTCTTACCTGGGCTAAGGAGAACTGGACTGTTGCCCTGTGGTCCAAAGTACTCTTTTCAGATGAGAGCAAGGTTTGTATTTCATTTGGAAATCAAGGTCCTAGAGTCTGGAGGAAGGGAGGAGAAGCTCATAGCCCAAGTTGCTTAAGTCCAGTGTTAAGTTTCCACAGTCAGTGATGATTTGGGGTGCATGTCATCTGCTGGTGTTGGTCCACAGTGTTTTCTGTGAAACCAAAGTCCTGAAAACCCGTTTACCAAGAAATTTTGGAGCACTTCATTCTTCCTTCTGCTGACCAGCTTTTTGATTTCATTTTCCAGCAGGATTTGGACCTGCCCACACTGCCAAAAGCACCAAAAGTTGTTTAAATGACCATGGTGTTGTGTGCTTGACTGGCCAGCAAACTCAACAGACCTTAACCCCATGGAGAATCTATGGTGTATTGTCAAGAGGAAAATGAGAAAAAAGAGACCAAAAAATGCAGATGAGCTGAAGGCTGTCAAAGAAACCTGGACTTCCATACCATCTTAGCAGTGCCACAAACTGATCACCTCTATGCCATGCCGAATTGAGGTAGTAATTAAAGCATAAGGAGCCCCTACCAAGTATTGAGTATGTACAGTAAATTAACATACTTTCCTGAAGGCCAACAATTCACTAAACATGTTTTTTTATTGGTCTTATGAAGTATTCTAATGTGTTGCGATTGGTGTGTTTTTGTTAAATGTGAGCCAAAAATCATCAAAATTAAAAGAACCAAAGAATTAAACTACTTCAGTCTGTGTGCATTGAATTATTTAATACACAAGTTTCACAATTGAGGTGAATTACGAAATAAATTAACTTTTCCATGACATCCTAATTTATTGAGATGCACCTCTATGTTGTAAACACTGCAGTTTAATCCTTTGATGCGTGATTGACTGAAGTCATTCTTGCTGTAGACTCTACATTTGTATTGTATTTCTGATGTTATCTATTTTATCAGTGAATAAATTCATAAAGTCATTACTATTAAAATGTGCGGGAATATTTAGATCGGGTGGATTCTGGTTATTTGTTAATCTAGCCACTTTGCTAAATAAAAACCTTGGATTGTTTTGGTTATTTTCTATGAGTGTGTGGATATGGCAGCTTTTAGAGGCCCTGGCAGCTTTTAGAGCCTGTCTATAGCTGGACATTCTTTTTTTTTTCCATGCAATTCTAAAAACTTCCAAGTTATTTTTTTCTCCATTTGCGCTCAAGACTACTAGTTTCTTTCTTGAGAGAATGGGTATTACTGCTGTACCATGGCGCAATACGTGTTTCTCTAACCTTTTTCACTTTGATGGGGGCAACAGCTTCTAATGAATTAGAGAATATAGTGCCCATGTTGCTAGTCGTTCGGTCCTAGTCATGTGCATCATTTTTATTATCAACGTGAATGTTAAAATCTCAGACAATTAGCGCTTTATCAACAGTAACCAATAGGTCTGAGAGGAAATCTGCAAATTCTTTTAGGAAATCAGTATACGGCCCTGGTGGTCTATACACAGTAGCCAGAGCAAGAGATACGATAGATTTCTTTTGCATATCTGACAATGTAACGTTAAGTAGAAGTATTTCGAATGAGTTAAACCTGTGTCCTGTCTTCTGAGTAACATTGAGAATATCACTATATATTGTTGCAACACCGCCACCACGAACAGTCTGACGGGGCTCATGCTTATAACAGTAGCTTGGTGGAGTAGACTCATTTAGACCAATATAATCATTAGGTTTTAGCCAGGTTTCAGTCAAGCAGAGTACATCAGAACTATTATCCGTGATCATTTCGTTTACAATAACTGCTTTGGGTGAGAGTGATCTAATGTTTAGGAGCACAAACTTTAAAAATTGATTTTGTTCATTTATTTGACATTTTTCTGGTTTAATCACGATCAGATTTTTTCTAGATCCTGCATTAAATTTATATTTTGACCCCACTATTCGGGGAACAGACACAGTCTTTATAGATTGGACAGCACAAGTACTTCTATCATTTAAGCGGGTAGAACAAAAGTCATCAGGGCAGTTATTTGAGATTTGACTTACTAGTCATATGGAGCGTAGCGTCCTGGAGATGTTGTCCGACTGGAGTTCCGCTCCGACTCTGCTGGGGTAAATAAATCATGCTTCTCCCATGTTAAAAGGATAGTTTACCCAAAAATTGAAATTTTGTCAGAATTTACTCATCCTCATGTTGTTTCAAACCTAGCATACTTACTGCATACTGTGTAGTATACACTAAATATTACATTTGAAACCAATTTTCTGAGTGTGTAATTTGGCAAATTGCATTTAGTTATAATCTTGGAAATAAAAAGGGTTATTTTGCATTTATTATTCAATTTTGCATTTTTAATTCAATTTTGCATAATAATATATCGATGATAAATAGAGTTCTTGCTTTATAAAATGAAAATGAATTTGCAGCAAAACAGAATTAATCACTTGGTGCTATTCTTTTTAATGAATCAATCAAACCAACTTGTAGAGCAGAATGAATCAAATATAGGAGTCATTTAACTGAATCATAGAATGAATTGATCAGATAACTTACTTCCTTACTGAATCACATGGATGGCCAAATGCTTATTGAACCGTAGTTCTGTCATGACAACTCTTGGAGGGATTAGCATGGTAATGTACATGACAATGTTAATGTATTTGGTCTTGCCGGAATAGATCTGCTACACTGCTGCTGCGGCAGAGCAAGTACCGAGACTTGCTACTGCCAATACATCCACAACATGCTGCTGTGAGCATGTAAGAAATATTGCTGCTGCAAATATAACATACCTGAAATAAGCCCCATATAGCATACATTAATTACCTCGTAGCAGATCTACACAGGTGGAGCTGGGGAAGGTGGAGGGTTTCTGAAACAAGCTGCAACTGCTACGGCAAGCACTAGTCATATATTTGAATGTTGAGAAGCAAGCTCATTGGCTACCGATACAGGAGAGAACCAATCAGCTGTGCCATGTGATAATGATGTCATTAGGTCAGATTGAGTTAGACCTATCGGACTGTGCCATCTAGAGTTTCATGCCAGAACTCTGTATTTTCTCAGCTAAATGCTCACTAGGATTGTAAAGTGTATGAAACAAGATTATTCGTAGTTAGTTATAGTTTTAGATTTCTATTTATTATTGTAAGTTGTGTTTGTGTTACTGTCGTTGAGCTTTATGTTCCAAAAAGTGTAATGCAGGCTTGTCAGCTAAGTTCATTATTGCAAAATCTGCTTATTATGTTATTGCTTCTGTTTGCGCTCCATGTGGCTTTGAAGCACATGAACAAAGCCATGCTGAATAAAAGAAAGTGTGTCGGATATATTATGTTAGAAAACAAATATAACCTGATTAGTCATAGTTTAGTCATGTTCTTTCCTGTAGGAAACACTGTGTTCGCTCACCTTAGAGTTTTGTGTGTGTCATGATCGACTTTTAGATGGAGTGAGAGGTTTTTGCTGTGTCTAAAGTGTGTGTGTGTGTGTGTGTTTCTCAGGAAACAGTGAGGTCAGATCTATAGCTGGCTCTCAAAGGCGTGTTAAACATTCACTGGTTCAGAATCGTAAACACAAAGGAATCTTATAGAATATGACGGTAGGGATTTTCCAACAATAATATATGTTAACAGCAATTTTACAAGACTGGAATGATGTGCACAGTTTTTTCCAAATAACTTATATATAGAACCCTGTAAATCAGCTTATATGAGAGCAAAACTAATTTAACAATAAAGTGACTTTACTAAATTGATATGAATCATAGTTACAAATGGCAAATACACACACAATAAGGTCAATAAACCTTGTTTTCTTCCAGAGTTTTTGTTCTAACTAGCTGTGAACACAACAAGCAATGCATGACTAAACATTGAGGCTGATTGGAATGGAATACTAGAATACTGCAAACTGCCTGGTGTACGCTTAAAATTATTACATATATTTTTAAAATTTAATATGAGATTATTGGTTATATATATTCTTTAAAATTTGATAATAATTAATTCTAATATTTTAAAATGTTTTAAATACTTGATATTGCAAACAATAGTAATACTTGAAAAAGTAAAAAAAAAAAAACGTAAAAATAGTATGCATTGAATAAATACTTAAAAGTAGTGTATTTTCATATTGCTAATTTCATATTGCTAACAATAGTCATGCTTCAAAAGTTAAAAAATATAAATACAGTATGTATTGAATAGTTAAAAAATAGTAAAAATATATTTGAAATGTATTTAAATTATAATGAGTCATTAAAATTTGTGGCTGTATTTAATTGCAGATCATTCCTCACACTGGAAATAGATGTTGAAGTCGAGTACATTGCGTTGTGGGATACTGTTGTGTATTCTGCAGTAGTAAGGCAGTATTCAAATCAAATACTGAAAATAGCCCTGATTTTTTATGTTTTCCATAGTATTTCACTTTCACTGCAGACAGAATCATTCTGCAGTGTGTGCCATTGCGCCTGGTTAGTAATACATTTAGACAGTTATGACTCTCTGGGTTGTACTGCAATATAAAATGGGGCTACTAGGTCTGATATGAAAGTTATGAAACATCAGACAAGAGTTTTTGGAAGACACGAGTCTCAGGTGGACGTGGAATCCGGGTGGATTAAGTGTATCTGACACAGATCCAGCGAGGATCTTTAAAGTTGAGGACATATGAGGACAGAAGATAATATCATACAAATATTATGCATTTCAGAGCGATGCAGAGACAAATGGAGTCCAGTTTTCTGCATACTGCTCTGTTCAAAGGCTCCAAGTGAAGAACGACACGCTCGGGGTGTGTCTGAAAAAAGAGATGAGAGCGAATGAATGAGGCCGAACTGTTTTCTGTTAAGGCCCACGAAAATACCATTTATCTTTCCTGAAGCCTGCATTTGTCTGGAAGAAACAATACAAACTCTATTTCCCCTGAAGAGAAGTCTGCACTACGCTATTGATTTCTCTGTGGAAAATTGCTCCGGAGTGGAGCGCTGGGAGTGACACATGGGCCTCAGAGCCGTACCACAAGCTGTTTACTGGATGAACATGCAACCGGACAGCACCTTTTTTTTTCTGTTGCGTTAGGCCAGGGTTCGTGAGTTGACCAGAAGCTAATAATTAATTGAAGTCCAAATTAATTTGTAAACCTCTTTCACAGTATATATTCTTTCAAAGCAGCTTGACAGGTCATGATGTTAATGTTTATAACGTCTTAATATTTTCATGCCTTACACTCGCATTTAGCAGATTAGAGATAAAACATAATATAGTTACATGTGCCAAAATAAAAAAAATCAGACAGTTTAAAATCAGAAGTAAACTTTTAAACAATTAATCAAAAATTAAACCTCAAAATGGCTTAGTGTGTTTATTAAATCTCTCTGCAAGTTTCTTATCACATGCATTTGGAAACGCAACAAGCTCCAGGATATATTTATGTCAAATATAAATAGTTTTTATTATTTTAAATAATCATTAAAAAACTAATATACGTCTCTGTGTACTAATTATTTTAAGAAATGATGTAAAATTACACTTTTTAAAATATAAAAGTTTTGTTACTATTTTTAAACTAATTATAAAATACATTTGTGAACCTGGACCACAAAACCAGTCTTATGTAGAATGGGTATATTTGTAGAAATAGCCAACAAATACATTGTATGGGTTAAAATTATTGATTTTTCTTTTATGCCAAAAAATATTAGGATATTAAGTAAAGATCATGCTCCATGAAGATATTTTGTAATTTTCCTACTGTAAATATATTAAAACTTATTTTTGATTAGTAATATGCATTGCTAAGACCTTCATTCGGACACTTTAAAGCTGATTTTCTCAATATTTAGATTTTTTTTGCACCCTCATATTCCATATTTTCAAATAGTTGTATCCCGGCCAAACATTGTCCTATCCTAACAATGCTACTAACAATTATTTATTTAGCTTTCAGATGATGTATAAATCTCATTTAAAAAAAAAATTTACCCTTATGACCGGTTTTGTAGTCCAGGGTCACATTTTTTCCTTTTAATAAAGAGTAAATGTCATTTTGACATATACATATATATATATCTATATATATAAAAATTATAATATTTCAGTATTTTTTTAAATTATTTCTATTGCTATTTATTAGTATTATTTTTTTATATTACAAAAATATTAATAGCCTTATATATTTTAGGTCAATATTAAATTATTGTAATATATAATTTTATAATTTTTGTAAAATAATTTCTTAACTATTACAAAAAGACAGTATATATATATAATATAACACACACACACACACATTTTTTTCTTTTCATTTCATCCATTTTAATTAGTTTTAAATGCTTTTTATTATTATTTTTATATGGATATAGAAATTTACTGTTTATTTACTTTTTAAATACTTAAAATCTCAGGGGAGACTTCAAGAAAACATTTTGTCTCAAATCTTCGGCTGTCAAAATAATTTGGGAACCCTGCGTTTGGCTAGCAAGTAAGCTGAAGGGATAAGTTGTGTGTGTGTGTGTGAGCGAGGTGAGGTGTAGCGATGTAAACAGACACACAGCTGTGCCGGTTTGTCATTCCCACCCTGTTCCCACTCTCACGGTGATCTGCCAATGGCCTCTCCCTGGTGGAATGCGCTGATAATACTCATGGCTTTCTACGCCAATATTTTCCTGCCAATTCGTCTGAGCAGCTGAGCATAATATACTGCATTTTGATTAAAACAATTTGTGCTTTTGCAGATGCAGAATCGCTGGGAGAACGGAGATGTATCGGAGCCCGAGGGGTTTAGAATAAAATTGAAACGTCTTTCAAACCCTGACTGTTTCCCACACATGTGAAGCATTCCTCAGGGTCTGAATCATCTGTATTGTTGTTTTCAGTGACCTCAATGCATGAATGAAACCGGTACGCCCCTCTTTGTGGCACCCAGCAGAATAATTCCATGTCATAAATCTGTGATGTTACGATAGATCAGGTTTGACGGCGTGCAGTGTACATTTACCGCTGTCACATTGATGCTTTTCATGTTAGAAACTACCAGCTGCTGACCTGATGTGGGTCATACATGCTGGGAGGGGAATTGCTCTCTGAAATTCAATCTAACACCACCATGCTTTATGTTTCAGGTGAGTATGACTTTGACGGATATATTTGGCTGTTTTCCTGCTTGCTTTGATTTCACCCTCCTCCAACTGCTCCCATATTTCTTTTCACAATGTGTTTTTCGGTTTAAACCACAGTATGCTTGCCACATCAAAATTAGAAGACTGTTGCATCATCAACAGTTTCAGTTAAAGGAATAGTTGAAAATTTGCTAAAAATGTACTTGCCCTCAAGCAATTCAAGAATTAGATGAGTTTGTCTTCATCAGAACAGATTTGGAGAAATGTAGCATTTCATCACTTGCTCACCAATGGATCCTCTGCAGTGAATTGGTGCCGTCAGAATGAGAGTCCAAACAGCTGATAAAAAAAAAAATCACAATAATCCACACCACTCCAGTCATCACTTAATGTCTTGTGAAGTGAAAAGCTCCGTGTTTGTAAGAAACAAATCCATCAATAAAAGTTTTTTTTTTTTTTACTTCAAACTGTTGCTTCTGGCTAAAGTACGACTTCATAATCCATAATATTGCTTTCTCCCGTGGAAAAAGGAGAGAACTCTGCAAGATCAATCACCATTTACAAGCTACAAGAGTTCAAAACAGCTCTAACAAATTTGGGTGGACGTTTTCACTGGAGGAGCGTTAAGTATGGATTATGGACCTTTTTGGCCAGAGCTACGGTTTAAAAGTATAACACGCAGCTTTTCATTTCACATGGATGTTAAACGGACTGGACGGGTGTTATGATTTACTTTGATGTTTTTGCTGTTTGGACGCTCATTCTGACGGCACCCATTCACTGCAGAGCATCCATTGGTGAGCAAGTGATTCAATGCTACATTTCTCCAAATCTGAAGAAGAAACTAACTCATCTACAGTACATCGATGTTTCATCCTACGTCTTAAACTTACTTTAATATGTCAGTTTCAGTAAATACATACTCTAGAATGTTTACTAATATTGCTAAATATTTAATATTTTCGGAGTATTTGTTATAACACTGGCCTGTTTTATTTTGTACTGCAAACATCCTAATACTATTGTGGTGTGTTTTTGTGTGTGTGTGTGAGAGTGTCCTGGGTCGTGTGTAAGCAGTTCTTCAAGTAAACTATAACATAAAACAGTTGAAACAAGTTTGTGTTTTATCAACTTTATCACAATAGTAAATCAATGCTTGCCAGTGTTCTTGCAGAAAACACTTGTACAACTGTATAAGACCGTAGCTTTTAAGCATATTTGGATGCATTTTGCTTGTGCATTGAACTGCAAACTCTGACGACAAACAGACTTGCATCCACACAAACAGCTCTTGTGTGAATGTTTGCACATTTATGTAGTGTGCATCACACCATGTTTCAGTGCTGAAGACATTTATGCTCTCACGCAAGCCTCTTTGCACCTGTAACATGTAATGAAAGGTCTCCTGCCTTTAGCCTCCAGAGAACCTCATTTAAGTCTTCAAACGCAAACTTTTCACTGAGATTTATGAGGTCGATGTGAGTTTAAAGAGAAAGGGCTGTTTGAACCACAGCCATGCTTGCCTTTGCTCTAATGTAGTCACCCTCGTTCCCATCCCATCCCTGTTTACATGCAAGTCTACAAGATACACAACCACGTCTCGCTTTCCTTCAGGGTCAAATGGAGTTTCTGACTCTGTACACTCACTGTGTGTACATCCAGCCTGATAATCTATTACTAATCTGACTCGTGGCTCAGCTGAAATGAAAAGGCTTCATGTAAACACCTCAGGTGATGTAGATCTTAAATAATTCATTAAATCAAAGAAAAACAGCCTTGTAAGCAACTGAATCTGGCTACTCTCACAGTCTGATTCAAAAATAGCTTGCATGCATGCATAGCTTTTATTGAATTTGTTAAGTGAAGTTAGAGATGTAAGAAGAAAGCTTTCTTGGCATATTTTCAGATAGAAGGCAAACACACTTAATGCACTGGGAAGATGTGCTGATTTGTCTTGTCTATTCCGGATGAAACTGGAGAAACAGCCAACTGACTTTGAGTTACTGTCAGAAGTTGTTTAATTTCAAAATGAATACAAATAAATCATAAAAAGATTTAAAAGTCAGTAGGGTCCAATTTTTTTGGAAATAAATTAATACTTTTATTCAACAAGGACACATTAAAATGATCAAAAGTGACAGTAAAGACATTTTATGTTATAAAAGATTTCTATTTCAAATAAATGCCGTTGTTTTTTTGTATTTATCAAAGAGTACATGGTTTCCCACCAAAAACTATTACTCTCACACTGTTTTCAAACATTTATAAGAAATGTGTCTTGATCAGCAAATCAGAATATTAAGGTTTTGAATGGTTATGTGTGTGTTATCTATATATATATACATCTATATTTTATATAATTAATATATAATATATATATATAGTTAAAAGGAAAGTTCACCCCAAAAATGAAAATTCCCTCTATGATTACCTTCAAGCCATCCTGGTGTATTGACTTTTTCTTTCAGACGAATACAACAAGTTAGTTTTTTTTTTTCAAATGTCCCTTCCGCTCTTTCCAAGCTTTATATGGCATGAATGGGCGTCGAGAGTTTGAAGAGACCAAAAACGTGCATCCACCCATTGATAAAAAGTACTCCCCATGGTTCGGGTGGGCTTAATAAAGGCTTCTGAAACCGAATCAATGGGGTGTGTAAGAATACGGAATAGCGTAGCGTAAGCTCCGTGATAAAGTCTATACACCTAGGAGGTGCACTCTCTAAAAAATGCTGCTGGGTTAAAAGACAACCCGGGAGTGCTGGTAAAACAGGGAAAACCCAGCAATTGGTTGTTTTGACCCAGCTGTTGGGTTACTGCCCAGAAGGTTGGGTTCAACATTTAACCCAACCGCTGGGTCAAAACAATCCAATTGCTGGGTTTGTCCCTATTTACCCAGGCACTGGGTTATATTTAACCCAGCATTTTTTAGAGTGTAGTTGAATAAATCCAATCCATGTACATACACTCTAAAAAAATGCTGGGTTAATACAACCCAGTGCTGGGTAAAATAGGTACAAACCCAGCAATTGGTTTGTTTTGACCCAGCGGTTGGGTTAAATTGTTTAACCCAACCTTCTGGGTAGTAAACCGACCGCTGGGTCAAAACAACCGCAATTGCTGGGTTTGTCCCTATTTTACCCAGCACTGGGTTGTATTAACCCAGCATTTTTTTAGAGTGGTAAGTAAATCATGGGGTAATTTCATTTTTGGGTGAACTACCCTTTAATATAAATAATCAATTACAATATAAAATATTGTTATTTTAATATGTATAAATCACTTTATTTCAGAATGGAGGGGGAATTAAGCAGTCACTCTGTGTGCATCAAAAATCAAACAATTTCATTCTCCAGCATAGTTTAATGATTTACAAACTTGAATATGAAAATGCTGTCATTGTTTATTCATTCTAATATCTTTCAAAACAATGGAAATGAATGTTAACTACAGATGTCAAGCAATACTTTTAATGGTTTTCGGTGTTCGTCTTTCCTCACACAAATCTATCATTTGATTTCAGTCTTAAGGACTCCTTTTGTTATGCTTTTAGTCCTTTCTGAAGCCTTGGTCTCTATCCACTTGCATTATGTGAAAGAGAACAGCTTAGACAGTCGGCTGAACCTCTTTTTTTAGCATGAAGAAAGGAAGTCATACAGGTTTGAATGATTGAGGGTGAGTGAATGATGACAGAATGTTCATTTTTGTCTGAACTGTTCCTTCAATCCTGTAACTCACATGAAGAAGCAGGACAGTTCGTTTCACACTGTTTTGCCTCTGGAGTGTCTGATGTGTGTGTTCAGTGGCGTGTAGTTATATTCACCTTCCTCTCTTTCACACCACGATCAATCTTCTTCAGTAAGGATGCACGAATCGCCATCAGGAGATGAATGAACTCATTTCTGATGTCATGGATCTTGTTAAGGAATTCTCAGACCATCTCAGTGAGGAACACTTGAGTGAGCATGAACCATTCTTCACTTTAAATGGAATTTCAAAGGAATTCTGTGAGATAGAACCCGTTTGCATATGGGTTTGAAGAATAAACAACATATTCAAGTTGATTTTGATACTGCATCATGAATATTGCAGCAATTGTATTGCATTATTTAACTCATGCTTTCTTCCTTTTGATCTCCTTTCTTGTCTCACGCTGTCCGATTCTACACTCCAAAAATGCTGGGTTTTTTTAAATATAACCCAGCGCTGGTTAAAAAGGGACAAACCCAGCTATGGGTTGTTTTGACCCTGATGTGTTCCAAACACAACCGCTGTCTAAACAACCCAATAGCTGGGTTTTTACCCTTTTTCACCCAGTGGCTGGCTATATTTAACCATCATTTTTGAGTGTAAGATGTTTCCACTACAGTGTCCTCTTGATGTAAACTTCAGAACAAAAACGCCCATAGAATTGGAATTTTGCTTCGTTTAAATCAGTTAAATCAAAAACTGATTCAACACTTGTTTGCATCATTTAAAAAAAGGATTTTTTCTTGTAACTAATCACATTTTATTAAAAATATATGTGTGAACCTTGCTTTTTATAGCAATTTAATTTATATATTGGTGCATACTTAGTGAAAAAATATACTAGAAGGTATTTGAAATACATTTTGTTTTCGCTAGTACTGTATAATGCCAAGTATACATTTACGTATTTATGTTCTTAATAAAAATACCCTGCAATCCCTACTTTTGGTATACTTTGAGTCTGCTAAATTGGAGCAACTAATTCTGTGCTTAATGCACTATAATTGCGTAGTGCTGAAGTCCAATTAAAGATATACTGAAGTGTATTTGATTGTGCAAAAGATTGACTACTGCAAGTATACTTTAGGTACACTTTAAATATTTAACGAATGATACGATACAGAGATCATACAATCCTTATTAATAGTGATATTAAAACCCATTTTAGGCATAATATTAATAAATGTGCATTGTGCAATAAAGAAATACTACAAATATAATTATAATTTTATATCAGTAAGTCTTAAGTGATATGTCAATAAACATGTTAAAGGATTTGATGTATACTTAGTGTAAAATAAATGTATTTTAAATCAATTATGGCAATGATCAAATATTCTTCCATGCTCATTTAGTGAAAATCATGTCTTGATTATTTTAACTGATTTTACTGCTTATAATAATCATTTTCAATTTACTCAGCATCAGTGAATTTGCTTTCAGATGAAGTGCATAAATAGCTCTAGTTAGCATGGTCAGTGTCAGTTTTGTTTTAAGTTGTTCTGCGAGTCTGAAGGCATAGAGAAACTTTGGGAGGTCTGCGATGCGGTCTTTGTTGGCTAAATGTTGTGTAACTCTAAACATGGCTCTATTGTTGGAGTGTTGAGACCTGTGTAGGAGGCTCTGCTGCTGAATCTGTGATTATGGTACGCGAGTTCAGTGCTAACCCCACTCACAGAGGAGAACCGAGATGAAGATACAAGTGGGCAAGAGCTTCTCATAACAAGCATAAACAGCTCCAGAAAGCTCGACCTCGGGCTAGAAAAGATGAAAATAGACTCATAAGTCCACCTCTGTAGATTACTGAACTGCATTCACACTTGTTTGGGAGGTTAGATGCACACTGGTTATATAATCCTTGAGTTGAGGAGAGACTTCCACAGCTGTTCTGTCTCGGTGAGCATAGAGCAGATGGACTAAATTGTACTTTCTGAAGAAATGTTCCTAGTTTAATTGTGCATGATTATGGCATGTTTGTATTCATCATATTTTATCCTTTATGCCCTTCCTCTGTCATGAATCACTTATTTTTCGAGATTCAATCAGTTCCTGCTTGATAAAAAGTCCCAACCTATACATTGGGATCGGGAAATTATTTTAAAAATGCATTTATTTGATCAAAATTACAGCAAATTGTGAAATTTATTACAATTTAAATAGCTATTTCTATTGTATATAAATGCAAAGCTGTCTTTTCAGCTCATTACTCCAGTCTTCGGTCACATGATCCTTCAGAAATCATTCTAATATGCTGATTTGCTGCTCAAGAAGCATTTCTGATTATTATCAATGTTGAAAACAGTTGTGCTGCTTCATATTTTTGTGGAAACCATGGTACAGTTTCTTTTTCAGAATTCTTTAATGAATAGAAAGTTCAAAAGAACAGCATTTATTTGAAATAGAAATCTTTTGTAACATTTTATGTCTTTACTGTCACATTTGATCAATTGAATGCATCCTCGCTGTCAATAAAAGTATAAATTTCTTTCCAAAAAAAAAAAAAGAAGAAAATGTTTGGTGGTAGTTGTTCATATTTTCTCATTGGATGTCCTTTTTCCAAACAAAATGTCTTGCTAATGACACATTTGCAACTTGGGTATCTCCATTTATAAAGTATCTTCCCAAACTCTGGTCTGTGATGTATATGTACATCTCTCATATCACAGTCATGCAGCCGCAGCCACCAGTGGAGAGGTGAGCCGGCCGTTAGCTGCGTAATGAAAGGGTTTGTTCGAGCAGCAGGTGTGTGATACGGGCTCTATTCAGGAAGGTCTTTGTGTCTGCGTGCATGTGGGCAGAGGTTGTGCTCAAGCACCTCAATAGAAGCTTCTGCTGCGATGGCCTCGGCTCTTTGTACCTATCTGTCAGCGAGTGCTTTTCTCAGTTCAAGAGACTGTGCGCTTTCTCCTGCAGCGCTGTTCTTTTCACCGCGGCCAGATCCTGTCCGCTTTCAGATTACTGAATTTTGGACATTTTGACTAGTTGAGAACTGCATTTTTTTTTCAAGCGGATATCTGACACAGATTTTTTGTGTGCATTTAAGGTTCCAAAACAAATACTTTTGTTGCATCCAATTTGAGTAACTTTAAAATGTGGTTCTAAGCCCAATACATAGCTGATCTAAACAATCTTGTGCAATTAAAATCCACTCGTTTGTATTTGTGCATGGCTAAACAAAGTAATTCTTGCTAGATGAACCTCTTTGTGTGTACGCCATCTAAATCTCTATTTAAAGCGTTATAGCTGTTGTTTCCCGGACTGAAAGTCATCATGAAAGCCAATATGGCCGTAACAAATCACAGAATTAAAAACGAGGCTCTGTTTCGCCATGTTTGTGTATGGTGGTTTTCTATCTGTGTGAAATGTCATGCAATTAACAAGTTTTAACATGTTTGCTGTCACATACAAGTACTCGTTTGCACATAACCATCCATGTTTCAGATGCTCTTAATGATATGGACAGATTGAGTAGATTCAGTCTTGTATTAGTATTATTTATATTTAGTATTGTTGTAGTGTAGGATCAAATAATAATTAGAGTTGTGTATCAGGTAAGGTGCTAAACTCACACCATAATACAATGGGTAGGTGACTGTGATCACTCAGCTAAGGGCTGTGAGGATAGAGGGGTTGGTAAATAAGGAAAAAACTTAAAACTTGATTTTGAGCTAGAGGTAATTGCCAAGCAACAAAAGTGGTGTGTGGGGGGCTGCGGGGGACTGATGGTGGTATCAAAATAAAAAGAGTGGTTGGTTGGGGGGGAGAAAAGAAAGAAAGTGGTAGAAAGAGATAAAATAGAGAAGTGGGAGAAAACGAAACACAAATTGCCGAAGAAAATATCATATGTGAGTATACAACCACGGAACATAGGCTACGTCGATGCACTGTGTGAGCCGCATGTCGCGTCAGCACACTAGCGACACTATGCTGTTGTGTGACTAGCTAGTGATAAGAGTAGTAGCATATTTTCTCAGTGGACATAGCCTTCTCGTGTACTACACTTACTTGCACGTTAAACATACATTATCTAATAAAATAGGTGTGCCTGGTTGCGTGACATAGCTATACAATTATCAAGTTTACAAAGGTAATGTGTACTAATATGATATAACTTAAATAAAATCATCCAGTTATGGGGCTAAAACACGATGTTCACACTAAACTATTATGATATTACTAATTTTGTCACTAAGAATAGTTTCTTATGCTGTTTATATTTGGTATTTTGTGCTATCAATAATTACTCTACACTAATACGTATACAATATCTATTTATTTATCAATATCTATATTCTATATTAATAAATATCATGCGTATATATCGTTATGTTTGGTCTTCTTTGGTTATTAGTAATAATATAGTAACTGAGCATCAAGGTATCAACTTACTGGTGATGTGTATTAATTGTATCTTAGTAGTGCGCGCAGGCAGAAGTGTCCTGTTTTACAGTGCTGTAGATATCATGCTCAATACTTACTTTATAAATGCTGCTAATTCACATGGTCATCACAGTGAGATTTCAGTATCCACTCTATCACTACTTACTGTCGACAACAAACAGAGCATATCAGTATTGGAGTGTTATCAGCTGTGAGGTAGCATACGGTCCACATCACTTGACTACGTTCTTCGTGTACGGTGCATCGTGGTACGTTCCGACAAGAGTAAACAATCAGTCATACGACAACATAGTTAAAAAGATGATGATATTAGGCGCTGCATAGACAATCTAAAGGTGCATCATAGGACGAGTATATCCCTGGGAGTACTGTGTACCTGATTCTTTTATGTAATATGAGCAAATCATAATCGAGCTCTGTCGGGAGTTTCTGACATGTAGGCGTGACACATCAATGAGGCCAGATGTGACATGCTGGTAGGTCTCAGGTCAAAGTATATGTTCTTAGAACACTTCATATGATATACATATTTGTACTTGCTTAAGAGAGTGGTGCAATCAAACTGAAATTCGTGTGTTGGAGTGCTTAAATGCTACAGAAAGAATCTGACTATTACGTCGGCAGACGTTTATCCGCGATGTGACATATAGTGAAAGACATCTCAGCTTTCGCTAACTTGCTAACTACAAGAGAATCACAAATACACAATACAAATACAAAAGCAGGAACATAGTGTTAGCTCTGGCCCATTTTAGTCTTATATAATAGCGTTTGAAAAGAAGAACAGCCTGTTCTAGTGTGCAAGGCTAATGTAGCATCAGCAGTTCTGACCGTCCTTTCACTGTATACAAGCACTACGCGCATAAGGGTAACTAGAGAGTACCAATGAGATGGCTACTGATGGGAAGCTACTAGAACCTAAGGACATCTGACGATGCTAGAATGTGCTATATGGAGGCATTCTCTAATGCTCAGCGTCTAGTAGTTCCCTTTGACAGCATAGTATCCTTTATTATTTACCCTCCATAGCTCAGCAGTTCATGAACTACTTACAAGCCTTCTCGTATAGATGCCTACAGTCCCATCGGCGCACACACTCGGCGGCATACGAACAAACACCTGTCATCGGTATGCGCAGTGCTACTGCAGTAATCCTCAGACTCAACGCGTCTCAATCCAGCTTAGATAGTGGTTTTCGCCGTCATGACATGACTGTTGATGATGTTTATCTGGGTCAAACACGCCGCGCCTACAAATATCACACCATACACAGAAAAGAGTGGGGGGGAAGAGACAGTATATAATGGCGATACCTAGTATCGCAACATGTAGCTACATTTAGCAGACAATTTAGATCATGTGGGGGGAAACACAAAAACAAACACCACGACGGTCCTCTATAATGGTGTACAAGCAACAGGAATCTATACGTACCACTACTATAAGCTAGATCGTATCTTGCTTGGTTCTTCATCCTGGGCCTGGCCTCTCTCAGTGGGGGGGGCCCTCAAGCTCATTGAATCATAATTTCGTCGGTTAAAATCAATAGATGCAGGGACTGGGATTCACACTCGTGGGCGTGTAATTGGGAAAAACAAAAGAGCTGGTATTGCTTCTGACAGATCATTTATCCCACTTTAGTTAATGGTAAGCATGGCTGGTGTTGGCCGTGGCTGGATTCGGTCATTAAAACCCGGTCTATGTTTTCTCTCGCGCTTTGTTTCTACAGAATAAACACTTTGCAAGTTGTGCTGCTCTGTTTTGTTCCACAGAAGAAATACAGGTTTGAAACAATACGAGGATGCATAAAGTAGCTATTTACTTTTTTATTTCTTATTTATGATTGATACTCCATAAATGTCTCATGAAATGCTCAGTCACTGGTTCCCGTCGCAGTGATGGGAACCGCTGCAGTCGTGGCAAGACGGTGTTCAAATGTGTGTTAATCAGTGTTTGCATGAATGAGAGGAGACAGTCTCATAAGGGGGAAGAGGAAGTGCACCGCAGGAGGTTCACACTCGCACACTGACATGTTTGCGTGCGTTAAGATGCGGCACGTCAGGAAATGTCTCGCGTCTGTCAGTGGGCAGCGGGAGGCTGATTTATTAAGACGACTTTGAATATCTTGACATCCTGGAGATTTTGAGGTTCCACTTTTTTCAGGAACAAACAAGATTTGGGTATTTGAACATGAATTAGATACACCAGAATACTGTAGGGCACTTAATGTGTCAGAGACCATTTGTGAAGTTGCCCTTAAAGCAGTTTAGAAAACCAACAAGTGATTTTTGCTCAAGACATCTTGAAGTCGTAGAAGTAAAGCTATTATGCCCATTGAATCAGTAGTTTGTCTTAAAAGGTCGCCGTATGGAAACAATATACTGTAATTGAACCATCAACTGAATGTGTGCCACATTTAGCACTTTAATTTGAGACCAATTCAGTGATTATGACTGACCTCTGATGATACCATTTGTGTTTTGCACATTTAAAGTCAAATTCACCCTATTTACATTTAGTTGTCATGAAAGGAACTTCACCTTATATCTAGTTTCAAAATGCATGTTATTGATCACATTGTGAGCGAATCATCCGTGCATATGTTTTATTTTTAAAAACATTTTTGTTGAGTCTTTAATCAAAATTTAATATAATTTTAATGTCCATTTAACCTAATTTTAAGATAAAATGACTGAGTGGTACAATTGGTTTTTCTTGCTTACTGTGTTTGAGCTGCGTATTTCAGGGTTTCTTGCGGCTCTGAAAAAAGGTACTGAATCTCATGAGTTATGGCATTAACTGTTGCAGGCCACTCCAATATATATATATATATATATACTACCGCTCAAAAGTTATATATCATCCAAGGGATGCTGCACACTGGTGGTGGTTGAGCAGAGACCCCCACCCACATGACTGTAAAGTGCTTTGGGTGTACAACAAAACACAATAAAGCGCTACATAAATGCATCATTCATTCATTCATAATGAGATATATATATCTTTCTCAATATTTTTGTCTTGCTTTCAGATACAAAAATCTAAATATTCTTAAATCAGGCAGTGTGATCAGAAGGTACAGTAAAAGAGGAACTGTTGTTTTTTACTGTTACAAGTTTGACAAATAACAAATTGGTTGTTAAAAAAAAAAAAGGAAGGTACAGTTAAAGGGCTTTCTTGGGGAGCAGAAAGCTATTCAGGCCATAAGTTTTTTGTTTTTTTTGGAAAAAATTGATTAAAAAAGTTATGAAAAGATCTAATTGTAGTAATATTTTAAACTTGAAGCATTGCGAAGCAAGACCTTTACATTAGAAAACATATCTTGTGTTACATTTAATGTATTCTTTAATTTTCTTTATTTGGTCCTAAAAAGGTTCTTAAAAGTCTTAGATTTGACCTTCATAAAACCTGCAGAAACCCTGTTATTCATTGTGTGCATGTTTTTGCTCGGATCGCCAAAAATCCAGGAAAACCTGGCGGATTTCTAAATATAATGCAAGAGAGGGGTTTACAGTTGTTCTTGTGTTGTTGAGGATTTTTAATGAGTTGTTTTTTGAGTTATCAGGTTTTTTTATTGGGCATGAAACGCTTTGAATGAAAGCAGCGTTTCCTCGCTCAACCCCGGCGTGTTTGGAGCGCGAGGTCATCGCTGCGCACAGATGGTTTGTCTCTTTTTCTTTTCTCTCTGCTCTTTTTTCTCGCTCACTTCCTGCGTTGTTTGCACTTCGTCCTCTGAGTCCTTCGATTTCCCAGCAGCCCTTCGCAGGCCAGCTGGACGTTCTCCAAAACTTGCACCCATCCTGCTGTTTTTCAAGTGCCATCTCGTCCTCTTTTTAGCCGTGCGTGAGAGTTATGCCGCAATTATACTATGTAACATTTTCAGATACCGTGTCCAGCAATTTTTCACGCTCATTTCAAACACGTACATGTGGTACCAATATGGCATGGATTCGTACTAAATTGACATCAGACCATAACTTACTGCGACTGATTGGCCTGATGTCGTCTAATAAAGAACAGCGTATCAGGTTTCTAAACTGCGTGTCACTTGTCGGGGCTTAAAGTGGAATTGATTTAGGAGCCTCATCTACAGCTGGCCGCAGAAGACGATTGTGAATCGAAAGTGATTTTCTGCTTGTGTAACACCGGCGGCTGGGCTGACATCTGTCTGCAGTAGGTTCAAGTTGTTGAACCATCACAGATCAGACAGAGGAGAGAGCGCCCGTATATCAGTCTGAGGAGATGGAGGCAGGAGGAGGACGCTTATCTGATAGATGGACAAATGAATGCAGCAGGCGGTAGCTGAGAGCATCGGTGTTATTTCACAAGCTCATCTAAGACCGAGATGCCCTCAGCACACCGAAGACCACCCCAACGATGTCATATCCTGTTTCACTGTGCCTCAGTTTGACATGAGTTTGACATATTTTTCTCGCTCACTTCCTGCGTTGTTTGCACGTCGTCCTCTGAGTCCTTCGATTTCCCAGCAGCCCTTCGCAGGCCAGCTGGACGTTCTCCAAAATGGGGAAGTCGTGGCCTAATGGTTTAGGAGGAAGTCGTGACCTAACCCAAAGGTTGTGGGTTCGAGTCTCGTACCGGCAGGGATTGTAGGTGGGGGGAGTGAATGTACAGCGCTCTCCCCCACCTTCAATACCACGACTGAGGTGCCCTTGAGCAAGACACCGAACCCCCAATTGCTCCTCCACTGCTCCGGGTGTGTGTTCACGGCGTGTGTGTGTTCACTGCTGTGTGTGTGCACTTTGGATGGATAAATGCAGTGCACTAATTCCGAGTATGGGTCACCATACTTGGTCACATGTCACGTCACATCACGTCACATTGGACTGACTGTGACTAAAATAAATCCATGAATAAACAACAGAGGAGATACTAGGAATGGGATTCATAAGATTCTGTAATATTTCTTTTAGTCTTTATTATTTTTTAAATTGTAAAGAAAAACAATACTGTGTGATTTTGGTAACATTTTAATAATGTATTTATAATTAAAGACCAAAATAAGGGACAATGGTTGGGATTTGTAAGGTGATTCTTTTAGTCCTGTTGAGGAAGTATTAGTTTTACTAGTATTAAAGTAGATACTAAAAAAACCCACAATACTCTTTTAGTAACATTTTAATGATGTATTTATAATTAAAGTGTTTTTAAAAAAAGAGGTGTTAAAAGGGATGGGGTTTGTAGGGTTTGAACTTTAAATTCAGGTTCCTAGTGATTCTAGGCCTTTTGGGGAAGTATTAGTGATTTTTATAATTTTTTTTAAGTAAATAAAAGAATACTATTTTAGTAACATTTTAATTATTTATTTTTAAAGAGAGCACCCAAATAAATGAAAAATTAACATAAACATATTATAAACTGTATCATAAATCAGCATATTAGAATGATGTGGGACACCTTTTAAGACTTGGAGTAAAGGCTGATGAAAATCAGATTTTGCGTCACAGAATTATTATAATGTAAAGTATATTAAAATAGAAACCTTGCAAGATTACTGCTTTTTCGGTTTTGTGATCAAATAAATGCAGCCTTGACGAGCAGAACTTCTTTTAATAAAAACATTACAAGTCTTACTGATCCCAAATTTTTTATTTTTGAGAGGTAGTGTTATTATATTATATTAAAAATATATCTATATATTATATTGCACAATATACAGTATCTAAGCTCATTACAGTCATTTGTTTCAGGAATCAAACTACATTGGTCTTTTTATACTGTATGTGTTTGATTCACTAAAAGAATTTGTTCAAGAGTCAATTGTTTCATGAATCGGACTGCATTGTTCGCACTTTGTATGTTTGATTCACTAAAATGAAAACAATGATTCCATGAGTCATCAGTTTTGTGAATCAGACTACATTAGTTGCACTGTATGTTTTTGATTCACTACAAATAACCAGTTTATCAGAGCGCTGATTCATTTCGGGAATCATTTTCTTTGCATCAGCCCTACATACAATGATCTAATATGCCAATACACTGTATGTAAAGCAGGTAAAGATGTCCTGCCCATACATACGTTTCTGTCAATATTTACATTTTTATTTAAAGTACCTTTTTTTTTTACTAAACATATAAACTAGTGCATTTAAATCTACTTTAATCTTCTCTTTTAGTGTTTTCAAAGAAAGTAGAATCCAATGCTAATCTGTCACTCATAAGAGACGCATAACTACACATGCGAGCTGTTGTAATTTCAGCAGACCTTTCTGAGTGTGTCATTTTGATTTGGGTTCTCGTGAGATCCTCGGTGGAGTTTGTTTCCCCCTCCTCTTTCCCCGCTGCATTGATTGAAGAGTGTGTGTGTTTGAAAATCGTTGGCCTTTAACGTGTTCCAGACTGCGCGTTCGCTCCACAACCACAAGTCGTGTTTCTGGTGAAGCCGCTGGAGGCAACGTTTTTATCACACCGTCCGATGTATAACAGAGTTGACATTCAGTGCGCCGCTGGGGTGAATGAGGCTAATAAAACTGCTTTTCCGTTCTCTCTCCTCTCCTCAGATGGACCCCGTTCAGAAAGCTGTTTTGCATCACACGTTCAGCGCTCCGGCCTCCTCTAAAAGAAAAGCTGTCTCATGCGGCGTGTGCCAGCTGAGGTTTAACTCGCAGGTAACTTTTGTTCACCGTGACCCTGATATTCCCACCTAAAGCTGCTGTAGAAAAGTACAAATGTAATTATCCAACGCAGTAAGTGTAATATAATAAAGCATCCAAACATTACTTTGATTTTGTGTTTTAGTAAGATTATCAGTTTCAGTTATCAGTTTTCAGAAATGAAATTTCTGGTATTATTTACTTAACCTCATGATGCTTATTTTGATGAAATATTTGAAAAGTGAATAAACATCTAAAAAGCAGGGCTGGGTAATGATACTGTTTTCCCAATTCAGTTAGGTTGATTCACAAATGCTCCGTTTGATTCTGATTCTTTTTGGAATGTTGCAAGACATTTTGCTTACAAGAAATACATTTTCTCTCGCTGCTAATGCTGTAAATTATACAGGACAGTGTTTCAGGCTGATTCAAACCACTGAACTCTCTTTCTTTAACCATTCATTAAACAAGACGGTGCATAAGAGTCATTTTTTGTGAATGGTCGCACTATATGTTTTTTACAAAAAATAACCTGTAAATAAGAGTAATTTGTTTTAAGATTTGAACTACATTGGTCAGGCTCTTTATTTAGTTAATTGACTAAAAGGTTCTGAATAAAAAGATTCATTTGTTTTATGTTTTAGATTACACTGGTCGTGCTGTATATATTTGACTCACTATAAAGAATCATTTTGTAAGAGTCATTTGTTTTGTGAGTTTCTGCTACATTGGTTGGCCAATGTATGTGTTTGATTCAATAAAAAGACCTGGTTCATTAGAGTCATCTATTTTGAGAACTGACTGCATTGGTCATGCTGTGTTTTTAATTCACTAAAAAGAACCAGTTCATCAGAATGATTTGTGAATCGTACTACATTGGTCACGCAGTATGTGTTTGATTCACTAATAACAACCAACCTATAAGAGTCATTCGATTTGAAAATCTGACTACATTGGTCACGCTGTATGTTTTTAATGAACTAAAAAGAACCAGTTCATAAGAGTCATTTGTGAATCATTCTACACTGATGACTGTATTTGATTCACTAAAAAAGTTTTTTTTCTTCTGACTTTATTGGTTACACTGTATGTTTTTAATTCACTGGAAAAAAATCATTAGAGTCATTTGTTTGTGATTTGGACTACATTGGTCACGCTCTATGTATTTGATTCACTAATATGAACCAAATTAAAAGAGCCATTTGTTTTGAGAATCTGACTACATTGGTTGCGCCATATGTTTTTGGTTCACTGAAAAGAGCCGGTTCATGAGTCATTTGTTTGTGATTTGGACTACATTGGTCACACTGTATGTGTTTGAATCACTAAAAAGAACTTGTTCAGAAGAGTCATCTGTTTAGTCAATCGTACTACATTGATCACGTCATAATGTGTTTGATTCTCTAATAAGAACCAAATTAGAAGAGTCTTTTTTTGTTGTTGAGAATCTGACTACATTGGTCACACTGTATGTTTGTAATTCACTAAAAAGAAGCAGTTTATAAGAGTCATTTGTGAATCGTGCTATATTGGTCACACTGTATTTGATTCACTGAAAAGAACCAGATTATAAGAGTCATTTGTTTTGAGAATCTGCGTATGTTTTTAATTCACTAAATAGAACTGTTTTATTCGAGTCATTTGTTTAGGATTTGGATAACATTGGTCACGCTGTATGTGTTTGATTCACTAAAAAGAACCAGCTCATAAGAGTCATTTGTTTTGTGAATTGGACAAAAGTTGGTGATGATGGTTGATTTACTAAAAAAAAGAAACACGAAAAGTGGAGTCATTTGTTTTGAGAATCTGACTACTCTAGTTGTGCTGTATTGATGAACTAAAAATAACCTCTCTTATAAGAGTCAGTCGCTTCAGGAATCAGGCCACACTGAATGTTTTTGATTCGCTATAAAGAACCAAAGTCATTAGTTTCGGGAATTGATATCTTTACCCAGCCCTATATGCAGTAAAGAACTAAACTGTCAATACACTGTGTGTAAAGGAAGTCCTGCCCATATATTTGATCCATTTCTACTGTCATACATTATATATTGTCATACTTCCAGCCATCTATCAGGCTCAGACTGTAGATCATCCACTGACACATTCGATTCATTGAGGATGACTTTGAAATGGCCAAGAGGACAATTGTATTTTCCGTCCTTCATCCATATACTTCTTCCTGTGTGCCACGCTTTCATCATAGGTATTTAATCCAAATAGGATTACTTAAAAAAATCCCAATAGCATAAATAATCAAAAATAAAGCAAAAGTAATCATAATAGCATTTCTCATATCCGCTCTATTAGGCGGTCATATACACTGTCCATCACTGTCAGAAATTAAGCTGTAATAGGCCTATCAAACAGTAATCACAGCTCATTATGCGCATCCGTCAAGACCGTGTGACAGGATGAGTGGGCGGGGCTGCTGTTGACCAATCACATGCCCTGTAGCTCTCCAGCAGCCAATCATAGAGAGCGTCATGCATTCAAATCACGCCGTTTTCTCAGCAAAGCCTCATTATCATTGGCCGTTTGTGTTCCAGCTTCCAATCTGAGACCGGGATGCTTTTATGCAGCACATTTTCAAAAATGAAATGGCTTCTGGAGAGTTACAGAGTCCAGCCAGGCGTGCCGGGCGACTTTTGAAAATGACATTTGGTTTTTATATTTATCGCCACAGGTCTATTTGAATATGAGTCATTTAGTTATGGATTCTTCTGGGCGTATGAATTATACATTTTATAATGGTGGGAGAGAGAAAAGCTAGTTAGTTCTTGATGTGAATCCTAAATAATTTTAGAATTATTTAGAATGTATAATATTTTTATTTAGAATGATTTACAATTGTTGTTATAATTATTACCTTTTTGTATTACCCTTCCACTTACTGTCAAAAATGTTAGGTCTGGAGTTTAGTATGCTTAGTGTCCTTTTTACTCAGCATGCTATGGCTTGTTTACTTTTAAAAAAAATAGTTTTATAATTATGTAATTTTAAATTTTAAATAATTATTGTTTATGATTACTTATACATTTTTATTTATTTATTTTATTTTATTTTTTCCCCCACTCACTGCCAAAAGTTATCTGGACTTTAGCATTGGTGCCTTTTTTTTTTTGGGTAGTTTTTTTTTTACGTTATAAATGACAGTTTAATAATATGAATCTTATAAGTTTTAGATTTATTAGTTATAAAATTGTACCTTTTTATATTTATTGTATATTTGTATTTATTATTATGTCACATTTTAATTAATTTTATTTTTTAAACTTACTGCCAAAAGTTCGCTCTGAACTAGCATCTTTGTCTTTGCTTTGCGTGTTTCTTTTTTTTTTTTTTTGTTTTAACCAATGACTTATCATTTAAATTTTTTTAAATGACTTTAATTGTTTTTATTTATTTTTAATATCTTTTTACATTATTTGTTTTGAACTTAGTGGCAAAAATTTTGTTTAGAATATGTTTGTTACTCACATATGAGACACTTGGTTATGGATTCTTCTGGGCGTATGAATTATAAATACAGTATATAATGGCAGGAGAAAGAAAACCTAGTTAGTTTTTGAAGAGCTTTGTCTGTTGCCTGCAAGTACGACTGTAGCTTAATTGCTTTTTCCATGATGATTGATAGCGTCATTTAACAGTGTCCCATTGCAGGTGCCCGTCTTAGTTAAAGGCTTATGGGGCAGGATTGACTTCCTCCTCGTCGGGCGTCCGCTCTCGGCCATCACAGTGCCAGCTCTTCCGTGACGTGCGTTTAATGAATGGTTGATTGCAGCTCAGATTGCACATGACATTAATCTGTGTCACTGCATTCTCCCCTGTGATTGGCCGATGGAATGAATAGCTGGAAGGTGTCGGGAAACATCCCATCTATCATGGTGTTAAAGCCATTTTCATAACACTATCCCGCTCAAATAATGTGTTACTTACAAACCCCCCTGATATAAATCTATATGATTATGATCCATATCCCACACTGCTATTTGTACAAATACAATATATCAAAAAGAGTCTGATCCATCATGACGTCTTATTGCTTTTCATAAAGGTATATCTGCCCTTAATGTCTTTACAAAATTACCTCTCTGGCAAGCAAGCTGGTATTGTAAAGAAATAAGTTGTGAGAAGAATGTGAGTATGAAATATGTTGTTAGCAAGGTCTGAATTGAATTCTCACCAAAGTGAGTAAAAATCAGCTTTGGTAGGTAAACAGCAGTTTTACCTAGTTTTACCAATGCAGTTATTAAATTAAATAAAATGTATTTATTTATAATTATTGTAACTTTTTAAATATTTGTATTCTTTATTTATTTTCTAACTTACTCGCCTTGGAAAATAATGCAAAATGCAGTTTGTATGTATGTATTTTATATATAATTAACGCATCCAAAATAAAACAATTTTGTCCATTTAATACAGGTGCATCTCAATAAATTAGAATGTCGTGGAAAAAGTTCATTTATTTCAGTAATTCAACTCAAATTGTGAAACTCGTGTATTAAAATAAATTCACTGCACACAGACTGAAGTAGTTGAAGTCTTTGGTTCTTTTAATTGTGATGATTTTGGCTCACATTTAACAAAAACCCACCAATTCACTATCTCAACAAATGAGAAGACTTCATAAGACCAATAAAAAAAACTTTTTAGTGAATTGTTGTCCTTCTGAAAAGTATGTTCATTTACTTTACGTGTACTCAATACTTGGTAGGGGCTCCTTTGCTTTAATAATGCCTCAATTCGGTGTGGCATGGAGGTGATCAGTTTGTGGCGCTTCTGAGGTGGTATGGAAGCCCAGGTTTTTTGGACAGTGGCCTTCAGCTCATCTGCATTTTTGGTTTCTTGTTTCTCATTTTCATCTTGACAAAAACCATAAAAAACGATTCTCTATGGGGTTCAGGGTTGGTGAGTTTGCTGGCCAGTAAGAACCATTATGTTCCTTTAACCAACTTTTGGTGCTTTTGGCAGTGAGGGCAGGTGCCAAATCCTTTTGGAAAATGAAATCAGCATCTTCAAAGAGATGGTCAGCAGAAGGAAGCATGAAGTGCTCGAAGATTTCTTGGTAAACGGGTGCAGTGATTTTGGTTTTCAAAAAACACAATGGACCAATACCAGAAGATGACATTGCACCCCAAACCATCACAGACGTTTGGAAACTTAACACTGGACTTCAAGAAACTTGGGCTAGGAGCTTCTCCACCCTTCCTCCAGACTATAGGACCGTGGTTCCAAATGAAATACAACACGATCTCATCTGACAAGAGGATTTGGACACTGGGCACAGTCAGTTCTTCTTATCCTTAAGCCCAGGTAAGAAGCCTTGACGTTGTCTGTGGTTCAGGAGGGCTTAAAAGAGGACTACGGAACACTGTAGCATAAATCCTTGACAGTTGTGTGTGGTGGCCTCTTGAGCCTGGGCACCAGATTCAGTCCATTCCTGTGGAGGTTCACTCCAATTCTGGAATCGATTTTGCTTGAACAATCCTTATAAGGCTGGGTTCTCTCGTTGGTTTGTGCATTTTTTCTTAAAACTTTTATTCCACTCAACTTTCTGTTAAACATGCTTGGATACAGCACTCTGTGAAAAAACAGCTTCTTTAGCAATTAACTTTTGTTGCTTACCCTCCTTGTGGAGGGTGTCAATGATTGTCTTCTGGACAACTGTCAGATCAGCAGTCTTCCCCCATGATTGTGTAGCCTAGTGAACCAAATCGAGAGACCATTTTGAAGGCTCAGGAAACTTTGCAGGTGTTTTGAGTTGATTAGCTATTCGGCATGTCACCATATTCTAATTTGTTAACATAGTGAATTGGTGGGTTTTTGTTAAAATGTGAGCCAAACTCCACAATTAAAAGAACCAGAGACTTAAACTACTTCAGTCTGTGTGATTTTAATTTATTTAATACATGAGTTTCACACTTTGAGTTGAATTACTGAAATAAATGAAATTGTCCATGACATACTAATTTATTGAGATGCACCTGTAATGGGTGTGTATGGTGCGATAGTGGAGTAAGTTATATATAAATACAAACACATGCATGTATATTTTTAAGAAAAATATGTTATGTTTATAATTTAAATATATTTATAGATAATATAAATTATATGAATATAAATATATACATGTAAATTTTCAATATAGACTGTGTGTGTGCTGCTATATTTCTAAGTTGGGGAAAAAAAAGTTCTTTAAGCTCACCCACCAATTTGTGCAAGTTCTCCCAACTTAAAAAGATGAGAGGGCCTGTAAATTTTCCCCATTTTAATTTTCATCATAGGTATACCTCAAATATTAGAGACAAAATGAGAAAAAAAAAAATCAAGAAAATCACATTGTAGGATTTTTTAAAGAATTAATTGGTAAATTCCTCGGTCAAATAAGTATTTGGTCACCTACAAACAAACAAACAAGATTTCTGGCTCTCACAGACCTGAAACAAATTCTTTAAGAGGCTCCTCTGTCCTCCAATCGTTACCTGTATTAATGGCATCTGTTTGAACTCGTTATCAGTATAAAAAGACACCTGTCCACAACCTCAAAAAGTCACACTCCAAACTCCACCATGGCAAAGACCAAAGAGCTGTCAAAGGACACAACAAAATTGTAGACCTGCACCAGGCTGGAAGACTGAATCTGCAATAGGTAAGAAGCTTGGTGTGAAGAAATCAACTGTGAGACAATTATTAGAAAATGGAAGACATACAAAACCACTAATAATCTCCCTCGATCTGGGGCTCCAAGCAAGATCTCACCCCGTGGGGTCAAAAATGATCACAAGAACTGTGAGCAAAAAAAATCCCAGAACCACACGGGGGGAACCTAGTGAATGACCTGCAGAGAGCTGGGACAAAAAGTAACAAAGGCTACCATCAGTAAAACACTGCGCCGCCAGGTACTCAAATCCTGCAGTGACAGACGTGTCCCCCTGCTTAAGCCAGAACATGTCCAGACCCGTCTGAAATTTGCTAGAGAGCATTTGGATGATCCAAAAGAGGATTGGGAGAATGTCATATGGTCAGATGAAACCAAAATAGAACTTTTTGTTAAAAACTCAACTTATCGTGTTTGGAGGAGAAAGAATGCTGAATTGCATCCAAAAAACACCATACCTACTGTGAAGCATGGGGGTGGAAACATCTTGCTTTGGGGCTGTTTTTCTGCAAAGAGACCAGGACGACTGATCCGTGTAAAGAAAGAAGGAATGGGGCTGTATCGTTTTTTTTTTTTTCTTTTTTCATGAGAGTTTGAGTGAAAACCTCCTTCCATCAGCAGGGCATTGAAGATGAAACGTGGCTGGGTCTTTCAGCTTGACAATGATCCCAAACACACCGCCCGGTCAACGAAGGAGTGGCTTCTTAAGAAGCATTTCAAGGTCCTGGAGTGGCCTAGTTAGTCTCCAGATCTCAACCCCATAGAAGATCTTTGGAGGGAGTTGAAAATCCATATTGCCCAGCGACAGCCCCAAAACATTAATGCTCTAGAGGAGATCTGCATGGAGGAAAGGGCCAAAATACCAGCAACAGTGTGTGGAAAACCTTGTGAAGACTTACAGAAAACGTGTGACCTCTGTCATTGCCAAAAAAGGGTATATAAAAAAGTATTGAGACGAAATTTTGTAATTGACCAAATACTTACTTTCCACCATAATTTGCAAATAAACTCTTTAAAAATCCTACAATGTGATTTTCGGATTTTTTTTTTCCAATTTTGTCTTCATACGTTGCGGTTATCCTAATGATGAAAATGATCAGGCCTTTCATCTTTTTAAGTGGTGAAGCAACTTGACATTGGTGGTGACTAAAATATTTTTTTTCCCCATGTACATAATAACCATAAACCAGTAACACACATAAAACAAAATATTTGTAAACAATAAAACTTTATTTTGGATGGTGATTCATGGATTAATCGTTTGGACAGCACTAATCTATATATTATATATTATATACTATCTATATAATTGAATAATTCATATAATATGTAGTGAATTGGAATGTCATATTTAGTCAGATTTATACATGCAATGTTAAGTTATTATAGAAATACTAACGATTGTAACTTTTTGTTAATTTTAACTTTTATACCTTTATCTTTACATTTGTTTTTCTAACTTACAATTGGAAACTACATGCAAAAACATTTTCTGCCAGTAAAAAATATATAATATATTTTTCATGATGAATACTTTTTTATATTTTAAAACATAGTATAAAGAGAAATAAATTGTTTGTACCGTTTTCTATTTATTTTATCAGTTTCTATTTTATTATTTAACTGTATTTTATTTATTTATATATTTTATTTTGAATAACTTACCATAGGCAACAAAAGTTTTTTGGACAAGATGTGTGTTATCATGTTTTTTTTTTTTGTTTTTTTTTTAAAATATATTTACAATTTAAAATTATTTAAAATTATAAGTATTGTAACTTTTATGTTATCATAATTATTTTTGGATGAATTAATAATTAATTAAATGTCATTGTATTATTGGTTATATTTCTAATGTATTATTCTTATAATTTTTTTTTTAATTCTTTTTAAGTAAAGGCAAAAATTTAATTCTGGATTGTATGTAAGTATCCTAATGTATCAGTTTTATGTACCTTTTTATTTAGTTAGTTTTGCACCAGTGAGGTTGACGACTACCTTATTTATTCAAAGAAGTTTTTGGCCGTCTCTTGATAGTATCCTCCCCGCTGCTAGCAATGTCAGACAGGCGTCCAGGAGTTAGTGCTGAGGACAACAAGAACAATTGAAAGGCGTTGCGAATGGCCCGGTCCAAGTGAGCTGTAATAAATCTGGTTTGAAGGTGAAAGCAAATGGCACAGAGCGTTTGAAGCTACCTACATTGTGCCCGCGGATATTATAAGATTTGTTTCCCACCAAGTCAGCCACGATGAGCTGGAAGTTTTATGTATGGGTCTGTGTCAGACAGGATAATAACCTCACACACGGACGACTGGGAGAGGCCATTCTTTTCTTCCCTGTCAGACTCTTTATTCCATTCCATTACTCAAAGAGACTAAGCCAAAACCTAGTGAGCTGCTTGATGTCTATTGCCTTCATAGGGAGCTGCCTTCTAAGGGAGCATCCTGACTGAAATGAAACCACCTTAATCAAGCGATTCAAGCGAGGAGACTCGAAAATGCTACTGAGGTTATAATTGAATACATATGCATAAGATACGTTAATATTAGGCAAAATAGTCAATTTTTAAATTATATGAACCTTAGTAATGAATGAATCAGAATGAATCACTGTCATTCAGCTGAAATTGATAGTCAAGTGAATTACATGATATGCTGATTAGTTAATCATTCCAGTTTAAGCAGGCACTAAATGTGCCGAATTAATGTTGTGCATGTTTAATTGAAGTCATTGTCATTCTTTCCAGCACAAACACGTCTCCTTTATATGTAAATTAAGCTCATTATACAGTATGTTGCACCTTATTCACAGAAGTCTGTGCTGTTTGACTGATGCAATTAAAGTATGCTAAATCATGAAATTAATCACAGTAAATCAATATTTATTGATTTATAGAAGACATTACTATCATATTGGCAGAAGAAAACATTGAATAGGCATACAATGAAGAAGCTGGTATTGAATTGCTCCAGTGATATTTTTTTTTCCCACAATGCATTATAGGATTGCCTTCTCTGTGAAGAATAGATGCTGGCTTAGAATATTGCAAATGAAAGCCTTGAGGAAAAAAAGACAAATTTAGTGTCCCAAAATATTTGAAACTTTCTAATGAATGGTTTTAATTAATGAATTAATGAATGTTATGTTGTATGTTGCTACCCTGTGTTTAGATTGATGAACAAAGCTACAAAAAAAAACATAAACAAAACAGAAAATATTCATTTTAAACAGGAAAAAAAATGAATTGAACCATTCGTTTTATATAATTAATATATAATGGTAATGTATTAAATACATTAATATATATAAAAAATATCTAGGCCTAATACTAAAAAAAGTTTAATCATCATATATATTTTTTTTATTCAAATTTTTTGCAATTATCCAAACCCACTCACTTTCTTGATGCTTGCCAAGCAGTATAATTGATCTTAAATTGAAATACGACAGGTTCTCGTCTCTATTAAAGAGGTCCTATTAGGCTCTTTTACAAAGTCTTGATTTTGTTTGGGGGTGTACTAGAACATGCTCTAATGCTCGGTGGTTCGAAAAACGCATTATTTTTACATAATTTACATTATTACAACACCCTATCCCCAGTCTCTGGCAGAAGGATCGAATTAGTTCTGTACAAATGAAGGCCGCCTTTGAAAGATGAAATGTGTGTGATTGGTTAGATGGGCCAGTGTGTGGGCCTGTGATTGGTTAGCTGGGCCAGTGTCTGCTGTGATTGGTCAGCTGGGCCAGTATGTGCTGTGATTGGTTAGCTGGGCCAGTGTGTGCTGTGAATGGTTAGCTGGGCCAGTGTGTGTTGTTGTGATTGGTTAGCTGGGCCAGTGTGTGTGTTGTGTTTGGTTAGCTGGGCCAGGGTGTGCTGTGGTTGGTTAGCTGGGCCCGTGTGTGCTGTGATCGGTTAGCTGGGCCGTTGTGTGCTGTGATCGGTTAGCTGGGCAAGTGTGTGCTGTGATCGGTCAGCTGGGACAGTGTGTGCTGTGACTGGTCAGCTGGGCCAGTGTGTGCTGTGATCAGTCAGCTGGGCCAGTGTGTGCTGTGATAGGTTAGCTGGGCCAGTGCGTGCAGTGATAGGTTAGCTGGGCCAGTGCGTGCAGTGATAGGTTAGCTGGGCCAGTGCGTGCAGTGATTGGTTAGCTGGGCCAGTGTGTGCCGTGATTGGTTAGCTTGGCCAGTGTGTGTTGTGATTGGTTAGCTGAGCCGGTGTGTGCTTTGATTGGTTAGCTGGGCTAGTGTGTGTGCTGTGATTGGTTAGCTTGGTCAGTGTGTGCTGTGATTGGTTAGTGGGCCAGTGTGTGCTGTGATTGGTCAACTGGGCCAGCGTGTGTAGTGATTGGTTAGCTGGGCCAGTGCGTGGTGTGATCGGTTAGCTGGGCCAGTGTGCTGTGATCAAAATTAGATGGGACAGTGGGTGTGATTGGTTAGTTGGGCCATTGTGTGAAGGGATCGGTTAAGCTGGGCCAGTGTGTGATGTTGACGGTTAGGGGCTCCGTGTGTGTTGTGTTGTGATGGCAGCACAAGGCATGGTGGGAAATGTTTCACGTTGTGAGCTTCAGTGTAAATATTGCATCAAAATCAAAACAATTTGAGCGTGATTTAAACCCGGATGATTGTAACCGCTCTAAGTTTGTCTGCCTTGAGAAAGCTAGCGAGTTTCTTACATAGTGATAACACTCGCTGCCTTCTCTAGTGCAGCTCAACCAGGTCTCGTCCCATTCGTCGATATTTTGGATATCACACATCTGGGACACTATGCGTTGAAGTCAACGAACCGTTCGTGGTAGGTTTGAATAGGTTTTCGGTTAAATGTAAAACAAATTTCTCCTTTTGAATGACTTGAGCTTTGTAACATTGCAGATCTTTTTTATGCTCAAACAGCAACATTAGAGTCTAATTAAAGTTGAACAAAAAGTGAAAAAGCATAATAGGACCCCTTTAACTAGCAGTCATACATTTGTAATTACTTTCTCCAAATTATTAAAACATTTTTAGCTTCACATTGCAGTGATTTATGATTTTTTTTTTCACATATAAAAATTGGAAAGTTGTCCTTTTCATTGTGTTGCACGCCTGCCGTGCCTTAAAATGTTGCATATGTAGGCAGCTCATTAGCTTTTGGAGCAGATCCAGACAGTCGACACATACAGGTGAAGCACAGACACACTGGACAATATAAGATTCACAAGCAAGCAGGCTTTCTCATAATGAGAGCTGCATTTTACTGGGCTGCACTGAAGATGGGCGTCATGTCACCTTCACCCTCACAGATGGGTGGTTTGATGTCGACAAAATGCGAGCGTGCCACATTGCAGCGCTGCTTCCAGCAGCTTGTTTGCTCATGGCTCAGAGCTCCTTTGCCCCTGTCTGCTGTTGCTAACACCTGGTCCGGGCTGGCCCTCTCAACGGGTTGGCCTGTTTTGTGTTTCCTAGAGCCAGGCATTGGCCCACTACAAAGGCACCAAACATGCCAAGAAGCTGAAATCCTTGGACGCTCCGAAATGCCTCAAACACAAGAGTTCCCTGGTCACCAAGGAAAATACCAACAAGGAGCCGCCTAAGGGCCTCTCTCCCTCCACAGCAGCCAGCAACACTGACAGAAAGGGTAAGAGGAGAAACGTTTTCTCATGTTTACAAGCATCGCTCGTGATTGCTGCTCATACCCAAAACTGTTTGTGATAAACATACAGTATATGATACAGAAAGCAGAGTGTGTGAAAAGAAAGTGTGTCTAGGTGAAAGAAAGCTGTTGCAACAATTTTGCATGCAATCTCAGTGAAAGAACCTGTCTTATGAGAGACAAAGTAATTATAGTGTTAAAAAAAAATACTGCAAACACAATGCATGTAAACAATGTAAAAAAAAAAAAAAAAAAAAAAACTTTTTCAAAGGTTGGCAGACAAAAAAATGGCAAAAAGGTGTGGTCACATTTATTTTCGTTCGGCAAAACAAAAAATGTTTTTTTTCAAAAGAACCTGCATCTTATTGGAGACAAAATGATTTATATACAGTAGTTAAAAAATACTGTAGACATAATGCATGTAAATAAAACTAAGTACAATTAATTATTTCAAAGAATGGTGTACAATAAAATGTCAAAAAAGGAGTTTTGGAGTTGGAATGATGATTCATATAGTTAATAAAAAATAATGCAAACAGAATGCATGTAAACTAAATTAAGTAAAATAAATAAATAAATAAAGATTGGCAGACAATAAAGCAGCAAAAAAAACTCATAGAAATAAGGCATGGTCACAGTTACTGTTGCTCGGCGAAACTTCGTAAGTGCAAGAAAGCACGACAAAATGAATGATACAGGAATAAATAACAAATTAAACATCCAAAGCTATTCTGCTGGCTAGCAAATAAATCAACTCTAAATAAAGGTTAAGGTCATGATTTTTCAGTAGTTATAGCATTGTTAGCGAATGTTAGCACCATTTTTTTGAGTTTGCTAAGGCATCTAATAGAGCGTTTGGACCCAGAAACAGTGGTGTGTGATGTCAGGCTTAACAACGGATTGGTCGGCATTGCAAATGCGTGTGTCAAAGTTCACCAGACTTGAATTTGGAATAAGTAGAGGGAATTCTTTCCACAGGAAACTCAATTAGGCGAAATTCTTCATTGCGCCAATTGCCGCAATGCTCACGAGATGTGCATGTGACCATGCTTTTATTTTTGAGCCATATCTAAAGACCAGCAGCTTGTTGCAAGCATCACTGTAAGTTACTGCAGTGGTTCCCAACCCTGGTCCTAGAGGCACCCTAACACTGCACTTTTTGCATGTCTCCTTAATCAAAACACATGAATCAGGATCATAGATCATTAAGTAGAGACTTAAAAGACCTGAAATTGGTGTGCCAGGGAAAGGAGGACATGCAAAATGTGCAGTGTTGGGGTGCCTCCAGGACCAGGTTTGGGAACCACTGAGTTACTGTATACTTTCTTGCAATTGGACCCATAATATCATATTGAACTGAGGGTTACTTGTGCCAGTAAGAAACCACCCAGTATTGTATTGACAATTTGTGCACGCACAAAGAGCACTCAGAAAAAATGTAAGATTGTTGAGTTTGCTATTATTGCCGTTTTGTGCTACAGAAGAAACATTCATCAGATTTCCCTGGACAACAGTTGACTTCCTCTTCTATTTCTGTCACAAAGATCTCTCTCTGAACTGGAAACAAGAAATATCTTCCAAGAATCGGCTTAAAGGCCAAAATTTGGGTCCTAGGCAAGCGTTTTGCAGTAATTGTGTTGCTATTGCACCAGTACAGTACTTCATGTTTATGTGCACCAGTAGAAAATAGCATGACGCCCACTTCAGGTTCTGGTTTTCATTGACCTCTTCTGATCTTGATATTCCTCTGCAGTACAGCGAAGTTATACATATCACTCTGGTTGTTCAATATGACTCGTACTGCAGTTTCAGATGATCCAAAGCAAACAGCATCCTCCTGAGTGTGTTTGTTAGCGATCCAGGGTTTGGCTGTATTCTCTGCAGGATTACAGCTGGATCAGGTTGCTGGAGTCTCATGGCACAAAATTGTGTATGTAAGCACTTTGTGGAATTAGGTGCACTCAACACATGTCTGGAACCTGTTCTGGAACCAGTAATTTACTTCACTCTTTTTTGTTCTGCTTGTTGAGGCCCAGCAGTCATGCTTGCCCAATGAAAATGTCTATTTGTGCTAAAACACCTGGTGTAATCTAATTTGTGGCATTTTAAGGCAGAAGTGTAGTCTGAAGTCAGAGAGACGCTCCTCCACAAGCCATTATTGTCTTATGAAGCAATGCCTTATCCCTATGAGCCAGAGAAAATGCAGTGTGTTTGGACTCGTAGATGCAACACCAAACACAAACACAAAAGATGCACTAGCGTTTGCAGTTTGTGTTCTGTGTGCATTGTGCAATTCACAACACGTTTTTGTCACCAACAGTTGTTCTTGTCAACACTCTGCGGTGAGTTCACTAAATGGTTGCAATGGTTTTGCATGCAGTCTTTCAGTGGATTAAAATACTGCAAAAGACAATGCTGTATTTAATTGCAAAAAGAACCCCAATGCATGTAAATGAAACAATTTTTTTTTTCTGCAAAACATTCTTGGTGGCAATTCTTTTGCAACACATTTAGCTCTTTTTCCATTTTAACTTTACTTATTAAAGTCAAAATGATTATTCATATAGTTAAAAGTACTGCAAAAGACGAAAACTGAGCATGAAACAATTTTTCTGCAAATTGTTTTTTTTTTTGGCTTCACTTTTTTTCAAAGGAATAGTTCACCCAAAAATTTTAATTTGCTGAAAATGTATACCTCAGGGCGATATAAATATGCAGGGGGGGATGAGTCTGTTTCTTCATTGCAACAGAGAAATGTAGCTCATCACTTGCACTGCAGTGAATGGGTGCCGTCAGAATGAGAGTCCAAACAGCTGATAAAAACGTCACATAACTCCAAAGTAAATCCACCCACTTTCCAGTCATCAATTAATGTCTTATGAAGCCAAAAGCTGCGTGTTTGTAAGAAACAAATCCATCAATAAGCCGTTTTAAACTTCAAACCATTGTTTCTGTTCAAAATGCAAAGGCCCATAACCAACACGATTACTCCAGTGAAAAAGTACATATTTTTTTTTGGTGTCTCTCACTCAAAAAAATAACACACAACATATTTGGGTTTAGAGTGTTTGGATGTTTCGCTTGCAAGCACTTTGATTGTGAATTTCACTCCTGATTCAGACAAGATTACTTTTTCACTGGGGAAAGCAATATTTTGGATAGAGGACTAGATGACGTTAAAAACATCTCAATGTCAGATTTGTTTCTTACAAACATGCAACTTTGCACTTAACAAGATGGACTGGAGTGGTGTGGATTACACTTGTGGTGTTATCAGCTGTTTGGACTCTCATTATGATGGCACCCATTCACTGCAGAGGAGCGACTGCTGAGCAAGTGATGCAATGCTAATTTCTCCAAATCTGTTCTGATGAAGAAATCAAATTCATCTACATCTTGGGGATGGCTGAGGGTAAGTACATTATAAGCAAATTTTATTTTGGGTGAACTATTTCTTGCAGTAAGTACCAGGCTTTATATTTGCAGTATTTTATTTAATTGAAATATATGCCTCATCTTTTTTTGAGCCCGGAGTTCATGGCCTATGTTAGTCTGCTGGATCCTACCTATGTAGTAATCAAAATTGGTTGCCCTATGACACACTGCATTAAAAACATGGTTCTTTTGATACACTTGCGTTGTGCATGTGCATAATTCTTTAGTGAATAGTGCTAAAAAACACATGAAACACACCTGCAAATAAAAGGATGTATCCTCAGCGGGGCGAAATTAATTTTAGCAAATCCCTCTTGTCTTCTGGAATGGAAAAGCATGGATTGTGGACCTACCTCTGGTTATAAGAAAAGTAAATCGAGCAGGTGCTATTGTTTGGCAATTAATTAACGTGCGACTAAAGAAACAGGTGGGCACCGTGACCAGTTGGTAGTTACATGATTCACGCAGGGCCAGAAAACCTCCGTAAATCACACCACATCATACGAAAAGCAGCATCACAAATTGCAATAAGTTAACCGATATTGCGGCGAGGCTGGGTTGGTGTGTAAAATGCCAATCGGTAATTTAATGAATATTAATGTGCGTTAGATGTCAGAGAGGATGGGAATTGTGGGGGTGCTGAACAGCTGCAGTATCTAGAAGTTAATTGCGCATGTAATGATTAGCGAAGCTAGACACTATAGGGCGGCTTCAGGAGGAGATAGCGCGCGCGAGATAGGGCTGCTCTTTGGGAGGGCTCTTAAGTGTTTTATTCAAGGTTTTCTTTGTTATCTATTCAATAACCGTCAGTTGTCAGGCTGGGGAGAGTTGAATCAGGTGTGGAAGACGATATGTATGCATTCTGATCCATAACTTTGGAGGTATGTGTTACCTTCCACCTCGAGTGTCAGGAACATTCTTAATGGAATTTCTAGCCTTGAAGCTTAATCGTAAAGGTCATCTAAATTTCAGGCCATGAACGTATTTGGACCTTGCAAAAAAAAAAAAAAAACAAGATAGAGTTCTATATTAATATTATATATATGCGATATAGGTATAGTATTATGCCAGAGATACTAATTATATGTTGTATTGTCTTATAGTTTTTGTATTAATAATTTTTAATTAATCATTTGCAGTTATATACAGGCTCAAAAGTTTGTGTGTGTGTGTGTGTAATATATACTATATATATATTAAAAATAGTAAATTTATCAATATCAATTTTATGGTTTATTTTTTTATATAACTAAAAGTACTAAAAAAAAAAAAAGTTTAATATATATATATATATATATATCTATAATTACCACACCCCAAGCATACTGAAACCCAGATATAATATATATTAGTTATTATAAATAAACATGCATATAATAAAAATAATAATTGTGTAAATGAATAATGAGATAGATAATATTATTATTTTCTATACCCATATTTATATTTTGAAAAAAATTTTAAACTCATTTTATTTACAAAAATATTGTTTATATAGAAAAAACATTTGTATTATAAAAAAACGTATTATCATAAAAAAGCATATTAATACCAACAATAATTTTCAATATAGAGGAAATATTGATATTTACTATGTATTTTGCACATTTATAATGTTTCTATTTATATATCTATATATATATATATAATATCATATATACATATATATATGATATATATATATAATATTATAACATAATATGTATTTAATGTAATGTAATATAATATTATTTTATGTCAAAATCTTTATATAGTATTTTATTAAACATTTACCTATTTATATAAATGCAATAAAAAATTGTATATATAGCTAATAAAAAATAGTAATTTAAAAATATACTTATACTTGACAAAAATGAATACTTCAAAAACAAAAGACAAAACTTCTGTGCATATGCTTGCATTCTGCAGTCCTGTGTTTGCATGCATATAGGCTGCAAGGCTTGTTTTGTTTAGATGTGGATTTTATGTTTTGTAAAGTCCCTAGAAAAGTGTTTTACATTATTATTATTAGTAGTAGTAGTAGTAACTATGTTGAACTAATTACTAAGTGAAACCTCTTGAGGTAGTGAAAAGCTAGTGAATTTTTTACCCCTGGTGCATCTAAAACATTTGAGGCTAGATCTAGCCAGATATAGCAGTGCCACAGACATGTACAAATACAAAAATGGAACAGAAGTAAGAAATTGTCAGAGCTGAAAATGACATCTACTCAGTGAGACGGCAGCAGCAGCAGCAGCACAAATGGCCGCTATCTGAGGCAGAGAGAGAGTCCTTTGATGTGATGCTCGAGACGGTCAGAGGGCAGAGAGAGAGCCGCTGTAGATGAGGAGATGAGTCAGCAGCCGTGTGTGTGTGTGTGTGACAGAGACGCCTCCATCTCTCTGTTCCAGTCCAGTGTCACAGGAAATGTTCCCTGATATTAGCTATTAAAGAGCAGATTGTCAGGGGAGGGACGCCAGCTCAGACAGCTGCACAATGCGGGCAGAAAGCACGAGTCAGGAAAGAGAGAAGAACAGAGCGGAGTTAAGATGCTTTTTCACGCGGTTCAGGGCTGGATTATGGACCGGAACGGTGCTCTCGGGTCTCAGGAGCCTCTAAAACCGCTATTTCACCTGCAAACCTGATGCTTCTCAGATGTTTCTCCTGAGAAAAAGTGTCCAGGGATCTTACACGTGTCAGTTTCTGACGAGATCTCAACGGTTTTTCCAACTGTGTTCAGATCAGTGATATTTTAGCAGCATTGGGATGCAGGGTTTCTGCAGGTTTAAAACGGTCTTTATCAGAACAGAAAGTCTTAAATTGATGAAGTCATGGCATTACATATTGCACGCATTGCTAAAATTAATATCGTGCACAGTATTTTTGTCTTGTTTTCCAATACAAATTTCTGAACATCCTTAAATCGAGATACATTTACTTGAGATGCAAAATTAAGATATGGAATTGAACAAAGTTAAGTGAGTTTGTTTAAAACAAGAATAAATATCCATCAATTGTTTTAAAAAAAATTGTTCTTTTTTTGAATTATTTATTGTTAGATTTATTCTGAGCCCATTGGCAGATCTTTTAATCATAAACTTGCTTTATTTTGATCAATTTCACACAAAACATTTAGAAACGTTAGGACAAGACAAAAAAAAAAAAATATTGAAAAACAAACATCAATTTTTGCAGGTGTGATAGTTAGTTAGTTCCATACTTTAGGGGAGCAAAATTCATGATTTTTTTTTTACTTATTTCAAAATAATGGAGATGACTTGACTGACTTGACTTAAAAGCTCTTTAAAAAGTTTTACATTTAACTTCATGAAACCTGCAGAAATCCTGATTATAGTTTTTATTCATATTTTTTTATATTTTAATATTTTATGGGATTTTGTTGGAAGGTTTTGTGTTGTCCATTTTCTATTGTTTTTTAATTATGTAATACAAAATTAGGGATTTTGAAATTTATTTCAATTTTACTTATTTTAGTATATCAAGTTTAACTAAATGAAGATGAGAAATGCCTTTTGAATACTTTAATTCAGTTCAACTGAAAATGTTTTTTATGATTTTTGATTTGGCTAACTATATTAACCCTGGTTCAGATTTGCCAAGATACCAAAGTCAGCCATCAAAAGTCAGAGATCTCAATATGAACAAAAACATTTTTCATCAAATGTTTTGAGCTGCTATCCGCAATCATTTGATAGCGTTTTACTGCGTGACTCATTTGCTTTCATTTTAATTTTATGAGAAACATCTGAGACAGTTGATAGTTAAAGGTGAAATGTGTCATTTCTGCATCACCAAACAAAACTGCACATGTAAAGTCTGCCTTACAGTCAGTATGAATAGTATAAACTAAGATAGGCGAAAGTTAGAGGAATCCATTAAGTCTGAGAAAGGGCAATTAAAATGTATTTTGGGAAGAGAGAGATTTGCTAACTCCAACTGTTATCAGCAAACCTGATGTCCTTTCCCAGCATCTTCACTCTGCAGCACTCAGCCTTTCATCAGGCACTGAGCTGGAAAAAAGCCTCACAAACACACACTTACAGCCTGCTAGAGATGATGATGATTCTGCAGAGAAAGAACTCCGCTTGAAGTCTCTTCTGCCCACCAAGCCTGCATTTATTTGATCAAAAAAATCCAGTAAAAACAACATTGTGAAAAGATATAGTACCATTTAAAAGAAGTGGGAAGTCGTGGCCTAATGGTTAGAGAGTCGGACTCATAACCCAAAGGTTGTGGGTTCAAGTCTCAAGTCCGGCAGGAATTGTAGGTGTGGGGAGTGAATGTACAGCGCTCTCTCTCACCTTCAATACCACGACTGAGGTGCCTTGAGCAAGGCAACGAACCCCCAACTGCTCCCTGGGTGCTGCAGCATAAAAATGGCTGCCCACTGCTCCGGGTGTGTGTTCACGGTTTGTATGTGTTCACTGCTGTGTGTGTGCACTTTGGATGGGTAAATGCAGAGCACTAATTCTGAGTATGGGTCACCATACTTGGCCAAATGTCACTTCACTTTAAAAACTGTTTTCTATGTGAATATATATTAAAATGTCATTTATTTCTGTGATCAAAGCTGAATTTTCACTCCAGTCTTCAGTGTCACATGATCCTTAGAAATTTCAAGTATAAAATTATGCTGATTTGCGCAAAAGAAATGTAAGAAATGTAAAGAAGCTTGCCTAGTTAAAGAACCAACATCAAACATTAAACAGCATATAAATCAAAATCTGCCAAAACATTTAGAATTTAAATGTGCCGCAGAGGGTTTTAGGAGTTAGGAGTTTGGTGGTGTTGGATGAAAACGGGATTATTTTTTTTTTTGTTGTTTACAGCAAGGCTTGGCTTTTTCTTTTTGACCATATTGCATGTTCAGATATTCATGTAACAAAATATTCTGGGGGGCATGACATTTTTGTGAAAATGAACAAAATTGCTGGAGGCTGCTCTTAATGCATTTATGCATCCTTGCTAAATAAAGCTTAATTTCTTAAAAAAAACAAAAATCCCAACTGTACATGAAACATCAAATCTCTTCTGATTAGCTGTGAATGTGTGGCGTCACGCAGCAGGTTTGTATTCGCTGTGGCCTGTCAGTCGGCTCAGCACGGCTGCAGCACAAATGACCTCCCTCACTGGTGTTTCACAGCAGCTATTGCTCTCTATAAAATATGGAGAATTTCAAAATGAGATATTTGGGGCAATTAATAAAAAAACAGAGGTCTGACAGGAACGTGTGTCCCTCGGGGACTGATTTCAAAAGTCAGTGTGATTCATAATGGGGCGTAATCATTATAATTAGAGGGCTTAATCCAGCATCATGGTGAAAATGTAATCAGAACTCAAGGGGACTTTCTGATTAGTTGGTATAATAACGAGGGTGGAAGGATTATGGAGACATGCGCTTATTACTGCTCCCGTAATTAAAGAGCAGAGATTGGCAGAGCGTTCGGCACATCAGCGGGACCGGAGAGGAGCTGATGGAATGAGCAGCTATCTTTCTTTGAGTTATACAGCATTCTTTACTGAGTTACCTGAGAAAATGAGATATATATTATTTCATGATTGGTATGATTTCATTATCAAATTTTTAGTTTACATTTATTGTTAATATTATTTCTTCATTAATATAAGATTTTTTTAATATTGTCAAAAATTAATATTTTTAATATATTGAAATGTTGATTTCAAACTAAAACTAACTTCTGTAATTTTATCAGACAAAATGTAATATATAATTTGTATAGCTAAAAAAGTATTAACATTTGATATTAATAATTGATTATAAGCAATACTGAGGAAAACTTATACAAACGAATATATCACCAATTTTTTAATCACCATTTTTGTTTGTTTCAATTTTTCAAAAATAAAATTCTAATTCATTAAGAAAGTGTTGAATACAGAGTATTACGGCTCTTTAGCCACCATTTCAAAATGTGTGATTGCATTTTAGCATTGAAGAAAAAAATGTGTCATTGTGATATTTTGTGAACTAATGCAATGACATTTAGGTATTTTATTTCCAAAAAGTGTCTTTCCATTATTTTTAGGGCTACTGAATATGGGGCCGCTTACACGACAACGTTTTCAGCCAAAAACGGGAAACCTTTTATATGTTTTGCCTGTTCGTTTTGGGAACTGAAAACGCACATTTTTGAAAACGAGTTTCAAAGTGCAAGTTTTTGAACACGCCAACGTTGTGTTTAGTGTAAACACCAAACGGGAAAATCTTTTGCCCAACGGTGGGTGGCATAAGACGTGTTAGGTTTTGTCGGACTGGAAGTAAGTGAGATTTTGAAGGCAAGCGCGAAAAAGCATAACAAAAAGGGATGAGTACATGGTAATGTTGTTGCGGGCGCTAACGCTTCTCAGCAAGTGTGGATTTTACTCCACATTATCAGCAACAGTGGAGACGCATCATATCAACAAATAATTAATAACTTCCTCGGTTTACTGAACCAAGGTGAACAGCGCAAACTAGGGAAGTCCCCCCGACACGGGGGAAGTTGTGGCATAACATGGTTAGAGAGTCTGACTTTTAACCCAAAGGTTGTGGGTTCGAGTCGCGTACCGGCAGGGATGGGATTGGAGGTGGGCGGGAGTGAATGTTCAGCGCTCTCTTCCACCTTCAATACCTTGACTGAGGTGCCCTTGAGCAAGGCACGAACCCCCAACTGCTCCCCGTGCGCAGCAAAAAAACTGGCATGCCCATGCTGGGGGTGTGTTCCGGGGTGTGTGTCACGCTTTGTGTGTGCACTTTGGATGGATAATTTGAGAGCATAATTCTGGGAGTATGGGTACATACTGGCAATCATGGAGGTCATAATGGCTGGCATTACGTAAAAAAGGTTTTTGGCGTTTGCAGAGATGTGTAAATAGTTTTGAAAGTGTCGTGCATACGTGGAAATTTTTTTAAAAAGCAACATAAAAAATGAAGTACATTGGAATGACACAGATCTGTTCTGTCACCCTTAAGCACCTTATAGAGAGATTTGATCAAGGGCCAATAGTAATCATTCAATGAGGAAACAATTTGATTCTCTTGTCTTTTTCCTATTGATGTTCTACTGTGTGGTTTCCTTCTTTGGCAACAAGGTTCACAGCAGCGGGGGGGTTTCCCCCATAGATCACCAGCACACTGACAGACAATCAAAGCAGTCTGTACTCTCACAAATTACCCCTTAATAGCTTATTTTCACACACAAATGCTGCTCAAATTGATCACACATCGTAGTTCGGGATGTGCCAGACTTCCAGCAGAGTCGGCCGGTTGTGATCCGAGCTTCCTGATGGTAGATGAAAATGAGGCTAATGTTCAGGTCAGCGCCGCCGCTCACCTCATTTACTCTTGATCTGTTGTTCAAGGTGAATCTCCCCATAAACAGCAAATGACTTTGTGGGCTTTTTGACATTAGCTGTAAATTGATTAATTGTGGAGTGGAGCTGTTTTAAATGACCTCTTCATTGAAAAATTAAAGCTGGATGGAAAATATTATCTAAATTGCTTGGTCTGTTCGCATAATATATTTATCCATACAGTGTTCTTGCAGCAAAGGTAAGTTTGACGATGTTTTTAGATTATGAAGAACTGTGCTGCTGTAGATTCAGTCTTCATTATTTTCTTTTGCATTATCCTCACTGGTTGCACACAATAATGAGCACACTGCACAACCAGTGTAATCCGTTTCAGAAACAAATGACTCTTTTGAACCGGTTCAGCCTAAAAGAGGAATTAGTTCTTGTTTTAGATGTTACCACAAATAGTGTTGTGTTTGTTTAGTAAATAATCAGAACTATTTATTTGAGGGTTTATATAAATAATCATTAATGGAGTCATTATGGAACTGGAATCATTAAATGGAATATGATTCATAATAGGTTAAATTGCCTATGATTCAACATCCTACTTAAAATAGGACATAATTCTTTCTAGAGGATGTGCTCCTTCACACACATCTTTGCACCGTATGTGCGCTTACTAAACCAGTATTAAAACTGAAACTATTAAAAGGTAATTGAAATAAAGCTCAAATAAAACATACACAGTAGATGAAAAACTTGAATTTAAAATGTAAAAACTTAAACATTTTAATTTAAAAACATAAAAAAATTAGAACTAAATGAAATAAAACTGAAAACAAAAACAAAAGCTAATTCAAAATCTTGAACATATGGTAACATTTTACCATAGGTTTCATTGGTAAACAGGAGTTGACTACATTAAATTAATCTCACAATAGTTAATCAAAATAACATTTAAAAATATGTAACCGTGGTTATGCATTGTAGAAATCTATTGATATGTTAGTTTCTCCGATTTTTCAAAAATGAGGAATCCTATATTTAAAAACAACTGAAAACTCGGACCATGCCATTCATTTGCTGTTTAGTTTTTATTATGTTAAAAAATTCAGTATTACACAACACCTTTGAATGTTCTCTTGCTGCGGTTAAGGGTCACATCAGCATAACGAAAAACATAATAAATATTTTCAAATTGGGTCTTAAAGTGTTTGATTTTGTTTTCATGTAAAATCATTTATTCGTTTGACTTTTAGTTTTCTGACTAATTAATATTAGCTTTATCCACTCGTACAACTCCTGAGTTAAGGTCTTCAATTTACCCAAGTTTGGGAACCGGAGTGTAATTTTAATAAAATTTCTCTGATGTTGTACGAAAAGAAATTATATTTTATCCTTTTAATACTTAATATGTTATTAATAGTAAATTGTATTTATTCTTTGGTTGTTTTGGTGTTTTTGTACATAATTCCATGTGAAATTATTAAAAAGTTAGATTCAAAAGTACATATAACAGTAGTCAGATATTGCAAACTAATTTTCATCATGTAATTGTAATGGTACAAGGATTACAATTTTGTAAGTAATCTACCCAGCTCTGCCGCTGACATGTTGTAGTATAGTTAGTTGTCTTACTGATTGACGTGGGCTGTTATAACCGGGTTGTTGTTGTTTTTTTTTTGTCCAAACCCTCATCCGCAGAGCTTTGAGAAGAGCTCTATTGGTGTTCTGTTGTCTCTGGTTGAGTTCCCCACTCTGGTTGAGTGTCCATGTGGCCACCGCTGCAGATTTAATAGAAATTGGAGTGTAAATGAAGTTCTCTGTGCCAAGCTCTCATGGTCAGTGATGCTTCTCTGGTGGGAGAGAACTGGCTCTTTTTGCTGTCAGCGTTGCCGCCCCAATCCACAGCTCAACAAGCTAATCTCCTTTAGCCAGCTGGTGAGCCTTTCAAGAAGGACTCTGGGTTCCAAAACTATATGTGAAGAACTACATATTTGTGGAGTTAGGGTTAACTATAGGGCTGGAACTATTAGATGAAAGTATCGACACCGTCGACAATGAAAAAAGTTGTCGACAAATATTTTGGTCATTTAACCAACACCATGGTCATTTAACCAACTTTTGGTGCTTTTGGCAGTGTGGGCAGGTGCCAAATCCTGCTGGAAAATGAAATCAGCATCTTCAAAAAGCTGTCAGCAGAAGGAAGCATGAAGTGCAAAATTTCTTGGTAAACAGGTGCAGTGACTTTGGTTTTCAAAAAAACAATGGGATCAGCAAATGTGCTATGAGCTTCTCCACCCTTCCTCTAGACTCTAGGATCTTGGTTTCCAAATGAAATTCAAAACTTGTTCTCATCTGAAAAGAGGACTTTAAACCACTGGGCAACAGTCCAGTTCTTCTTCTCCTTAGCCCAGGTAAGACGCCTCTGACGTTGTCTGTGGTTCAGGAGTGGCTTAACAAGAGGAATACGACAACTGTAGCCAAATTCCTTAACACATCTGTGTGTGGTGGCTCTTGACGCCTTGACCCCAGCCTCATTCCATTCCTTGTGAAGTTCACTCAATTCTTGAATCAATTTTGCTTGACAATCTCATTAAGGCTGCGCTTTCCTTCGGTTGAGTTGTGCATCTTTTTGCTTCCACACTTGTTCTCCTCCACTCAACTTTCTGTTAACTGCTGGATACAGCATATGTGAACAGCCAGGGCTTCTTTGGCAGGAATTGTTTTGGTACCCTCCTTGGGACAGGGTTTTATGTCAATGGATGTTATTTGGACAATGTCAGAGTCAGCAGTTTTCCCAGATTGTGTAGCTAGGGAAACAACGAGGGAGGCACATTTTGAGGCTCAGGAACCTTTGAGGTGTTTGAGTTGGATTAGGATTGGCTGTTCACCAGATTTCTAAGGTGGTGGGGGAGATAGTGGAATTTGGTGTGTTTTTGTTAAATGTGAGCCAAAAATCATCACAATTAAAAGAACCAAAAAAACTACTTCAGTCTGTGTGCATTGAAATTATTTAATACACGAGTTTCACAATTTGAGTTGAATTACTGAAATAAATGAATTTTCCACAACATTCTAATTTATTGAAATACACCTGGATGTATAGACATGGATAATTTTAACCAAATAATTGCAAAAGCTGAATAATCAATCAAAGCCTACTGATTAATGAGTGAAATAATAGATGATTTGTCGATTAATCGTTCTAATAATCATCAGATTAATCGATTTTCAAAATAATGGTTTGTTGCAGCCCTAAGGTTAGCTAGCTGGTTTTAGTTTGAGTGAGATGTTCGTTAGCATCCATGCCTCTTTTTTTACACAGATGATCCGAAGAGGAGCTCTGGGATAAATAAAAGACTCTACTTAACGGGTCACCAAAATAGAACAACATAATTCAGTATCGATTGAGTCCCCAGGGTCTGAAATGAAGAGAGCCTCTGTGTTATTACTGTACAAAGAGTTCAGACCCCTCAGACATTGATCAGAGCGTCCTGCCAGAACCAGACCTCATTTGGGGAAATTCAGCAGCAGTTTATCTTATTCCGTGCAATTAATTTCAGTGTCGACTGCATTAGGTAATACTGGCGTGTGGCACCATCGATCTCGATATTTGACAGTTATTTTCAAGCACAAATAAAGGAAGTCTTCAAATCAAAGTAAGTCCAACACTGGGGGGAAAACTCGCAGTCAGAACTGAAGAGTGCCGTTTGATAGAATAAAGTGCTCATGTATTATTGACGATGGCACCGAAGGAGCTTTTAGAGGTTGACAAGTCATCAGTGTCATCAGGGTTTGTGTTTATGTGCGCTTGCTGCATATTAATTCATCCAAAATACAATCCAATACTCATCCATCTAGTGGATAGTATGTGTTTATAATTAGAAAAATCTGACTCATATTTGTGCCTCAATACAATGCTTCAGTTAGAAAAATATGCATGTGTTTATTAAATATTTATTTAGTTAAATTGTATTTATTACATTTAAAAATTAAATTATTACATTTTAAATGATTTTTAATTAGATTTTATATTGCATAGTCCAGTAAATTAAATACTTTAAAAATGAAAAGGTACTTTTCAATCATTTTCTTTTTTCAATTTATTTAAAACTTGATGATGAATTATGATATATAATTAATGATTAAACAAGTCTCTATTTATTTATTTGCTTGATGGGTTTTTAAAAATATTGTATTTTAATTTTTTGCCTTTATTAAAATTATTATAATTGTTTAATTAAATTTACATTTTGTATGCCATTTAGTTGGTTAGTTTATGGTTTTCTTTGTATTTAGTATAATAAACTTAATTTATCTTCATCTTAGAACTTTTGGTACAAATGAAATGTTTTTGTATTAATAAATGATGATTTTTGTCTGGATGGTATGTCTTAAGCTTCTTTGCCTTTAATTTTTATTTAGCTTTATTTTTTAGGTGTATGTTAATTATTATTTTAATAATTTGAGAATGATTTTATTAACTAATATTATTTTGTGTGTGGTGTGTGTGTGTGTGTTGTGTTGTGGTTATTTATGCTGGAAAATGTTGTGTATAATATGAAACTTTTTTGTATAATCCATAACTTCACTTAAAATAATGAAAGGGATCATTTCAATGATTTTCTCTTAATTTGGACCTTGAGAAATGGAAACACAAAAAAAACTTATTCAGGAATATATGAAAATGAGAGATGGCCTCAGTGCAAGACAGCTAACATTACTGAACACTGAGTTCAAATCAAAGAATTTGCATACAAACAGTAAAAAAGCTATTAATTATTATTTATTATATTATATTTAAGCAAAGATATTATTTGACCACTTAAAACGTAACAGGTTATTTGTCTTTTACCCAGGTGGGAGTCATGCGAGCGCTGTGGCCCATTCATCACCCTCTCGCCCCAGTGTCCGGCCCCCCGGCGTGGACCCACAGAGCCCGAGTTACTCAGTCCCCCACCCCGTATAGGAGGAGCGGGAGGCCCGCTCCATCAAACGCAAACCCACCCTGAACCAGAAGAGAATGACCGGTACAGTCAGGACGGAGAAAAGAGAAAGCGTGCGTTGCTCTACTGCTCCCTTGTAAGGGGCCAGTCAAAATCTGCTAGCTAAACGCCATAAACGTGAGCAGCTCTCAGAGGCCTGCACTGAGGTTTTCTGAATTCTGAGGATCGTTGAATTCAGACACATGCAAGGACTTACAGAATGAAGTACCTAGGTTACTTTTCTTCATATTGTTGTTGTGCAGTTTTATAAAAGATAAGGTCAATCAGATTACATGACATTAGTCTTTTACTGTGACTATTCAAATTACGTACTGCCACGGCTTCTTTAGTGAATCTATGAGTCAAGAGCTTTTAAAAAGGAAAGGCAAAAAAAAATCTAGTACTACTAAAATGCTCAAGTACCTAGGCAAGTACCTGCCACCTCGGGTATGCCCTTGATGCAATATGTTCAAGGGGGTTGTTGGGGGACATGTTGCGGCTAATTAGGTTACATTAAAATGATAATTAAACAAACCTATGTTCAAAAGTTTGTCATTCAGTTTGTTTTTCAAGCAATTAATGATTGGTATCTGAAAGGATGCATTCCAATTGATTTAAAATTACAGTAAAGACATAATGTTCACAAAAAGTTTCCTATTTCAAAGTAAACGCTGGTCTTTTGAATTGGTCTTCATGGAGAATCCTGAAAATCACAGAAATTATAAAAGCAGCACAAACTGTTCCACATTGATACTAATCGAAATGTTCTTGTAGCAGGCAATGGATTGAAGATTTCTGAAGAATAGGTGGAACTGAAGGACTTGGAAGCTCAGGTGAGAGGCTGAAAACAGGCCTGCGATACAGTAATAAATTACATTTTACAATATTTTCAAATAGAAAACTTTTATTTTAAATTACAATAATATTTCAATATTAAATGCAATATTAAATTTTTTCAAATAAATGCAGCCTTGGTGAACAGAAGAGAACATTTTTACCGATTGTCTGTTCTGAAATACTTTTTGCTTCAGATAAATGTTGTGATGTGAAGCTGTTTGATTTGGTTCATGGTTTGGAGCTTTTGAAAGAATTTTTAAAAATATGCTTGTGGAGAAAATGAATCATAAAAACAATCAAAAATCAAAAGAAAGAATCATAAAAAGAATCAAAAAACCAGAGCTGTGGGTCACAGAAGCTGTTTTCCTTCACCATTCGATCCAGCTGATCTATATCAATTTTTTTTTTTTTGTAAAACAAATGTGATTTTGTACACAAGTTTCACATTTATGTTTGTCTTCAAAATTAGTTTTCAAGTATTTAAGCAAAAATCTTTAGTTTAAGATCAACAAGAAACAAACTCAGTCACGTGTCTCTTTTGGCCGGTTAGTGCATAATTATATATACAGTATGTGACCCTGGACCACAAAACGTCATAAGGGTCAATTTTTCGATTTTTCCATTAAGAGTCTTTTAAACTACAGGGACCGTCCTTTGGCTAAAATACGAGTCCTCTATCCATAATATTGCTTTTCCTAGTGAAAAATAATAATTTCGCCTTAATCAGGTGAGAACCTACCACAGATCAAGCATGTCTATAAAGTGAAAAACCCCATGTAACAATATGGGGGACCTGGACAACAAACACCAGTCATAAGGGTCATTTTATTAAAAATGAGGATGCTACATCCTCTGAAATGAATACATAAGCGTTCATTGCCAGTAGGGTTGTTAGGATAGGACATCTTGGCGAGATAGATATTTGAAAAATTTGGAAATCTGAGGGTACAAAAAAAATCAAATATTGAGAAAAGAGTTCTGTAAAAATGTCCAATTAAGTTCTTAGCAACGCATATTTTCTAATCAAAAATTAAGTTTTAATATAATTACAGTAGGAAATTTACAAAATTCTTAAAGGAACATGATCTTTATTAATATCCTAATGGATTTTTGGCATAAAAGAAAAATTATCATTTGAACCCATACAATGTATTTTTGGCTATTAAATATACCCCAGTGACTTAAGACTTAAGAGTTTTGTGGTCCAGGGTCACATTTAAAATAGAATATAACTTTGAAAGTGATGCATAGCACTAAAGACCTCCGGCCCTCCCTATGGTTTGTTTTCTATGGCAAAGGCGTATCATTAAGGGGAATACATGCTTTGAAACATGCAATGTTGTTTTCAGGGCACCAAAACAACAACCCCATGCTGGAGGCTCGGAGTGGGCGCGGCTCCATCAAATCATTCCCAGCCCGGACTGAAGAGCAAGTCTGACGGCACCCATATAAAGCAGGAACGGGCCTGAAGAACAAAAGAATTCCACTGTGAAACTGGACGTGCCAGCAATCAGGAGAGCCGGGCCCTCAAGCAGGTGAGCCAACGAACTAAGTGTCATGTGTCGGTGTGTGTGTGGGTGTGTTTACTATAAATGCTGGAAGCATAATAATCGCCAGTGCAATATTGTATTGTAAATTGGATGAAAATAGTTCATAACAGCATTAAACGCTGTTATAGAATCTGTAAACTGTGTCTGTCAGCTCATCACATCTGTGTCACATTCTGTGTTTGTATCGTCAGCATATCAGCAGCAGACGCCATAAAGACAGAGCTGCAGGGAAACCAGACAAACCCAAGTACAGTCCTTACACCAAAACCCAAAGAGGAGCCACCAAACAGACAGTAAGCTTCCTCTCGCTTCCAAATGCAACTGCAATCTGTTAGTTTAAGAAAGGTTAAAAATACCTGGAGAAAAATATCCTTTAGCAAGCCTGTTCATTTCAATGGAAATGGACAAACAATAAAGGCTGCTCTGTTTTGCGTTGCTAGTGGTGCAAAAATAAGTGTCAGCCCAGAGCCTTTCAAAATCAGATGTTGCATGATGGAGTGATGCCATATTTAATAAAAGATTTCACAACACATTTAACTTTCACAATGTGACATATTTCTGTTCAGTGGGAAATAATGAAGAGCAGGACGTTCATTCGTGTGTAGATTACGTGTTGGTGGTTTATGTTATTTTTTTATATATTAAATTAAAAAAAATTACAATAATATTGCTACATGTTCAAAATCACAAGGTTCGGTAAGATGTTTAATGTTCATGGAAAGAATTATAAAAAAATACAATTAATTTAATAATTAATTATAATTTTCCACAACTGTTTTGAATATATTGTACAAATGTTCATTTTTTCTGTGACCCCGAAATTTGCAACAGTGGTGTCGTTATTATTATTCTACCTGTCTACCCAAGGTATGTGGAGGGTTGGACTTAGACAAAGTTATTTCAGAGACAAGAGGAAAAACCATGTTTTTGATGAACGCTTATCAAGACAATGTTTTCCTTTCAAATAAAAAACTCAGGATGAATTCACACATCGAACGGTTATTAAAGCAAAGTTTCACCCAAAAATGAAACTTCTGTCATTGTTTACTGACCCTCATATTTTTCCATGCAACAACAGCTCATAGTGACCAGATCCGTCAAGCTCATTGTGAACACAAATGAGATTTCAAAGATTTTCAGGGAGTGATTTGAATTTGTCTGTTCCTCAAACAAAATCTATCTTATGACTTCAGACATTTTGGATGATAGCGCATGAGTCATGTGGACTACTGTTGTGGTGCTTGCGGTCACTGTGAACTGTTGTTGTAGTGAAACTGTTTGGTGATCCATGGAAAAGAACAACCACATACGGGTTTGGAACAATATCAACATAGTGAGCTATCTCTTCAATCGCGTTGCATATGCAGGATTTTAGGGCAGTGTTTCCCAACGTGATAGGTTGTCAGGTGTGCCCTGGAAAATTATCAAAACTTTCTCTCTCTATTATATTTCATCATTATTGTTATTCTTTTAATAAATCAATGCTATTGGTCATTTTTACATCCATTTGTGGGTTTTACAAATATCAACCAATGAAATGCATTCAAAAGAGCTTGTGACTAAACCTCGTAATGCCATTGGATCCTCAAACTATCAGCAAAACCTCACAACTCCACCCGCCTTCATTCAGAATGAAGTGCCTCGCGCAGTCTGGAGACAGATCTCTGCTCGTTCCCAGTGCAAGGGTAAATAAAGAACTGATGTTTGAATAAGTATTTACTAAAAAAACACTATGTCTATAAATGCTAATGTTTTTGTGTGTGTGTGTTGAGAGGGAGGAAGAGTTGCTTTGTAAAAATTGAGGATGCCATATAGTCCGGGGCCGCATCGACCTCACTGGACCTGGGCTATTGATCTTACTGCAGGGCCCCACATCCACAATAATGATATATATATATCTATAATATATATATATATTATATATATATAATATATATATCTGATAAATAGGATTTTCGCTATCAAAAATTTTTTGATGCCATGAAATTTCATACTTCTGTTACCAAAAACAAAAAAAAAAAAAAAAATACTAGCCCAAGTAAAAACAAACTTACTGAA